>JAPVLO010000846.1:0-372981 GCA_027257055.1 Cephalopachus bancanus
CCACTTTCTCTGCCACGAGGCGGGGCTGTGAGGGTGACAGAGAGAAAGAGAGGGAGAGAGAGACAGAGACAAAAAGGGGGGAGAGATAGAGAGACAGAGAGAGTGGGAGAGACAGAGAGAGAGAGACCGAAAGAGAGAGAAAAGAGGGAGACAGAGAAAGGAGGGGAGAGACAGAGAGAGAAGCAGAGATACTGAAAGAGACAGAGACAGAGAGACAGAAAGAGAGACAGAGAGAGAAGCAGAGATACTGAAAGAGACAGAGACAGAGAGACAGAAAGAGAGACAGAGAAAGAGTGAGAAAGACAGTGACGGAAAGAGAGACAGGCGGAGAGAGACAGAGAGAGAGTGAGAGACAGACAGAGAGAGGCAGAAAGAGAGACAGGCGGAGAGAGAGAGACAGAGAGTGGGGAGACAGACAGAGAGACAGAGAGAAAGTGAGAGACACAGGCAGAAAGTGATAGAGACAGGGAGACGGAGAGAGGAACAGACAGAGACAGAAACACACAGAGAGAAGCAGAAGCACAGGACGCAGAGAGACAGGAGGAGGAAGAGGAGAGGCGGGGAGAGGGAGACAAAGACACAGAGAGACAGAAAAACAGGAACAGGAGAGAGAGACCCGAGAGAGGCTGACTTGCAGACACAGAAGCAGCCCGGAAACCATGGTGACTAGTAGGGCTGGAGGCGGGAGCTGGTGACATGAATAAGACTTCTCTGTGCAGGGGGTTTCCCGGCATGGGGTCCTGTGTAAGCAAAGCGGTGTGTGTGGGTGGGGGAGTGACCGTGCGTCCACGTCCTTGAGGTTGGATTGCGTGTGTGTCCTTCCTTGAGTGTGACTGTGCGTTTTTGTCCTTGAATATGATTGTGAGGCCAGGTTCGGTGGCTCAACCTGTCATCCCAGCACTTTGGGAGGCCGAGGTGAGTGAATTGCCTGAGCCTACAGGTTCGAGACCCGCCTGGGCAACTTGGCGAGACCTCGTCTCTACAATAAATCAAAAATTAGCCGGGTGTGGTAGCGCGCACCTGTAGTTCTGGCCACTCAGAAGGCCGAGGCGGAAGGATCGCCGGAGCCCAGCGGGTCGAGGCTGCGGGGCCGGGAGCGGCCACTGCACTCCAGTCTGGGCGACGGAGTGAGACTCCAACTCAAAAAAAAAAAAAAAAAAAAGAATATGATTGTGCATGTGTCCTTGAGTGCGACTGTGTGTCCATCCTCGACTGTGACTGTGTGTGTGAGTGACTCTGTGTGTGTCCTTGAGTGTGACTGTGTGTGCGTCCATCCTTGATTGTTACAGTGTCTTCGTGTCCTTGAGTGTGATTCTGTGCGTGCATACTTGTGTCGGTGTTCCGTCTGTGTGTGTGACCCTGTGTGTGTGTCCTTGTGTACGTGTGGTGTGTCTGGGTGGGATGCATGTGTGTGGATTTGCACACACAGCTGCACTGTGACTCCATGCGTGCCCGTGTGTTCATGTCCAGGTGCGTGGCCACGTGCCTGTGTCATCTGTGGTGTCCTGTGTGCCCGTGCTTGCAGGTGTTTGACTCTGCCTGTCCCCATGGGCTTGTGACCGTGTGTGAGCTGCTCTGTGCTTGATGCAGGTGTGTGATGCTGTCTGTGTGTGTGTGTGTGTGTGTGTGTGCACATGCATGTGTGAGTCACATGTGGTGTGTGACTCCAGGATCACGTGTGTGCATACCCGGGTAGTGTGTGTGCGACAGGGTAGCTTACACATCTGGAAGTGGAGGCCTGCCGTCCCGAGAATTTCGCGCCAGGGCCACCTCCCAGCTCTGAAGACGATGGCCGTGATGTCAGACATGCCCGGGCGAGGAGGGTGAAGGGGACACGGCTGGCTGGACTATTTTTGCAACTTCCTGAGAGCCTGTTGCTATTTTAAAAATAAAAAGTTAAAAGAATCTGGGGTGAGAAGGAGAAACACAAACTTCACACATTTCTGAGTGTCCTCTCAAGACTTGGGGAGCACGGAAGCTTCTAGAAGGCCCACTGGTGGCTTTTTTTTTTTTTTTTTTTAGTTGGAGTCTCACTTTGTCGCCCAGACTGGAGTGCAGTGGCCGTTCCCGGCCCCCGCAGCCTCGACCCGCTGGGCTCCGGCGATCCTTCTGCCTCAGCCTTCTGAGTAGCCGGAATTACAAGCATGCGCTACCACGCCCGGCTGATTTTTTGATTTATTGTAGAGATGAGGTCTCGCTGCCCAGGCGGGTCTCGAACCTGCAGGCTCAGGCAATCCTCTCACCTCAGCCTCCCAAAGACGCGGGATGACAGGCTGAGCCACCGAGCCCGGCTGCCCTGGTGGGCTTTTTATAAGGCTTCCTCTGAGAACTTGGGGTGGTGTCCCCCCGCCGTGGCCCAGGCGGGGTGGCTTGGGGCATGGACAGGAGAGGCGTGGGGCTCAGTTGGGCCCAGGCAGGTGCAGGGGTGTGGCGTGCTGGTGGCCTTCGGGTGACCCAGCAGGGGCTGCACCACATGTGTGTGGGCGTCCGTGGCGTAGGCAGAGGCGTTGAATCCAGGCACACGGAGACGGCAGCAGCGGGCCTGGGATGGCGGCAGGGGGCCAGAGCGGCTCATCCCGGGGCCTGGCTCTCCGACCACTTGTGCCGTGGGGGCTTCTCCCCAAACCCAGGGATCAGGGTGGGAAGGGGTGAGGGGCGGGGAGACAGATGAGTGGACATGCAGACCACCTGTGGGGGTGGGGCGCGAGAGGTAGGTGGGGTGAGACTGAGCGTACAGAGACACGGAGGAAGATGGGAAGAGGCTGGACTCGGTGGCTCAGCCTGTAATCCCGCGCTTTGGGAGGCCGAGGTGAGTGGATTGCCTGAGCCCGCAGGTTCGAGACCGGCCTGGGCAACTTGGCGAGACCTCATCTCTACAATAAATCAAAAATTAGCCGGGCGTGGTGGCGTGCACCTGTAGTTCCAGCTACTCGGAAGGCTGAGGCAGAAGGATCACCGGAGCCCAGCAGCTCGAGGCTGCGGTGGCCGGGAGCAGCAACTGCACTCCAGTCTGGGTGACAGAGGGAGACTCCTACTCAAAAAAAAAGAAAGAAAGAAAGAAAGATGGGGAGAGGGGTGCAGAGAGAGATAGAGAGACAGGGAGAGAGAGATGGAAACAGAGAAAGAGACAGAGAGAGATAGGGAGAGACAGATGCAGACAGAGAGAGAGACAGAGAGAGACAGGGAGAGAAAGACAGGGAGAGTGAGACAGAGATAAGGAGAGAAATAGGTGGAGACAGAGAGAGGGGAACAGATGGAGGCAGAGAGAGAGAGACAGAAACAGAGAGAGAGACAGAGAGATAGGGAGAGACAGATGGAGACAAGAGAAAGACAGGGAAAGAGGGGGACAGATGGAGACAGAGAGAGACAAAAGAGAGAGAAGGAGAGGATGGAGACAGAGAGAGACAGAAACAGAGAGAGACAGGGAGAGAAAGGGACAGATGGAGACAGAGAGAGAGATAGATGGAGACAGAGAGAGACAGAGAGACAGAGAGACACAAAGAGAGAGGGGGACAGATGGAGCCAGGGAGAGAGAGAGACAGAAACAGAGAGAGATAGGGAGAGACAGATGGAGCCAGAGAGAGAGAGAGAGACAGAGAGAGACAGGGAGAGTGAGACAGAGAGAGATAAGGAGAGAGATAGGTGGAGACAGAGAGACAGGGAGAGAGCAGGACAGATGGAATCGACAGAGAGAGAGACAGAGAGAGACGGGGAGAGTGAGACAGAGAGAGACAGAGGGGGGAACAGATGGAGACAGAGAGAGACAGGGAGCAAGAGAGACAGAGACAGAGAGAGAGATGGATAGAGACAGAGATGGAGACAGGGAGAGAGAGACACAAAGATGCAGAGCAGCAGAGCAAGACTAACACACAGAAAGTCAGAAGACAGAGACAACGAGAAATGGAGACAGAGACAGAGAGACAGAGAGGAGGAGAGAGAGATACAGAAACAGAGAGAGAGAGCAACAGAGTTGGAGACAGAGGCAGAGGTGAGGAGACAGAGATACAGACAGAGACCCCGAGAGATGCAGAAACTGAAAAACAGAGCTGGAGAGAGACAGAGCCGGAGACACAGAGATAAAGGGATGCAAAGACAGCATGGAGACAGACACACAAGAGTGGTTAGTTTTTGCAAATCTCTGTCTCATCACCCGACGGTGGACTCGGCAATTGGTGCTCTCAGTTGGGGTCCTGGACTGCAAGCAACAGAAATCAAGCTCCATTTGCTAACTAAAACCCAAAGAAGGCCGGGTGCGCTGGGCCACAGCCGTAATCCCAGCACTTTTGGAGGCCGAGGCAGGAGGACTGGGTGAGGTCGGGAGTTTGAGGACAGCCTGGGCCACACAGTGACATCCCATTGCTACACAAATTTTAAAAACTAGCTGGGCGTGGTGGCGTGCACTTGTAATCCCAGCGACTCTGGAGGCTGACGCGGGAGGATCAGTTCCACCCAGGAAAATATGGCTACCGTGAGCTATGAGTGCACCCCCACTCTCCAGCCTGGGCAACAGAGCAAGATCCTGTCTCTGTCTGGAATCTTCCACAAGGAGATGAAAGACATATAGCAGATCGGCGGACGCTGTCTGTTCCCCTTCCTTAGAGGGCAACTGGCTGCCTGCCCAGGCTAGAAGGCTGGAAACTCCATTTCCCAGAATCCCTTGAGCCCAGCCCTGGACGAGAGTTCAGTTCTGTTCATGGAATGCAGTCGGGCAATGTTTGCTGCCGAGGCTGTGTGTCTGCTCGTCCGTGCTGTACTCCTTGGCAAGCCCGGTGGTGACATGGCATTAGCAAAGGCACTAGGGTCTGGCCACCACTTTCGTGGGCACTGAAAGGTGGCAAGTCCACATTTCTTGTCATTGGCACTGTTTGAGAGGGATTTTCTGTCACTTACAATCCAAAGAGTCTTAAGAGATAAGGTCAGAACCGGCTCGGTGGCTCAGCCTGTAATCCCGCGCCTTTGGGAGGCTGAGGTAAGGGGATTGCCTGAGCCCGCGGGTTCGAGACCCGCCTGGGCAACTTGGCAAGACCTCGTCTCTACAATAAAACAAAAATTAGCCAGGCGCGGTAGCGCGTGCCTGTAGCTCCGGCTATTGGGAAGGCTGAGGCGGAAGGATCGCTGGAGCCCAGCGGGTCGAGGCTGCGGTGGCCGGGAGCGGCCACTGCACTCCAGTCTGGGCGACAGAGTGAGACACCAACTCAAAACAAAAACAAAAACAAAAACAAAACAAACAAACAAAAGAGATAAGTTCAGGAGGATGGATTCTGCATGGATGGAAGTTTTAGACTATATGAAGCAGAGTTTGTTTTAAGGAAATTGATTTTTTTTTTTTTTTGAGTCAGAGTCTCACCCTGTGGCCCAGGCTAGAGTACAGTGGCACATTCATGGCCACCGCAGCCTTGACCTGCTGGGCTCGGGGGATCCTTCTGCTTCCACCTTCCAAGTAGCTAGAACTACAGGCACATGCCACCATGCCCAGCTAGTTTTTTGATTTATTGTAGAGATGAAGTCTCGCCAAGTTGCCCGGTCTGGTCTCGAACCCGTGAGCTCAGGCAATCCTCTCACCTTGGCCTCCCAAAGTGCTGGGATTATAGGCGTGAGCCAGCACGCCCAAGTTTTTTCTTTTCTTTTCCTTTTTTTAGAGACAGGATCTCACTCTGTCATCCAGGCTGGAGCGCAGTGGTAAAATCACAGTTTACCACAGCCTCAGCCTCCTGAGTGGTTGGGACTACAGGTGCACGCCACCAAGCCCTGCTAATATTTTAATTTTTTTGTAGAGATGAGGTCCTGCCAAGTTACCCCAGACTGGCCTCAAACTCCTGGGCTCAAGCAGTCCTCCCGCCTCAGCCTCCTAAAGTGCTAGGATTACAGATGGGAGCCTGGCCAGGAAAATGATTTCTTTTTTTTTTTTTTTTGAATCGGAGTCTCACCCCGTCGCCCAGACTGGAGTGCAGTGGCCGCTCCCGGCCACCGCAGCCTCAACCTGCTGGGGTCCGGCGATCCTTCCGCTTCAGCCTTCCCAGTAGCTGGAACTACAGGTGCGCGCTACCACACCCAGCTAATTTTTGATTTATTGTAGAGATGAGGTCTCGCCAAGTTGCCCAGGCGGGTCTCGAACCCGCGGACTCAGGCAATCCCCTCACCTCAGCCTCCCAAAATGCGGGATTACAGTCTGAGCCACGGAGCCCGGCTAGAAAATAATTTCTATGAGGTCAGGTTTGCAACTCAACGGAAGCAAAAAAACCAATAATGCTGGGCTCTGCAGGTTAGCAAAGCTAGGAGAGCCCTCTGAAAAAATATATTTGGACTATAGTGGGGTAAACTGAGTCCAGCAGGGCAGAAGGGCTTGTCTGTGTTCACACGGTGGTGACAGAGGAAGCTCTTTTCTGTCGACAGAGGCTGGAGGGAAGGCGGAGGGGAGAAAGAGTGTGGGAGTGAACAGCGGGGATATTTCTCTGGGTGCACGCATTCCTGGCTACGAGACCCGGAATAAAAATGAGTCATCCGCGAGATTGTTGAGAGGCAGAGCCTTGAAATGTCACTGGGAAGAAGATGTTCTGAGAGGAGGTGGAGGAGCAAGGGGGGTGCAGCGATGTCCTCACCTACAAGGGGGATGGCATTTGTGTCCATGTACGCGGGTCACAGTGTGCCTTTGCTGTGACAATATACAAAAACACCAGGGAGGTCGGGCACGGTGGCTCATGCCTGGCATCCCAGAACGTCAAGAGGCCGATGTGGGAGGATTTCTTGAGCCCAGGAGTTTGAGACAAGCATGGGTAATATAGTGAGACCCCCATCACTACAAAAAATTAAAAAATTAGACAGGCGTGGTGGCGTGTGCCTGTTGTCCCAGTTTCTCAGGAGGCTGAGGCAGAAGGATCACCTGAGCCCAGGAGATTGAGGCTGTGGTGAGCCGTGATCGTGCCACTGTACTCTAGCCTGGGTAACGCAGTGAGACCTCGACTCAAAAAAAAAAAAAAATGCCAGGGTGACTGTGGCATGGATAATGACTTTTTTCTTTTTTCCTTCTTTCTTTTTTTTTTTTTTTTTTTTGAGTTGGAGTCTCAGTCTGTCACCCAGACTGGAGGGCAGCGGCCGCTCCCGGCCACCGCAGCCTCGCCTGCTGGGCTCCGGCGATCCTTCCGCCTCGGCCTTCCAAGTAGCCGGAATTACAGGCATGCGCTACCTTGCCCGGCTAATTTTTTTATTTTTATTGTAGAGATGAGGTCTCGCCTGCCCAGGCGGGTCTCAAACCTGCGGACTCAGGCAATCCACTCACCTCAGCCTCCCAAAGGCGCGGGATTACAGGCTGAGCCACCGAGCCCGGCTTTTCTTTCTTTCTTCCTTCCTTCCTTCTTTCTTTCTTTCTTTCTTTCTGTTGTAGTCTCACTCTGTCATCCAGGCTGGAGTACAGTGGCATACTCATGGCCACCGCAGCCTCGACCTGCTGGGCTCCAGCGATCATTCCACCTCAGTCTTCCAAGTAGCCAGAACTACAGGTGCGCGCTACCACGCCTGGCTAATTTTTGATTTATTGTAGAGATGAGGTCTCGCCAAGTTGCCTGTTGGTCTTGAACCTGTGGGCTCAGGCAATCCACTCGCCTCAGCCTCCCAAAGTGCTGGGATGACAGGCTGAACCACCAAGCCCGCCTGGAATGTCTTTTTCTATGGATGGGACAGGAGAACAGAGATGGTTTTTGGATGATTCAGGTGCGTAACACTTATTGTGCACTTTATTGTGAAACACAATGAAATATATAATAATATATATTTATATATAACAAATATGTAATGAAATATAAAGCAAATAAATAATATGCAATGCAAATAGAATTTAAATGTTTATTTACATATAATAAATATATATAAATGAAATAATTACATATCATTATACAATACAAATAATTATATATCCTACTATACATAATTATACAATAATTATGCCACCAGACGCAGCTGTACAGTTGAAGTATATCACCTCACCTGCCACTCGCTGATGTTTTGTTTTGTTTTTTGAGTTGGAGTCTCACTCTGTCGCCCAGGCTGGAGGGCAGTGGCCCTCCCGGCCACCGCAGCCTCGACCTGCTGGGCTCCAGCGATCCTTTCTGCCTCAGCCTTCCGAGTACCCGGAATTACAGGCATTGCTACCACTCCGTGATTTTTTAATTTATTGTAGAGATGAGGTCTCGCTGCCCAGGCGGGTCTCGAACCCGCGGGCTCAGGCAATCCACTCACCTCAGCCTCCCAAAGGCGCGGGATTACAGGCTGAGCCACCAAGCCCGGCTTGTTTTGTTTTTTGAGTTGGAGTCTCACTCTGTCGCCCAGGCTGGAGTGCAGTGGCACACTCACGGCTATCCCAGCATCAACCTGTTGGGCTTCGGTGACCCTTCCACCTCAGCCTTTCAGGTAGCCGGAACTACAGACACATGTTACCGCACCCAGTTAATTTTTTTATCTATTGTAGAGACAAGGTCTTGCCAAGTTGCTCAGGCTGATCTCGAACCTGCAGTCTCAGACAACTTGCCTTGGCCTCCCAAAGTCCTGGGATGACAGGCTGAGTCACTGAGCCCGGCCTGCTGATGGTTTTGATATGAGTCGGCAAGCAATTGATTTATGATGGTCTCTGTGCCGTCAAAGCTCACTACTCATGTTAATCTATATTCACAGCCACTCCGCATCACTCACATCACTGCCTGAGCTCCACCTCAGATCATCAGGCATTAGACCCTCATAAGGAGCGTGGAACCTAGATGTCTCGCATGTGCAGTTCACAGTAGGGTTTGCGCGCCTATGAGAATCTAACGCCACCGCTGATCTGATGGGAAGTGGAGCTCAGACGGTAATGCAAGTGGTGCAGAGTGGCTGTAAATACTGATGAAGCTTTGCTGGCTTGCCTGCCGCTCACCTCCTGCTGTGTGACCCAGTTCCTAACAGGCCATTGGGCAGTCCCCTGGCTGGAGACCCCTGGGCTATCACATCAGATGATGCAAAATGTCTGCTTGTGCCGGGAGTGGAAGCATGAGATCTCAGAAACCAGAGATGTATCCGTCAGGAAAAGCTAAGGTCAGCCTGCAGTAACAAACATCTCCCAAATCTCAGAGGTTCACAACCCCAGGACGGATTTCTTGCTCTTACAACCCCCTCTGTTGGGATTTGGTTGAGGACTCTGTGTGTTCCTCCAGTGTCCAGGTGGATGGAGCTACCAGCATCTCACAAATTATCAGTCACGGTAGCCGAGAGAGAAAGACAGCGTGACAGCTGGTGCCTTCGTCATGAACTTTTTCACCTGGAATGAACACGCGTCACTTCAGCTCATATCGAATTGGTCAGAGTCGATCTCATAGCACCCATCTGACTTCACAGAGGGCAGGGAAATTTATTTCTCCCTGGGAGAAGAACTGGAAGTCTCTGGTGGATAGCACAACAGCTCATTTAGGGTAAGGCTGAGGGAGGGAGCATTTTCTAGAAATGAGACACTCACATCAGTTAAATAAACAAACACTGGAATACTAGCCAAGGCAAACACATGGAAATTGGTGCTATACTCTCTCCTCTCCTTGCTTTCTCTCTCTCATCTGAATTCATCATGGCTCACCACAACCTCAACCTTCTGGGCTCAGGTGATCCTTCCACCTCAGCCTCCCTAGTCGCTGGGACTACAGGCACAGCCATCATGCCTGGCTAATTTTTTTTTTTTTTTAGTTGGAGTCTCACTCCATCGCCCAGGCTGAAGTGCAGTAGCATGCTCACGACCACCCCAGCATTGACCTGCTGGACTCCAGTGATCCTTCCACCTCAGCCTCCCAAGTAACTAGAACTACAGGCGTGTGCTACCACGCCCAGCCGATTTTTAAATTTATTTATTGTAGATATGAGGTCTTGCCAAGTTGCCCGGACTGGTCTCGAACCCTGGGGCTCAGGCAATCCACTCACCTCGGTCTCCCAAAGTGCTGGGATTACAGGCTGAGCCACCGAGCCTGGCCTCTTTTTTTTTGGTAGAGACAAGGTGTCACTATGTTGCCCAAACTGGTCTCAAACTCCTAGCCTCAAGCAATTCTCCTACCTCGGCCTCCCACAGTGCCGGAATTACAGGTGTGAGATTATAGGCTTGAGCCTTGCAGCCTGGCCTATTATCTCTCTCTCTCTCTCTCTCTCTGAGACAGGATCTTACTCCCACCCAAGTTGGAGTACAGTGGTGGGATCATAGCTCACTGCAACCTCGACTTCCTGGGCTCAAGTGATCCTCCTGCCTCAGCCTCCCAACTAGCACCAACAGGTGCACACCACCATGCTTGGCTATTTTTTTTTTTCTTCTAGAGACAGGGTTCTCATTACGATACCCAGGCTGGTCTCAAACTCCTGGGCTTAAGCAATCTTCCTACCTTGGCCTCCCAAGGTGCTGGGATTACAGGCATGACACCACACCTGGCTCAGAAATTAAACCTATTCTAAGCACTTCGCATTTATTAACTAATTTAATCCTCGTGACCGCTCCATCCAACAGATGAGGAAACAGAACACAGAGAGGTTAAATATTTTTTCCGAGGATCCACAGTTCTGAAGAAGCAGAGGAGGGATTTGAACCGAGGTACTGTGGCTCTAAAGCTGGTGCATTTAAACGCTACACTAGAATGCCTCAGGCCCAGAGAAGCTTCTGGAAGAAAGGGGGTGGGGCCAAGAACTCCAGTGGCTCCAGGACCATTTGGAGACCTTACGGACTCTCAAAGCGAATGCCACTCTACTGACAGGAGAAGCCCACCTGAGAGCATTAGAACAAACTGCCGGAATGCTGGGAAATGTGGTCACTGGGAAGCTGAGAAAAGATGTGTGTGTTTATTCAAGAGGTGGAAGACATCATTGTAGAGGCCAGGAGCCTGGAGAGCTTTGAAAGTGGGCCTGTGTGCCTTGTGGTTAGACGCAGGGGCTTTGGAGCATGCTGCCGTGGCCTGTCTGCCTTTGGCTGTAACCTTGGTTGAGAAACTTGCCCTTTCTGTGCCTCAGTTTAATCACTGCAAAGTGGGGATGATAATACATTTTGTGGATACTTTTTTTTTTGAGTTGGAGTCTCACTCTGTCACCCAGACTGGAGGGCAGTGGCCGCTCCCGGCCACCGCAGCCTTGACCTGCTGCGCTCCAGCGATCCTTCCGCCTCAGCCCTTTAAGTAGCTGGAACTACAGGCTTGCACACAAAAAAAATGCCCGGCTAATTTTTTTTTGATTTATTGTAGAGACGAGGTCTTGCCAAGTTGCCCTGGTGGGTGTCAAACCCACGGGCTCAGGCCATCCACTTGTCTTGGCCTCCCAAAGTGCTGGGATTACAGCCTGAACCACCGAGCCCGGCCATATTTTGTGGATTCTAAGCCACTTATTTTTTAAAAAATATAATCAAAAGTATGTCAAGCCTTAACGAGGTCTATTCTCTCTCTCTCTCTCTCTCTCTCTCTCTTGAGTTGGGCTCTCACTCTGTCACCTAGGCTGGAGTGCAGTGGCACAATCACGGCTCACCACAGCCTCCACCTCCTGGGCTCAGGCAATGCTTCTGTCTCAGTCTCCCCAGTAAATGGGACTACAGGCACATGCCACCACGACCGGCTAATTTTTTTTTATTTTGTGTAGAGATGGGATCTCGCTATGTTGCTCAGGCTGGTCTTGAACCCCTGGGCTCAGGCAATCCTCTTGCCTCTGCCTCCCAAAGTGCTGGGATTACAGGCTTGAGCTACCGCCCCCAGCTGATTCTCTTTTTCAGTAGCAAGAGGGGGGTATCACTTAAGGTGCTTCTTCATCTCAAGACCACAGGTAGAACATGTGACCCAGTCTGGCCAATCAGAAGCCTTCATCCACTGGCTGGCAGTGATTGGTTCAGGCACAGGCAGGTAATCTGAGCTGAGCCAATCAGATATTTCCCTGGGACTTTCTCACTAGATCTCATGAAAAAAATTCTTAGGCCGGGTTTGGTGGGCTCAAGCCTGTAATCCCAGCACTTTGGGAGGCCAAGGTGAGAGAATTGCCTGAGTCCAGGGGTTTGAGACCAGCCTGGGCAACTTGGTGAGACCTCGTCTCTACAATAAATAAGTAAATAGATATAAATAAATAAGTAGCCGGGTGTGGTGGTGCATGCCTATAGTTCCAGCCACTCAGAAGACTGTGGAAGGATCGCCTGAACCCAGCAGGTTGAGGCTGCAGTGGCTGTGAATGCAGACTCCACCAAGGCAGTGGGGTCTTTTGTTTTGTTTGTTTGTTTAAGAGACAGGATCTTGCTATGTTGCCCAGATTGGTCTCATCCTCCTGGACTCAAGCAGTCCTCTCTCCTCAGCTTCCCGAGTAGCTGAGATTACAGGTGCATGCCATCAAGCCCAGTCCCAAGGCAGTGATTTTTATTTTATTTCTTTATTATTTATTTATTTATTAGTTGGAGTCTCACTCCATCGTTCAGGCTGGAGTGCAGTGGCACACCCATGGCCACCCCAAGCGATCCTTCTGCCTCCGCCTTCCAAGTAGCTGGAAGTACAGGTGCGTGCTATCAAGCCCGGCTAGTTTTTGAGGTCTTGTCAAGTTGTTCGGGCTGGTCTCGAACCCGCGGGCTCAGGCAATCCACTCGCCTCGGCCTCCCAAAGTGCTAGGATGACAAACTGGGCCACCGAGCTTGGCCTATGTCCTGAGACTCTCACAGGCTGCTTTGAAACACTTTCTCTTCAGTTGTCCATTCTGTATTGTATTAGTCAACAGCTGCTGTGTAACAAATCAGCTTAAAATGCAGCAACATCTAGTAATGAGCTTTGCTTTTTTTTGTTGTTTTTTTTAGTTGGAGTCTTACCAACTAAACAAACTCCTCGGCACAAGTGATCCTCCTGCCTCAGCCTCCCAAGTATCTGGACTATACATGTGCACCATCAGACCTGGATAATTTTTTTTGTTTGTTTTGAGTTGGAGTCTCACTCTGTCACCCAGACGGGAGTGCAGTGGCCGCTCCCGGCCACCGCGGCCTCGACCTGCTGGGCTCCGGCGATCCTTCCGCTTCCGCCTTCCAAGTAGCTGGAACTACAGGCGTGCGCTACCACGCCCGGCTAATTTTTTCTTATTTATTGTAGAGATGAGGTCTCGCCAAGTTGCCCAGGCGGGTCTCGAACCCGCAGGCTCAGGCAATTCACTCACCTCAGGCTCTCAAAGCGTGGGATTACAGGCTGAGCCACTGAGCCTGGCTACACCTGAATAATTACAAAAAAAATTTCTTTATAGAGATGAGGTCTTCTTATGTTACCCAGGCTGCTCTCAAACTCCTGGTCTCAAGAGATCCTCCTGCCTCAGTTTCCTGAGTAGCTAGGACTACAGGTATGTGCCACCACACCCAACCCTCAGTCAGCATTTTTACTGCAACATCGTGAAAGAGGCTGTGTCAGAATGACCTTGCTAAGCTGCTTTTGGATTCCTGACCTACAGAAACTATGAGCAATTCAAAGTCCATTGCTTGGCCGGGTTTGGTGGCTCAGCCTGTCATCCCTGCACTTTGGGAGGCTGAGGCAAGTGGATTGCCTGAGCCCGCGGGTTCAAGACTAGCCTGGGCAACTTGGCGAGACCTCATCTCTACAATAAATAAAAAAATCAGCCGGGCGTGGTGGTGCGCGCCTGTAATTCCAGCACTTTGGGAGGCCGAGGTGAGTAGATTGCCTGAACCTGTGGGTTCTAGACCAGACCAGGCAACTTGGCAAGACCTCGTCTCTACAATAAAAAATTAAAAAAAAAAATTAGGCGTGGTAGCGCACGCCTGTAATTCCGGCTCCTTGGAAGCCTGAAGTGGAAGAATTGCTGGAGCCTAGTGGGTCGACGCTGGAGTGTGTCACTGCACTCCAGCCTGAGCTACAGGGTGAGACTCCAACTAAAAAAAAAAAAAAGGATTGTAGGCCGGGCACAGTGGCTCACACCTGCAATTCCAGGACTTTGGGAGGCAGAGGTGAGGATTGTCTGAGCCCAAGGGTTGGAGACCAGCCTGAGCAACTTGGCGAGACCTCATCTCTACAATAAATCAAAAATTCGCCAGGCCTGGTGGCACACGCCTGTAGTTCCAGCACTTGGAAGACTGAGGTGGAAAGATTGCCTGAGCCCTGCAGGTGGAGGCTGTGGTGGCTGTGAGCAGTGGCCTGGTGACAGAGTGAGATTCCAACTAAAAAAGAAAAGAAAAAGAAAAACAAATTGTTGACTGTGGCTGTATTATCTGACGGCTCGACTGGAACTGGAGGAACTGATTTCAAGATCACTCATGGGGCTGTTAGCTGGAGGATGGCTTCTAGAAATATTTCATTTTTTTTCTCTTTATTTTATGTTGAAACTGTTTCAGATTTATGAAATATTATAACAAGAGTGCACAGAAGGCCCATCCATGCTTCAACCAGCTTCCTTCCTCTAAGCATCTTTTGTTACCATGGGAAATTAACACTGATACAACACAATGAACTTATCTTAAGTCTTGATTCAAATTTCACAAGTTGCCCCACAGATGTACTGGTATAATGCTACTTTACTGAGTTCTAGATTTATTCGAATGTTACCAAATTTTATCTTAATGGGATTCATATTATTAAATGATCAATATTTTATTATTAACACTTAATAGGAATCTAGCCAAGGATTTTAAATTTTATTTTATTTTTTATTTTTTTATTGAGTGGATCTCACTCTGTCGCCCAGACTGATGCAGTGGCCGCTCCCGGCCACCGCAGCCTCGACCTCTAGGATGGCGATCCTCCGCCTCAGCTTCCGAGTTAGCGGAAACTACAGGGTGCGCTACCACACCTGCTAATTTTTGATTTGTTGTAGAGATGGAGGTCTCGCCAATTTGCCCAGGCGGGTTCGAACCCACGCGGGCTCAGCAATCCACTCACCTCAGCCTCCCAAAGGCGCGATTACAGGCTGAGCCACCGACCCAGCTTAGCCAAGGATTTTAAATCACATTTTTTTCTTTTGAGTCGAAGTCTCACTCTGTCGCCCAGACTGGAGGGCAGTGGCTGCTCCTGGCCACCGCAGCCTCGACCTGCTAGGCTCTGGCGATCCTTCCGCCTCAGCCTCCTGAGTAGCCGGAATTACAGGCATGCGCTACCATGCCCGGCTGATTTTTTAATTTAATTTAATTGTAGGGATGAGGTCTCGCTGCCCAGGCGGGTCTCGAACCCGCGGGCTCAGGCAATCCACTCACCTCAGCCTCCCAAAGGCACAGCGGGATGACAGGCTGAGCCACCGAGCCCGGCTTCTTTTTTTTTTTTCCAGTTGGAGTCTCACTCTCTTGCCCAGGCTGGAGGGCAGTGGTACACTCATAGCCACCACAGGTTCGATCTGCTGGGCTCCGGTGATCCTTCTGCCTCAGCCTTCCAAGTAGCTGGAACTATAGGCATGCGCCACCATGCCTGGCTAATTTTTTGATGTATTGTAGAGATGAGGTCTTGCCAAGTTGCCCAGGCTGGTCTCGAACCCGTGGGTTCAGGCAATCTCTCACCTTTGCCTCCCAAAGTGCTGGGATTATAGGCGTAAGCCACTGTGTTCAGCCCCCACGCCTTTTTTTTTTTTTTTTTTTTGAGTTGGAGTCTTACTCTGTCACCCAGACTGGAGTGCAGTGGCCGCTCCCAGCCACCACAGCCTCGACCTGCTGGGCTCCAGTGATGCTTCCACCTCAGCCTTCCAAGTGCTGGAACTACAGACACACGCCACCATGCTCAGCCTAATTTTTTATTTATTGTAGAGATGAGATCTCGCCAATTTGCCCAGGCTGGTCTTGAACTCATGGGCTCAGGCAACCCTCTTGCCTCTGCCTCCCAAAATGCTGGGACAACAGGCGTGTGCCATGGCGCCCGGCTTAGTGATCACATTTTTTTAGGTTTTTCTGGGTTGGGCCAGTGTCTCCATCTTTCCTTGTCTTTCATGACCTTGAAGTTTTTTTTTGGTTGCTTTTTTTGAGTTGGAGTCTCACTCTGTTGCCCAGACTGAGTGCAGTGGCCGCTCCCGGCCACCGCAGCCTCGACCTGCCGGGCTCCAGCGATCCTTCCACCTCAGCCTTCCAAGTAGCCGGAACTACAGGTGCGCGCTACCACGCCCGGCTCATGTTGATTTATTGTAGAGATGAGGTCTCGCCAAGTTGCCCAGGGGGGTCTCGAACCCACGGGCTCAGGCCATCCACTCTCCGCAGCCTCCCAAGGCGCAGGATTACAGGCTGAGCCACCGGATCTCGAAGTTTTTGAAGAGTACCGGTCAGACATTTTGTAGAATGTCTCTCAATTTTGGTATTCCTGACCAGGCGTGGTGGCTCACAGAAGAAATCCCAGCACTTTGGGAGACTGAGGCAGGTGGATCATTTGAGCCCAGGAGTTCGAGACCAGCCTGGGCAGCATAGTGAGACGGAGTTGCCCGGGCTGGTCTCGAACTCGTGGCCTCAGGCAATCCACTCGCCTTGGCCTCCCAAAGTGCTGGGATGACAGGTTGAGCCACTGAGCCAGGCCTCCCTTTTCTTTTTAAAAATTAGATGGAATATTACGCAGCCATAAAGGAGAACAAAATCATGAACTTCGCAGCCACCTGGATGGAATTAGAGTCTATAATACTGAGTGATTTTTCACAGAAACAAAGAATTGAGTATCACATGTTCTCACTCATAAGTGGACCTTGAACAACTATCGTAATACTATAAGAAAAGGATTGACAGTGGCGGGAAACTGTGGGGGCTTGGGGTGACAGTTTGATGGGATTGGCAGTAGTGGGAATCTGCCTGGGGAAGGGAGGGCACACCTCATTAACAAGGGTACCTGCACAGTGAATATTTGTAGACCTAACCCTGAAATGTACCCCACAATTTTAAAATAAAAAAATTTTAAAGTTAAAAAAAAAAAAAATTAGAGACAGGTGTTGCCCTGTCGCCCAGGCTGGAGTGCAGTGGCGTGATCTTAGCTCACCGCAGCCTCCAACCTCCTGGGCTCAAGCGATCCTCCTGCCTCAGCCTCCTGAGCAGCTGGGACTACAGGCACATGTCACCGTGCCTGGATAGCTTTTTAAATTTTTTTTGTAGAGACGAAGTCTCAGCCGGGCTCGGTGGCTCAGTCTGTAATCCCACGCTTTGGGAGGCTGAGGTGAGTGGATTGCCTGAGCCCGCGGGTTCGAGACCCACCTGGGCAACTTGGGGAGACCTCATCTCTACAATAAATAAAAAAATTAGCCGGGCATGGTAGCGCACGCCTGTAGTTCCGGCTACTCGGAAGGCTGAGGCGGAAGGATCAGCAGAGCCCAGCAGGTCGAGGCTGCGGTGGCCGGGAGCGGCCACTGCACTCCAGTCTGGGCGACAGAGTGAGACTCCAACTCAAAACAAACAAACAAACAAACAAAAAAACAAGATGAGGTCTCACTATGTTGCCCAGGCTGGTCGTGAACTCCTGGCCTCAAGCGATCCTTCCTCCTCAGCCTCCCCAAGTGCTGGGATTTCAGGCACAAGTCACCATGCCTGGCCCGTTCTTTTTCTTTGCAATTAATGTATTCTCGGGGACACCCATTAAGACTCTACACATAGCCTCCTTGACTCTCTTCAGACTTCTACCCACTGATTGTCGCATCTGTGCGGGGGTGGGGTCTTGTCTGTGAACGTGATCACTGTGGTGTTCCTGTTTCTCATCCCACCTTCGCCTGCTGACTTTGGCCTAGGGATAGATTTTGAAGGTCAAACCAACAGAAAGGATTCCCGCATCTCAAACTTAGTCACTGCTGGGTCCCAGCCATGTCGCCTCAGTCCACTCCAGACATCCCCTGGCCGCATCTCCCTAGTTGACGGTAGTCTCTGGTCAGGGCATCTGCCTGGCCAGCATGGGGGGGGTAGATAATGCCCCTGGAGTGACCCTCACCCAGAAGACACAGAAATGGGTGGATGAAGCCAGGCTCAGTGGCTCAGCCTGTCATCCCGCGCCTTGGGAGGCTGAGGTGAGTGGATTGTCTGAGCCTGCGGGTTCGAGACCCGCCTGGGGCAACTTGGCGAGACCTCATCTCTACAATAAATCAAAAACTGGCCAGGCGTGGTAGCACGTGCCTGTAGTTCTGGCTCCTTGGAAGACTGAGGTGGAAGGATCGCCGGAGCCCAGCAGGTCGAGGCTGCGGTGGCCGGGAGCGGCCGCTGCACTCCAGTCTGGGCGACAGAGGGAGACTCCAACTCAAAAAAAAAAAAAATGGGTGGATGAATGTCCCAGAGGTTGTGGCCTCCCCGAGGTCCCAGCAACCATGGGACCCGGTTGGCCATGGTGGCCCTCCCCTGCACTGTGTCTTTCTGTGTCTGTCTCCCAGTTTCTCTTTCTGTCTCTCTCCATCTCTTGCTGTCTCTGTGGCTCTCATCTCTCTGTGACTCTCTCTCCTTTTGTCACGCACTGTCTCTCTCCCCGCCTCTCATCTCTTTTTATTTCCCTGTCTCTGTCTCCCTCTGCATCTCTCCATCTCTCCTTTTGTCTCTCTGTCTCTGTGTATCTGTCTCTGTCTCTCTCTCGTCTCTTTCTGTCCCCCTCTGTGTCTCTCCATCTCTCTCCTTTAGTCTCTGTCTCCTTCTGCATCTCTGTCTCTCCCCTTTTGTCTCTCTGTCTTTCTCTCTCTTTGTCTCCCTCTGAGTCTCTGTCTCCCACGCTGCACTCCCCATCTCTCCCCGTTGGCGGTGATGAGTCTGTCTGTCCCCTTCTGGTCCTGTCCCATCTCTTTCCCCTGGCTTCTCTCTCCCTGCCACGAGCACCCTTCCTGTCTCGTTTCTCTCTCTCCCCCTGGCCTGACCGTTGTGTCTCTCTGTCTCTGTAGCCCCTGGCTGTCTCTGTCACTCCACCTCCTCGGTGTCTGCCCATCCTCTTTAAGCGCCCAGGAGAGGGACACACAGCCCAGGGGATCCCCTCCCCGTTACCAGGGCGCCGGCCTGCGGCTCATGACCCTAATGGCTGGCGGAGGCTGGCAGCCTCCCGGAAACGGGCTTCTTAAGTCCATCGTGCTGATGGTTGCTGGGCCACTTCTCGTCTGCCTTCCTCAGTCAGCTGGGAGGAGAGCGAGGTGGGGGGGACGGTGATGGTGACAGGGACGAGGCTCCATTAGCAGAACTGCTTGGCCCGGGGGTGTCCTGGGAAGACGCACTGAGTGGGTGGAGGCCAGACTCCACGGTATAAACACACACCTGACACCCAGGGCCTCCTGGGCCGCACACACTGGGCGCCACAGACACCCATGCTGCTCAGGACACCCCTGAGCTCCCCCTGACCCCCGAGACCCTGTCCTCCAGGGTCCCCAAGTGTGTGCCCGGCATCACCAGCACACAGGGAGAGGACAGAGTCACCCCAGGGAGCAGCAGTCATCAAGCACCGACAGGCAAACACGCCAAGTCACAAGCTCGGCCCTGCGCTTCTGGACCACCATGTGTCCACGCACACAGCCACTGATGCAGGGTCACGTGTCCAAGCACACACCCACGTAGGCACAAAGCACTCATCTGTAGTCACAGCCGTGTGGATCGTAACACACATTCCCACGCACAGTCAGGCCGGAGCAGTCACAGCTCTGGAACATTCCCGCAAACAGGGCTTCACACACAGCACAGGGACACAGAGGACAGAAGGACATCCGTCCACAAGGCAAATGAGCCGCGGCATGCACATTCACGCTCACAAGTACGGGCATGGTCACACGTGCTCACACGGGGACAGGTACAACGTGTCACAGGAACACCGCTAGACACACAGGACACGTAGGAACGAACACCAGCAGCCACCAACATGCAGCCACGGCCAGCCCACCACGGCCCACCCCAGCCTCTGCTTACCAGGCAGGAAATGGGGTCCCAGCGTGGCCAAATGGGCCATTTTTTTCCTACAGGAGGTTGAGGCTGTGGTGAGCCTTGAGTGTGTCACTGCACTCCAGCCTGGGTGACAGAGCAAGACTCCAACTCAAAGAAAAAATAACAGTATATAATATACTATATATAGAAACTATGGTTAATATATTATATATCGGCCAGGTTTGATGGCTCAGCCTGTCATCCCAGCACTTTGGGAGAACAAGGTGAGTGGATTGCCTGAGCCTGCGGGTTCGAGACCTTGTCTCTACAGTTTTTTTTTTTTTTGAGTTGGAGTCTCACTCTGTCACCCAGACTGGACTGCAGTGGCCACTCCCGGCCACTGCAGCCTCGACCTGCTGGATTCCAAAGATCCTTCTGCCTCAGCCTTCCAAGTAGCTGGAACTACAGACATGTGCTATCACGCCCGGCTAATTTTTGATTTATTGTAGAGATGAGGTCTCGCCAAGTTGCCCAGGCGGGTCTTGAACCCGCGGGCTCAGGCAATCCGCTCACCTCGGCTTCCCAAAGTGCTGGGATTATAGGCTGAGCCACCGAGCCTGGCATCTCTACAGTTAAAAAAAAAAAAGAATTAGGAGCCTGGCTCGGTGGCTCAGCCTGCAATCCCGCGCCTTTGGGAGGCTGAGGTGAGAGGATGGCCTGAGCCCGCGGGTTCAAGACCCGCCTGGGCAGCAAGACCTCATCTCTACAATAAATCAAAAAATCAGCCGGGCATGGTAGCGCAAGCCTGTAATTCCAGCTACTCGGAAGGCTGAGGCGGAAGGATCGCCAGAGCCCAGCAGGTGAGCTGCAGTGGCCGGGAGTGGTCACTGCACTCCAGTCTGGGCGACCAAGTGAGACTACGACTCAAAAAAAAAAAAAAATAAATATATATATATATAAAATATCAAATACTACATATAATATATACTATATGGACAGGGTAGAGTGACTCATGCCTGTAATCTCAACACTTTTGGGAGGCTGAGGCAGGAGAATCTTCTGAGCCTGGGAATTTGAGGCCAGCCTGGGCAACATGGTAAAAACTTCTTTCTACAAAAATATATATATTGTTAGAGACAGGGTCTCCCTCTGTCACTCGAGCTAGAGGGCAGTGGTGTGATCACAGCTCACTGTAGCCTTCAACTCCTGACCTCAAGCTATTCTCCTGCCTCAACCTCCCAAGTAGCTGGGACTACAGGCACGCACCACCACAACTGGTCTACCACTTTCTTTTTCCTTTTTTTTTTGAGTTGGAGTCTCACTCTGTCACCCAGACTGGAGTGCAGTGGCATGGTTCCAGCCACCGCAGCCTCAACCCGCTGGGTTCCAGCAATCCTACTGTCTCAGTCTTCCAAGTAGTTGGAACTACAGGCACGCGCTACCACGCCCGGCTAATTTTTTTGATTTATTGTAGAGACAAGGTATCGCCAAGTTGCCCGGGTGGGTCTCGAACCCGTGGGCTCGGGTAATTCACTTGCCTCGGCCTCCCAAAGTGCTGGGATTACAGGCTGAGCCACCGAGCCCAACTGTTACTAGTTTTTGTTTTGTGTTTTGGCCTTCTTTTGAGATTTTATTTTATTTTTTAGTGAGGTCTCACTCTGTTGCTCAGACTGGAGTGTAGCCTCCACCTCTGAGGCTCAAGCCATCCTTCCACCTCAGTCTCCTAAATAGCTGGGACCACAGGTGCCAGCCAATCAAGTCCAGCTTCTTTTTTTCTTTTTCTTTTTTTTTTCATAGAGATGAGGTCTTACTATATCGCCCAGGCTGGTCTCGAACTCCTGGGCTCAAGTAATCCTCCCGCCTCAGCCTCCCAAAGTGCTGGGATGACAGGCTGAGACTGCATTCACTGAGACCAGGACTCACGCAGCCCACACGGTGCTCGGACACATTTTTCTTTTCCTTTTTTCTTTTCAATCTAAAAGGCCAAGCACCAAAATGTCACCAGTGGGGAGTGGAGTTAATAGTCACTGCCGTTTCTTCTGGTTGTCAATAGCCATAGGGACAGTTAAAGTTCATTTTTAAAATGTTAAATGAAGCTGGCCCGGTGGCTCAAGCCTGTCATCCCAGCATTTTGGGAGGCAGAGGCAAGAAGATTGCCTGAGCCCAGGGGTTTGAGACCAGTCTGGGCAACTTGGTGAGACCTCATCTCTACAATAAATCAAAAAATTAGCTGGGTATGGTGGCACATACCTGCGGTTCCAATTACTTGGGAGGCTGAGGCAGGAGGATTGCCTGAGCCCAGGCGGTCAAGGCTGCAGTTGCCACGAGCATGCCTCTGCACGCCAGCCTGGGTGACAGTGAGACTCTGACTGAAAAACAAAAAACAAACAAGCAAACCTTCCCCGCCCCTCGAAAAAAAACTTTAAAACTGTTCAATGACACAGAGCTGCCCTCTGCTCCATGGCCATCACCTCTGAACTATCGGCTTTAACTCTTTGGTGCTGGGTCCCAGACACAGAGTGGTTGATCTTATATAATCTGGACAATAGGCATGCATAATTGTCCCATTTTGCAGATGAGGAAACTAAGGTTCAGAGGGGTGAAGCAAGTTGCCTATGAACACCCAGTTAGTTACAGACGGGGTGGAGCTCAGAGCCCAGATGTACCTGACTATAAGTTCCAAGTTGAATCTACATTTCCTTTTCTTTTTTTTTTTTTCTAGTCGGAGTCTCACTCTGTCGCCCAGACTGGAGTGCAGTGGCTGCTCCCGGCCACCGCAGCCTCGACCCGTTGGGCTCCAGCGATCCTTCCGCCTCAGCCTTCCAAGTAGCTGGAACGACAGGTGCGCGTCACCACACTCAGCTAATTTTTGATTTATTGTAGAGATGAGGTCTCACCAAGTTGCCCAAGTGGGTCTGGAACCCGCGGGCTCAGGCAATCCACTCACCTCGGCCTCCCAAAGCGTGGGATTTCGGGTTGAGCCACTGGGTCCGGCTGAATCTACATTTTCTTTAAAAAAAAAAAAAAAGTTAGCCGGCGTGGTAGCGCGTTCCTGTAGTTCCAGCTACTTGGAAGGCTGAGGCGGAGGGATCGCCGGCGCCCAGCAGGTCGAGGCTCCGGTGGCTGTGAGCATGCCCCTTCCCTCCAGCCTGGGTGACAGAGTGAGACTCCAACTCAAAAAAAAAAAATATATAGAAGTTGATTCTCTCACAGTCTAGAGGTGGAAGTCCCAAGTCAGGCCCTATAGCAGGGCCCGTTCCTTCCAGAAGCCCCAAGGGAGGAGCCACGCTGTTTCCCCTTCTGGGGCCGCTGCCATCCTGGCGACCCTTGTTCCACCATCACCCTCTGTTTCGTGTTTTCTCCTCTACTTACAAGGACACCCAACGTCCAAGGTCGGGGTTGCAGGGCAGGGGCCAGAGTCAGGGGGAGAGGAAGGGTAGTGGAGAAAGGGCAGAGAGAGGGAGAGAGAAACAGAGAGACAGAGACAGAGAGACAGAGACACAGACAGAGAGAGACAGAGAGGGAGGGTGGGAGGGAGAGAGAAAGAAAAACAGAGAGAGACAGAGACAGAGAGAAATGCCGGGAGAGAAACAGACAGCGAGAAAGAGAGTGAGAGGCAGAGACACACACAGAAAGAAAAAGACAGAGAGAGACAGAGACACAGAGAAAGAGACAGAGACACAGTGACACACACAAAGAGAAAGACAAAGCCGGGCTCGGTGGCTCAGCCTGTCATCCCGCGCTTTGGGAGGCTGAAGTGAGTGGATGGCCTGAGCCCGCGGGTTTGAGACAGCCTGGGCAACTTGGCGAGACCTCATCTCTACCATAAATCAAAAACTAGCCGGGCAGGGTAGTGTGCGCCTGTGGTTCCAGCTACTCGGAAGGGTGAGGCGGAAGGTGAGGCGGAAGGATCGCCGGAGCCCAGCGGGTCGAGGCTGCGGTGGCCGGGAGCGGCCACTGCACTCCAGTCTGGGCGACCGAGTGAGACTCCAACTCAAAAAAAAAAGAGAAAGACAAACAGAGAGAGACAGAGAGACACAGTGACACAGGGAGAGAGAGACAGAAACATATAGGGAGAAAGAGAGAGACAGAAAAAGAGAGGGAGAGAGAGACGCAGAGAGAAACAAAGACAAACACAGACAGAGAGAGAAAGACAGAGACAGAGAGAGAGAGACAAGGAGAGACAAAAACAGAGAAAGAGAGACAGAGAGACAGAGGGAAAGGAGAAAGCGAAACAGACCTAAGCAGACTGGTGCCCGTGTCAGGTACACAGCAGGCACTCAATAGATGTGTACAACCTGCGTGTGCTGATCACAGCCCCGGACACAGAGACTGAGGCAGAAAGTGGAAGGGCAGGGGGAAGGGGGAGACCCAAACCCAGGCTCGGAGCCGGAGCAGGTGGAGGAGGGTGCTGTAGGCTCCAAGTGTGCGCCTGGGTGTTCACGGGCATCTGTGTGTGTGTCTGTGTGTCTCTCTGTGTGTCTCCATGTAACTCTGCGTCCTTGTGTGATGGTGTGTGCTGTCGTATGTGTCTGAGTATCTGTGTTTCCATGTGACTCTGTGAGTTTCTGTGTATCTTTGTGTGTTTGGGTATTTCTGGTCTGTGTGACGGCGTGTGTGTACGTGGGTTTCTGTGTGTATCTGTACAATTTCATGTGACAGTGTGTGTTTATGTAGGTGTCTGTGTATTTCTGTGTGTTGCCGTGTGGCTGTGTGTGTTTGTGTGATGCTGTGTGTCTGCGTGGGTGTCTCTGTGTAGCTTTGTGTGTCCCCATGTGACTCTGGGTGTATTTATGTAGGTGTCTCTGCGTATCTCGGTGTGTCTCTCTGTAACCCTGCGTGTGTCTGTGTGTGTGATAGTGTGTGTCTCCGTGAGTGTCTCTGCGTTTCTGCATGTTCACGTGACTGGGCGTCTAACTGTGTGCCTCTCTACAGGTGTGTCCGTGTGTGCCCGTGTGCATGTGTGTACCTGGGTGCACATCCAGGGTAGGAAACTCCGGGGGCCTCATCTCAGCGTCCTGCCAGTCTTCTACCTTGTCTCCACTCCCCTCCCCCTTGTGTCTCTCCTGCCTCACTGTCTCTGGGTCTCCCAGCCTGTTTCCCCCCCTCTCCCCCCTCACTTGCCTCCTGCCCCCCCATCTCTGTCTCTGCACGTGCCAGCATCCTGGCTGGGGGCAGGGAGCCCGTTCGCAAAGCAGCTCTGCACATTGTGGGCTCTCTGGCAGGGAACAGAAGCCCACCCTCCCTGGCCCGGAGCCCACAGGGGAACCCAGCGGGCCTGAGAGCCACAGTCACAGCCCCCACCAATCCCACCCAGAAGCAGGGAGGGGCAGCCTATGGACAAAACCCACAGACTGTTCTCCTCACCCCTAGCAGGGGGGAACGGGTGGGGGCTTATCTCCCCTCAAACCCCCCAAACCCGGCGGGGCGAGAATGTCCTGGCCTCCCAGGCCGGACCCAGCCCTGGGTCCCAGAGGAGGGAGGCTCAGGAGGGGTGCCCAGGAGCAAGAGAGGGTGGGGGGGTGCAGGGAGCGAGAGCCTAGCAGAGGTTTGAGAGGGGAGGAGGAGGATGGGCCTGGTGGCTCTTGTCTGAGCCCAGGGGTTCGAGACCAGCCCGGGCAACTTGGAGAGACCTTGTCTCTACAGTCAAGCCAAAAAGTTAGCCGGGTGTGGTGGCACTTGTCTGTGGTCCCAGCTACTTGGAAGGCTGAGGCGGAAGGGTCGCCAGAGCCCAGCGGGTCGAGGCTGTGGTGGCGGTGAGCATGCCACGCACTCCAGCCTGGGCAACAGAGTGAGACTCCAACTAAAAAAAAAAGGCGGGGGGAAGAAGGGGCCCAGAGAGAGGGGCGTGAATCAGAAAAGGGGCTCTGAGGAGGGGTGAGTTTCCAAAGGTGGGGCTCACGGAGGGGGGAGGTTCAAGAAATTGGGGGGTCAGAAAGGAGAGTGCATGAGGACACTTGGACCTTGGGGACTCCCCAGGGAGGTGCCTTAGCTAATCCCAGAGGGCTTCCAGGAGGGGTGGCCGGCTTTCTCCCAGGCAGAGTCCTTCCCACCCCCATTTCCCGGCCTCCTGGAGTGGACCCCATGGACTGAGCCTAAAAAAGGGACTAGCTGACCCCTGTGGACAGTGGAGGGGGGCGCCGAGGGACGGGGCAGGGCTGGGGGGGTTGCTGTCCCACTGTGTGCTTTCCCAAGGGGCCATGTCACCCTCTGGGTCGCGGGTGGGGGCTACCCATCTTCCTAACCAAGCGTGGCCGGCAGGAGCTGGCGGGAGGAGGGCAAAACTCCGCCCCCTCAAGTTGTGGGGTGTCCACACACGTCTGGGCTTGGGGACCTGGCTGGCGTCCCCTTAGACGGGTTCTCCGGCGCGGTTCTCTCCCCCCCTTCCTTCCCCTCGCTTTCCCCTTCCCGGCCCACGGAGCCCCCCTTGCTGTCTTTAATTGGCCTTTGTGGACTGAATTCACTGGGTGGGGAGGGGCTCCAGTGTCCAGAGACGAGCCCCCCCAACCCAGCTGTCTGCCCCTTCCGCGGCTGCCGCCGAGAATGCCGGGAGCCTGTCCTCGAGGGCCGGCTGCGGTAATTTGGTCTAATTCCGCCCGGGAGCCGGTGACTACGGCCTCGTCTCCCCCGCCCCCCCGCGCCCAGCTCCCCCCTCCTCCGAGGAGCCCTCCCTTCCCCCAGCCCGGCCCGCTGGGGCGGGGAGAAAGGAACGGAAAGCCTCGGCTTGGCCGTCTAGGACGTGGTCAGCGCACTGAGCCCCCGGCCGCTCCGGGGCAGGCCTGGCCTCTCCTAGAACCGCTCAGGGGCCACTCTCTCGCCTGTCCCCTCCCTGTTTCCCTTTCTGTTACGTTTCGGTTTTTATTTTTATTGTTTAGAGTCAGGGTCTGGCTCTGTCGCCCAGGCTGGAGTGACCATACAGAGCTCCCTGCAGCCTCGGCCTCCTGAACTTAGGTGATCCTCCTGCCTCGGCAACCCGAGTAGCTGACACTACGGGCGCTCGCCTCCATGACCGGCTAATTAAATTTTTTTTTTTTTTTGGCCAGGCTCGGTGGCTCAGCCTGTCATCCCAGCACTTTGGGAGGCCAAGGCGAGTGGATGGCCTGAGCCCACGAGTTCGAGACCAGCCCGAACAACTTGGCGAGACCTCGTCTCTACAATAAATAAAAAAAATGAGCTGGGCATGGTAGCACGCACCTGTAGTTCCGGCTACTTGGCGGAAGAATTGACAGAGCCCAGCAGGTAGACGCCCAGCAGGTGGGCACTGGGGTGACTGTGAACATGCATGCCACTGCACTACAACCTTTTTAAGAGATGAGGTCTTAGCCGGGCTCGGTGGCTCAGCCGGTCATCCCGCGCCTTGGGAGGCTGAGGTGAGTGGATTGCCTGAGCCCACGGGTTCGAGACCCGCCTGGGCAGTGAGACCTTATCTCTACAATAAATAAAAAAATCAGCCGGGTGTGGTGGCGCATACCTGTAATTCCGGCTATGCGGAAGGCTGAGGCGGAAGGATTGCCGGAGCCCAGCAGGTGGAGGCTGTGGTGGCCGGGAGCGGCTGCTGCACTCCAGTCTGGGCGACAGAGTAAGACTCCAACTCAAAAACAAACAAACAAACAAACAAAAAAATTTAAAAATAGGCCAGGCATGGTGGCGTGTGCCTGTAGTTCCAGCTACTTGGAAGGCTGAGGCGGAAGGATCGCCGGTGCCCAGGAGGTCGAGGCTGCAGTGGCTGTGAGCGTGCCACTGCCCTCCAGCCTGGGCAACAGGATGAGACCCCGACTCAAAAAAAAAGAACTCCTCCCCATGTCCCTCACCGCAGGGGTCCTGGGGCCAAAGAAAAATGACCCTGGACACTCTCCTGTGTGCCAAGCCCATGGCGGGCCCTGATTTCACTTGCTCCTGCTAATACCCTCCCCAAAGATGGCACTAATATTATCTTTGTTTTGCAGGTGAGGAAGCTGAGGCTCAGAGAGGGAAAGACACCTGCCCAAGGCCACACAGCGAGGCTGGGTTTACCACGTCACCCACTAGAGACGGAGGGGGAAGCCCGGTGCTGGGGAATTCTCGCAGGTTCTGTGTGTATGGGGCTATGTGGGGATGCCTGTCTCTCCCTCCATCCAGCCTTCATTCAGACTGGCACCCTTTGGTGGTGCAGGACTAGAAGCATCCCTGAAGGAGGGGGAGTGGCCTCGAGACGCAGCAAAGTGGAAGGGAGGGGAAGGAGAGGGGGGGAGGGAAGTCACCCTCCTTTCATAGCCTCCCCTCTGGTTTTATCTCCCTCCTGCATCCCCATGACAAACCCACCGAGCACACTTAGTCATCCTCCCTGGATGGACAAGGCCACGTCTGTATTTATAGATACTCGGTAGACTGCCAGAGGTCCAGGGTGTGGTGGCTCACACCTGTCATCCCAGCACTCTGGGAGGCTGAGGTGGGAGGCTCGCTGGAGCCCAGGAGTCTGAGACCAGCCTGGGCCACACAGTGAGACCTCGTGACGAAAAAATAAATAAAAGCCGGGCTCAGTGGCTCAGCCTGTCATCCCGCGCCTTTGGGAGGCTGAGGTGAGTGGGTCGCCTGAGCCCGCGGGTTCAAGACCCGCCTGGGCGGCAAGACCTCATCTCTACAATAAAGCAAAAAGTCAGCCGGGCGTGGTAGCGCGCGCCTGTAGTTCCGGCTACTCGGAAGGCTGAGGCGGAAGGATCGCCGGAGCCCGGCGGGTCGAGGCTGCGGCGGCCGGGAGCGGCCGCTGCACTCCAGTCTGGGCGACAGAGTGAGACTCCGACTCAAAATAAATAAATAAATAAATAAATAAATAAATAAAAATTAAAAAATAAAAAATAAAATTAGCCGGGCCTGGTGGCACACACCTGTAGTGCTAGCCACTACTGGAGGCTGAGGTAAGAGAACCGCCTTATCCCAGGAGGTCGAGGTTACAGTGAGCAGTGATTGTACCACTGCACTCCTGCCTCATGACAGAGTGGGACCCCCCAACTCAAAAGAAAGCAAAGAAGCCAGTAGTTAAATAACGACAGGTGCTGGGCGCAGTGGCTCACACCTGTCATCCCAGCACTTTGGGAGGCCGAGGTGAGAGAATTGCCTGAGCCCACGGGTTCGAGACCAGCCAGAGCAACTTGGTGAGGCCTCGTCTCTACAATCAATCAAAAAATTAGCCAGGCGTGGTGGCGCGCGCCTGCAGTTCCAGCCACTCGGGAGGGTGAGGTGGAAGGATCGCCTGAGTCCAGCAGGTCGAGACTTGTGGTAGCTGTGAGTGTGCCACTGCACTCCAGCTTGGGCAACAGAGTGAGACTCCAACTCAAATAATATAATAATAACAACAACAACAGCAGTTAAGGTGCCAGGAATTGAACAAGGTTTTTTTTGTGTGTGTGTGGTTTTTTTTTTTTGAGTTGGAGTCTCACTCGGCCGCCCAGACTGGAGTGCAGTGGCCGCTCCCGGCCACCGCAGCCTCGACGTGCTGGGCTCCGGCGATCCTTCCACCTCAGCCTTTCGAGTAGCCGGAACTACAGGCGCGCGCTACCATGCCCAGCTGATTTTTTGATTTATTGTAGAGATGAGGTCTCGCTGCCCAGGCGGGTCTCGAACCCACGGGCTCAGGCAATCCACTCACCTCAGTCTCCCAAAGGCGCGGGATGACAGGCTGAGCCACCGAGCCCGGCTACTTTTGATTTAAGTGCTTTGTCCCCTCAGGGACACCAGCACCGCAAATCTGTTTACCCCCAAGCCAAGCCTCGGTGGCCGTCCTTCCAGTGACGTTCCTGGGAGCCCCTCACTCCAGAACCATCATCGACTCATAAAGTGACACCTCTGTCCACGGCCCTGGTGAACACCCTCCCTACAATTCCTACCATTTTTTTCTCTGTTCTTAGAGTCAGGGTCTGGCTGTGTCGCCCAGATTGGAGTGCAGTGGCACGATTGTAGCTCATGGCAGCCTCCCCCTCCGGGGTTCAAGCAGTCCTCCCTCCTCAGCCCCCCAAAGAGCTGGGAGAGAGGGTGGGGTGAGAGGTGAGGAGAGGCTGGGGGTGGGGGTGGGCGGCGTGGGGTCAGCTGTGCTCTGCTGACACCTAGCGGAAGGATGGGTTTGCGTCCCTTTGGGGAACGGCATTTCTGTGAGGTTGTAGCTTCTTCCCTTAAACCACCCACCCGGCTGGCGCGGTGGCTCACGCCCGTAATCCCCGCACTTTGGGAGGCCAAGGAGGGAGGATCACTGAGGGTGAGACGTATGAGACCAGCGTGGACAACATAGTGAGACCTGGCTCTACAAAAAATGCAAAAATAAGCCGGACTCAGTGGCTAAGGTGAGTGGATGGCCTGAGCCCGCGGGTTCGAGACCCGCCTGGGCAGCGAGACCTCATCTCTACAATAAATCAGAAAATCAGCCGGGCGTGGTAACACGCGCCTGTAGTTCCAGCTCCTTGGAAGGCTGAGGCGGAAGGATCGCCGGAGCCCGGCAGGTCGAGGCTGCGGTGGCCGGGAGCGGCCACTGCACTCCAGTCTGGGCGACAGAGTGAGACTCCAGCTCAGAAAAAAAAAAAAAAAGCAAAAATAAATTGGGCATGGTGGCATGCACCTGTAGTCCCAGCTACTCAGGAGGCTGAGGCAGGAGGATCGCCTGAGCCCAAGAGGTAGAGACCGCTGTGAGCTGTGATTGTGTCACTGTGCTCCAGTCTGGGCAATACAGCCAAGACCTGGTCTCTCTCTAAAAACAAGCAATAACAACACACACCCCAAATTAAAGGGACTGAGTTAGTGGGTGCCGGGATGGGACAGACCGCGTCTCTAAAAAAACAAAAAATGAACCAGGCAGGTACCTATGAGTCCCAGCTACTCCGGATACCGAGGCAGGAGGATCGCTGGAGTCCAGGAGGTGGAGGCTGTGGTGAGCCGTGATCTGCGTTCCAGCCTGGGGGGCAGAGTGAGACCCCGACGGGAAAAAAAGAGACACTGACCACATAATCTATTGTCGAAATCGGGACACTTTCGAGTGAGAAAGGGGACATTGAGGCATGGGGTGTCCACTGGGCCGTCCTCGCCAAAGCCAGGCCCTGTGGCCTCCCTGGCTCAAAAGAGAGTCAGAAATAGAGGCTGGAGACAACTCATTCCATTCAGTGACTTTTTCTGTCAAGGGAAACAGACAAATATAGGGGCAACATTGTGTTCAAAATGTAGCAACAGGGCTTTCCCCGGCCTGCGGGGTTCACAAGATGGAAACATTGGAAGTAACATATATCAAGCAATAGGCGGGTGGGTTAATTAGTTGCCATCCTTAGTCAGGCTGGTGGCTCACACCTGTCACCCCAGCACTGTGGGAGGCCGCGGCGGGAGGATCGCTCGAGCCTGGGGGTTGGAGATCAGCCTGGGCACGTAACAAGACCCCCGTCTCTACAAAAATAATAATGAAAAATGAAGCAAGGGTGGAGGAGAATTGGGTCGCTCCAAGGCCACGCAGGGGACAGTCCTGCAAAGAAGAGACTCCCCTGACCTCAGCCTCCTCGGCTTATGTCTCTGTCCGAGTGCCTTCCCTCACCTGCTCTGTCCCACCATCACCTCCTGAAGTCAACTCCCTGTCCCAGTGGGATTTCTGTCCCAGCTCCCGAGCGGGAGCAAACTCTGAGGGGGAAACTGCGTCCGCCTTGCTTAGTTTGGCGGGTTGGCAGACTCCTGTGTCTCCCAAATGTCCTTGTCCTAGTCCCCGAAACGGATATGTCACCTACCTGGCACAAAGGGGTTTGCGGAGAGGATTAAGGTGGTTCTGTCATCCCAGCACTTTGGGAAGCCGAGGCGGGAGGATTGCTGAGTCCATGAGTTCGAGACTAGCCCGGGCAATATAGCAAGACCCTGTCTCTACAAAAAAAAAAAAAAAAAAAAAATTTTTTAAACCAAGCCAGATGGCCGGGTACAGTGGCTCAAGTCTGTAATTCCAGCACTTTAGGAGGCCGAGGTGAGAGGATTGCTTGAGCCCAAGGGTTCGAGAACAGCCTGGGCAACTTGGCAAGACCTCATCTCCACAATAAATAAAAAAATTAGCTGGGCATGGGAGCACACACCTGTAGTTCCAGCTATTTGAAAGACTGAGGCAGAAGGATTGCCTGAGCCCAGCAGGTCGACGCCGGGGTGGCTGTGAGCATGCCACTGCACTCCAGCCTGGGTGATGGAGTGAGACTGCAACTCAAAAACAAACAAAAAAAGCTAGCCAGGCATCGTGGTGTGCGCCTGTAGTCCCAGCTACTCGGGAGGCTGAGGCAGAAGGATAGCCTGAGCCTGGGAGGTTGAGGCTAGGGTAAGCTGTGACTGGGCCACTGCCTATAGTCCCAGCACTTTGGGAGGACAAGGTGAGAGGACTGCATGGGTTCGAGACCAGCCTGGGCAACTCGGCAGGCCCTCATCTCTACAATAAAAAATAAAAAATAGCCAGGCTCGGTGGCTCAGCCTGTAATCCCACGCCTCTGGGAGGCTGAGGTGAGTGGATTGCCTGAGCCCGCGGGTTCGAGACCCGCCTGGGCAGCGAGACCTCATCGCTACAATAAATCAAAAAATCAGCCGGGCATGGTAGCGCGCGCCTGTAATTCCGGCTACTCGGAAGGCTGAAGTGGAAGGATTGCCAGAGCCCAGCAGGTCAAGGCTGCGGTGGCCGGGAGCGGCCACTGCACTCCAGTCTGGGTGACTGAGTGAGACTCCAACTCAAAAAAAAAAAAAAAAAATAGCCAGGTGTGTTAGTGCGCGTCTGTAGTTCTGGCTACTCAGAAGGCTGAGGCAGAAGGATTGCTGGAGCCCAGAAGGCCGACGCTGTGGTGGCTGTGAGCGTGGCACTGCACCCCAGCCTGGGTGAAGGAGTGAGACTCAAAAAAATAAATAAAATAAAATGTTATGAATGTGTTTTCTTCAACTAAAGTCAGAGAAGTAAAATTATAATAAATTCGTGATGATATGAGTTTTAAGATACCTACTTGTAACGCTTCCATATGTTTTCTTTCTTTTTTTTTTTTTTGAGTTGGAGTCTCACTCGGTCGCCCAGACTGGAGGGTAGTGGCCGCTCCCGGCCACCGCAGCCTCGACCTGCTGGGCTCTGGCGATCCTTTCGCCTCAGCCTTCCAAGTAGCCGGAATTACAGGCATGCGCTACCACGCCCAGCTGATTTTTTGATTTATTGTAGAGATGAGGTCTCGCTGCCCAGGCAAGTCTCGAACCCGCGGGCTCAGGCAATCCACTCACCTCAGCCTCCCAAAGGCGCGGGATGACAGGCTGAGCCATCCAGCCCGGCTCCATATGTTTTCAATAACATTCTGGGGACAGTAACCATTAAAATACATTTTTTTTGAGTTGGAGTCTCCCTCTGTCGCCCAGACTGGAGGGCAGTGGCTGCTCCTGGCCACCACAACCTCGACTTGCTGGGCTCCGGCAATCCTTCTGCCTCAGCCTTCCAAGTAGCCAGAACTACAGGCACGTGCTACCATGCCCGGCTAATTTTTGATGTATTGTAGATATGAGGTCTTGCCAAGTCTCGAACCCGTGGGCTCAGGCAATCCACTCACCTCAGCATCCCAAAGTGCGAGATGAAGGGCTGAGCCACCGAGCCGGCTTAGAATGCATTTAAAAACAGGCATACAGACACAATTTTACTCTCGCCTCAGACTCCAATGGGACTTGGCAAAGCACTGACCAAATCGGTCTTGATTCACAATTTCGATCATTTGTTCCTTATGGGGTTATCTGCCAATAATCTGCCTCTTTTCTTAGAATGTGGCATTAAAATATTATTTATCTTGGCCGGGCACAGTGGCTCACGCCTGTCATCCCAGCACTTTGGGAGGTCAAGGTGGGAGGATTGCTTATACCCAGAGGTTCGAGACAAGCCTGGGCAACATAGCAAGACTCCTTACCCTATTTTTAAAAACTCATTTATTAAAATGTAAAATAATTTTAAAAAATCTTGATGATTGAGGTTTTTTTGGCAACGCCTTTGCTTTTGCACCTGAGGCCGTACCTCACTCGCCCTGCCCCACCAGGACTGGGGGGTGTGTGGAATTTTACAGAAACCTGGCTCTAAATTGCTACAATTATTCCTCCCTCCTCTCCTCTCTTTACAAAAGGGGACAAATGATTGGTTCCAAATGTTGCAAGCTGCTCTGGATGAGATGAAAAGCCATTTTAATTATCTTCCTTTTGTGTCTGGCTTCTTTTTTGTTCTTGTTTTTTCTTCCAAAATCCCTGCACCTGGCGTGCACACACACGCGCGCGCACACACACACACACACACACACACACACACACACACACACACACACTCATGCGGGCGTGCGTTCCTTTCAGAAAATTCTTTTAGAAAGTGATTCGCTCTAAAACAAAATGGCCTCTGCGGAAATTTATGTTACAATCTTTTTTTCTCTTTGAGCCGGCGTCTCGCTCTGTCGCCCAGTCGAGCGCAGTGGCGCGGTCTAGGCTCACCGCAGCCTCCACTTTCTGGGCTCGGGCGATCCTCCTTCCCAGCCCGGCGGGGACCACAGGCGCCGCCGCCACCACCACCACACCCGGCTAATTTATTTTTTGTTTTATGGGCGAGACGGGGTCTTACTATGTTGCCCCGGCTGCACTCCAACTCCTGGCATCATGGGATCCTCGCGCCTTGGCCTCGCAAAGTGCTGGGATGGCAGGTGAGCCGCCGCGCCTGGTTTATGGGATAATCTTGAGAATCGATTCTGTCCATGCGGTGAACCAATGAACGGCTGGTTTGGCTTCAGGATGGATTTGGGGGCCGGTTGTCTCGGATCTTTTCTCTTTTCTTCTTTTTGAGTTGGAGTCTCACTCTGTCGCCCAGGCTGGAGGGCGGTGGCACGCTCACGGCCACCCCAGCGTCGACCCCCTGGGCTCCAGCGATCCTTCCGCCTCAGCCTTCCAAGTAACCTGAACGACAGACGCGCGCCGCCACGCCCGGCTAATTTTTTTGATTTATTGTAGAGACGAGGGCTCGCCAAGTTGCCCGGGCGGGTCTCGAACTCGCAGGCTCGGGCAATCCACTCGTCTCGGCCTCCCAAAGTGCTGGGATGACGGGCTGAGCCCCCGAGCCCGGTCTTTTTCCTTTTCTCTTTTTGAGTTGGAGCCTCGCTCGGCCGCCCAGGCCGCAGGGCAGTGGCACTCAGAGCCACCCAGCGTCAACCCGCTGGGCTCAGGCGATCGAGTCTTCCGCCTCAGCCTTCCAAGCAGCCGGAAACACGGGCGGGCGTCACCACGCCCGGCGAATTTTTGGAGGAGGGCTCGCCAAGTTGGCCAGGCTGGTCCCGAACCCGTGGACTCAGGCAATCCACTCGCCTCGGCCTCCCAAAGTGCCCAGCCTGGATCATTTTAAGGGAAGGTGGATTGACGACAAAGTTATAAAAATGTGTGTCTGTGCTGGGAAGGGTATTTCCTGGCTGTCTTTCCCCTGTATTTTCTTTCTTTCAGTTTCCGCGGCATCAAGTCGAAAGTCAGGCGCGCAGGAAGTGAGGAAATCATCTCTCCTGACCGCAAACAATAGGCCTATTAAGAGCTACAATGTAGCAAAGCTCTGTAACATTGTATAAAAGTTCAAAGGGTGGCGGCCTCTACCGGTTTCCGTAGTGTAGCGGTTATCACGTTCGCCTCACACGCGAAAGGTCCCCGGTTCGATCCCGGGCGGAAACAAGCTCGCCTTTTCCTAATTCTAGAAGGGCATCACTTTATAAACTACCTGGTAACAGCAACGATGGTACGATTTCGCTTTTCTTTCTCTCGCTTCGGTTCCTTCTCTCAGGAAGTTTTATGGGATTTAAAAAGTTATTTCAAAGTAAAACAAACCGGCTCCATAACTTGTATAGGGGTAAAACATCTCCGCAACTGCTGTGTCGCCTGCGTTGGCCGGGAATCGAACCCGGGTCAACTGCTTGGAAGGCAGCTATGCTAACCACTATACCACCAACGCCCCGGCGACGGCCCCGCTCTTTGGGTACCCTTAATAAGAATACTTGTTGTTTTCACTGGGTGGTACCAAACCGCACGGGGGTGTCCTTCCCCGGTGCCCGTCCCCTCACAGAGAGACTTCGCTCACGGAGCGTTCCACTCCGTGGCCGCAGGGGCCGCGCGACGCTTCCCCCCCAGCTCCGCGGGCACCTTGGTACCGGCCGGGCGGCGTCCAATCCCAGGCCGCCGCCTGGGCGCTCGACTTCCGGGTCAAAGGGGCCTGAGCCGGCGGGTCCCCCGTGTCCGCCGCCGCCGCCGTCCCCCGCGCCGGCCACTTCCGGGCCGCAGTCCCGGGCATGGAGCCGCGAGCGTGAGGCGCCGCCGGCCCCGGGACGCCCGCCCAGCCCGGCCGCCGCCGCGCCCCGGTGAGCAGCGCCCCGGCCCGCGCGGCCGCGACCCCGAGCCGCCTCGGCCCGCCCCGCGCCCGCCCCGCCGCGGCCGGCCCCCGGCTCCCGCGCCGCCGGGCCTCGCCCCCGCGCCCGGCCGGCCCGGCCCCCCGCCCCGCTCGGCGCCCCCGGCCCGGCCTCCCCGCCCGTCCCGCGGCCGCCCGGCAGCCCTTCCGGGGTGGGGGCCGCGCCGGAGCGGCCTCGCCGCTGCAGCCCGCGGCGCCCCGGCCCGGGCGGGCTCGGGGGTCCCGGACCTGCGCGAGCCCACCCGGGCTTCCCCGGGCCGGAGTCCAGCCTCTCCCAGGCCTGCCGGCCCCCGCCCTCGTCCCCCAGAGTGGCACTTCCCTGTCCTTGTCGCCCCCCCGGCCGTCAGCCGCGACCCGTCCCCTCTGCCCCCACCCCCGGACTGTCCCCCACCTCCCAGTCCCGTCCTGGTCCTCAGCCCCACCGTCCCGCAGAGTCCAGCCTCTCCCAGGCCTGCCGGCCACCCGCCCTCGTCCCCCAGAGTGGCACTTCCCTGTCCTTGCCGTCCCCCGGCCATCAGATGTGGCCTGTTTCCTCTGCCCCCACCCCCGGGACTGTCCCCCACTCTCTGGCCTGATCCTCAGCCCATGGTCCCGCAGAGTCCAGCCTCTCCCAGGCCTGCCGGCCACCCGCCCTCTTTCCCCAGAGTGACTCCTGTCCTTGCAGCCCCCCTGGCCATCAGATGCGGCCTGTTCCCTCTGCCCCCACCCCTGTTTCCCCAGGGCTCCGGGAGGAAGTCCCTTGCCCCCACAGCAAGATGATCCCGCTTTCGAGGAGCTGGGACTGCAGCCCGGGAGGTGTGGACGCCAGTCCTGGCATTCCTCGGCAGGCCCCGGGGGAATTGGGCCCGTGGGATGGCTTCTCTCCCAGATCCCGTCCAGGGGCTGCCGGGCTGAGGCAGAGTGAGAACCAGGCCCCGAGGGAAGCGGCACGGGCGGCCGGCTGGGCCTTCTGTGAACCGGCCACCTAACGTCACATTTGTTTCCGTCAAGGTCCGTGTCCCACACCTGTGGTTGGAATGGAGGCTCTTTAGAAGGTCAGTTGTGCTGGGGTGTGGCGGGTGGGGTCACTTGCCTCCTGGAATACAGAGATGGGCAGGAAGTGGCTTCCTCCGGCCGTGGGGTCACCGCCCTCAGGGACGCTGGGGCCTGGGCAGCGCCACAGCTCTGTCTCACGGGGTGTCCTGTCTGTCCACCCTTGTCTCCCTCCAGCCGTCCCCAGGAAGAGCTCTCCCAAGGCTCTGGGAGGGAGAGGGGACAGTGCTGATGTCAGCTGGTTTTAGGGGGGCATGGGCACCCCCAGTGAGCACTGAGTCTGACTCGGTCAGGACTGGAGGGATGACTTTAGTTCGAGTCTCCCCTTGGCATGACTTCAGCTGTTCGGTGGACGGTACTCACGGTCATTTAGCTGATGCCGTATCAGCCACTGTGTGTTTTGAGAGCTTCATGTGTGTGACCTCATTCAACTCTTGCAGTAGCCCCGGGTGTGGGTACTGTAAGCCTGTGGGATAGCCGGGGAAAGGAAGGCACAGAGAGGTTAAGCGGCTTCCCCAAGGTCACACAGCCCGAAGGAGGCAGAGGATTTGAACCCATCTCTCTGACACCGAAGCCCACCCTGTCACTGCTGGACTGAGCACAGCTGGGCTTGTCTGGGGGGACGCCGTGCTCCCTCCCCCTTCTGTTCAATGACATCTGTCGCATATCTGGTGGCTGCTCTCTCTTTCTTGAAGCAGGTAGGCCACAGCCCGTCGCAGGGCCTGGCTTGTTAGAGGAGGGGGTGGGCACGGGCTGAACCAGGGGCCCCCGTGACTTTAGAGAGCGTTCGAGAGAGGCCAGTGGCCTGTCCATTCAGCCTGAGATGTTTGTTGAGTGCTTCCTACGTTCCAGGCACGGTTTGGGTTCGGGACATGGTGGGACCAGGGTGACATGGCCTGCCCTGTGGGGCTGGCATTGCAGCGAGGCGTGCCCCTCACCCAGGGCAGGGCTCTCGTCCTTGGCGCTGCTGATGCTCAGGCCGGACCGTTCCCTGCGGTGGGGGGACCCGTCCTGTGCTATTGTAGGGTGTGGAGCTGCGTCCTGGCCCCCTCTGGCATGTGCCGCACTCCCCAGGCATGGTCACCAAAACGGTCCCCGGGAGCCAAATCGCCCCAGTGAGACCCCCTGGGTTAGGGGACCCACGGACCCCAGACCTCTCATCCTGTGACCCTCTGCCCTGCTGAGGCTCCAGGAGGCTGCCCGTGTGGCCATCCACACTGAGGGGCAAGGAGAGAGGAGGGGTGTCCTGGGAGCTGGGTCCCCTGGTCTGCACCGTCGGCTCCACCGGGAGCTGATTTTGGCGTCTGGTACGGGCAGGATGCAGGCTTGAATTTTTCCACCGGTGACGAGCATGGGGGTCTCCGTCTCGGCACCACTGACATTCGGGGTGGCTTCGTCCTCTGGGCGGAGCCGTCCCCGGGCACCACAGGGTGCTGAGCCGGTCCCTGGCCTCCACTCACTCTGTGCCGTGAGCACCCCCAGTTGGGACCCCGCAGGTTCCCCAGACGCCACCCAGGGTCCCTGGTTGGAATCGCTCTCCGGGGAGGGCGGCACTGAGGTCACTCCGGGCCAGTGCTCTCTCCTGGGCGTGGCAACTGGGTGACGAGGCAGCGGCTCCGGAGGGGACACTCAGGAAAGATCTCTGAAGAGGCGCTCCTGGCCCCAAAGGACCAGAAGCAGCGGGTGGCACGGAGAGCGGGGAAGGGGCGGCCCGGGCAGAGGGAGCAGCCAGTGCCACAGCTGGGGCGGGGGACGGGCTGCTGTGGCCCGAGGTCACAGTCCAGGGTGGGGGAGGAGGCGAGTCCCCAGGGCCAGGACGCGGCCACTATGGGAGCTGGAGGTGGCTGTGTCTCCTGACATGTCCCGGGGGCGTCCCGGAGTCCTGTGAGGCTCCCGGTGAATCACTGCGGGCCTGGCCCTGCTGTCACGTTGGGGCAGTGCCCGGGCATCCGCCGCCCGCCGCCCTGGGCTCTGGGGATCCCTGAGCCCCAGAGGCCGCCTGGAGGGGGTGGGGGAGGTGCGCGTGCGGGGGTGCAGCCCGGGGTCTCCTGTCGCCCGCAGGCCTGCCCTCCCAAGGCCGCCGGCAGTTGATGCGGAAGGTGAAGAAACTGCGCCTGGACAAGGGGCACACGGGCGCGTGGCGGAGGTAAGGGGGTGGGGCGCTGGCGGGGGCCCGGGAGGCGCCTCCTGCCCTCGGGCCCGCGTGTCTCCGGGCCTTGGCTCTGGCTCTGCGGCGCGTGCGGGGCGTCCCCCGGTGCTGGGGACGTCGGGGTCGCACTGTTCCCTGGGACAGCTGCCCTGGACACCGCGGGTGCTGGGCGTGTCCCTGGCATCCCCCCGCCCCGTGCCAAGAGCACCCCCCATCGTGACACCCACACGTGTCCCCAGACACCGCCCAGCGTCCCTGTGGGCAGAACGGCTGGGGTGAGAGCCGCTGGCCTGGCTGTGAGGAGGTGGGCATGGGCGCCCAGCACACGCGGGCTCGCGCCCCTCGCGGGTGCCTCTGGCAAGCCAGCCTACTCTGGAGCCTGCTTTCCGGGCCCCGAGACAAGGATGATCCCAGACCTCACCTCCTGCCACTGCCACCGCCGCCGCAGTGTGGATTAAACATGATTAGACGTGCACAACCCCGGGCGGTTGGTGAATGCCATGGCTCAGCCTGACACGAGATGAGGAGGCCGGAGGATGCCTCGGCCGCGATCCTCCGTGGTCCTGGTTTCCCGACGCCCTCGGGAAGGGAACCGGAGCGCGCGGCTGGGGATGCAAGGGCGGTGTCAGGCGCCTGGATTTCTCCAGACGTGGGTTTGAAACACGGGCGTCTGGAGTCAGTGACGGCGGCACTGGCCTCCCTCCCTGACCTGCACGCACGAGGTCCCGCCTGTCTACAGGCCAGGTGTGCCCTGTGTGAAGCCAGGTCGGAAAGCCCGGGGCCAGGTGGCCCTGGGAGGCACTCGCAGGATGGAGGGTGACCACTGGTCCCCAGCAACCCCGAATCGGGGGACTCTTGTCTGAAGTCCATCTTGAGGCGTCTTCCCCTCTGGAGCCTGGGTGGGACGTGGCCCTCCCCACCCGCCCCTCTGTCTGCCAAGCGACCCCCTCTGCCTTGTCCCTTCGTGGGTGGCCTGAGCTCAGAGCCACAGCCTGTGCTGAGAGTCTAGTCCCCTCCTGGCTCCCAGGTACTTCCCTCCTCGCTGACCCCGCACCTAGAGGCACCGGCTCAGGCAGGGATCAACAGCTTTGGAGCTGGGCACGCCTGTAATGCCGGCTCCTGTGAAGGCCAGGCAGCTGGACTCCGTTGAGGGCAAAACCCACCTGGGCTGCTTAGTGAGACCCTCCGTCTCAAAAACAACAGCAAAATCCCAAATTTAAAAGAGTTCACAGAACTCCCACCCAGCCTTGGCAGTGGCTGCGCCAGGAGGCCTGGAGACACCTGCCAGTGGTGTCACAGGCCTCGAAGGCGCCCTGCCGATTGGCAGGAGGGACGTGTAGGTGGGCCGGGCTGAGTGCTGAGTGGCCTGCAGCCGCATTCACCTCCCAGCTGTGTCAACGGTCAGCTTGCAAACGGCCGCCAGGCTGGCCTGGGTGAAGAAAGTCCCGGCTCAGCTCGCTTGTTCGCCGGGCCCCTCTAGCCTGTCAGGCGGGGCTCTGCCCTGCGTGGGAGAGCGGCCAGTGGGCGCCGGGCTCCAGCACCCAGCTTCGGCCTGCCTGGAAGCTCGAGCTCAGGATTCTGGCCACATCCAGGAGGCTCCGGCAGCATCCCGATGTCTGATCTCATGTCCCAGCTCCTGGAGCGCATCTTCGCTTTCTGGGCTGTCTGCGGCGACCGCGGGATCTGTGGGGGTCAGAGGCAAGATAAGTTAGGTTGTTTGCTATGGAAATAAGCCACGTGGTTGTGCAGGCGCCTCCAGCGCGTGGCCCCTCAGTGGGCTCTGGAGGTCACTTATCTCCCGTGGTGAGCAGAGCCTGAATGGGGCCACACAGTGGTGGAGGTGCTGCCGAAGCCGGGCGGAGGGTCTCCTGGGCTCAGTTTTCTGGGCTCGCAGCCAGCAGTGCTGGGGCCATGTGGGTTCTTGAGCGCAGCAGGTCCGGGTCCTGGCCCCCACCTGCTGCCGCCCATGGCTCCTGGCTGTCCTGCTGGGAGCCTGCGGCTCTGGTGGGCCAGACTGTCCTGCGCCGGGGCCCGTGGCCAGCTGCCTACGGCCTCTGGACTTGGCTTGTTGGACCTGAGGGCCCGGCAGGCACAGATGGCTAACCTCGCTCCTTCGGGCCGGAGGGTGGGCAGTGGCACCTGGGCCCTGGGCCCTCAGCCCTGATGGGCTTGAGCAGGATGGAGTGGGAAGCCCCTCTCTGAGCCGGGTAGCGTTGGGGGTCGGCCCACAGTGGACTTGCTGGTAAGCCCCCCAGGGACCCTGCCCCACGGGCCTTGTCTGTCCCCAGGCTGGGGCAGCCCCACCCTCCTGTCTGTTGGGGGCCTTCAGGCGGGCCTCGGGCCCTCGGGGCCATGCGGGGACTTCTCCTGCGATTGCTGGGCGGGTGGCACCTGTCTCTGTGGGAGGCTGCGGTGGGGGCGGGGACCGGGCTGCCTTCGTGGAGCCCCTTTTTCTCATTCACTCTGCTCTGACTAGGAGCAAGCCCCTCTGTCCTCCCAGCCCCAGTTTCCTCACCTGGGCTGTGACGGGCCCGATGTGCTGGGTGGCCTCGACAGGGCCTCGCTTTCCGAGGCGCCCAGTGATGTGCCTGTGTCTCCTTCTCCCCTCCCCCCTTGAAGCGGGTCGGGGTCCTTTCTCTGACGGTGTCCCTCTGGGGGGTCTCTCGCTGGCAAAGAGCCGAGCCTTCTGGGGACAAGGGCCCGCCCTGCCCTACCCTTCGCTTTCTCCGTCCTGCGAGTGTGACAGCAGCCTCAGTTTCCCCTTCCCACACGTGCGCTGGCTTCCTCGAGCAGCATCGCTTGTCTGGGAAGACCCAGGCGGGGCGTCTGGCAAGGCCTCCCCCCTCGAGCACGGAGGCAGGGGAGTCTGGCCTCGGTTCCCTCCTCCCAGACCACCGGCTCTTCCAGAACTGGGTCACCGCAGCCTTGTTTAGCTTCCTTTAAAACAAATATTTGCCTGGCCAGTCCAGTCCAGCCAAGAAGCGTGCAGAGCAGGGCGCGGGGGAGCAGGGGTGGGGCCGTGACGGAGTGCCAGGCCTCGCGGGCCCAGGGCGTCCTGAGTGGGAGGGCGAGTGGGACGTCCTGGGGGAGGCTGAGCGCACTTAGCCTCTCACCGGGATCTCTGACGTCCCGGAAACGTGTTCCTGTTCCTCCTGCGCTTCCAGTGAGGCACGAGGGTCTCCCCCGCCGGACCCGGCTGGCGGCACAGGCGGCCAGCCTGGCTTTTCATTCCTTCTGCCTGGGGCTGCGTCTCGACCAAACTTGCCTCAGCAGGCTTGGCAGGAGATGCTCGTTGCACAGCGTTCCGTGAAACACCTCCCGGGTGCCAGGTGCCACCCAGGTCTCTGGGGACGCAGCTGTGAACAGGACAGAGGCGGGGAGACAGGCGTTCTGTGATTAGCCCTTGTGAGGAGGCTGAGGGAGGGGGCAGCCCGGTGGCACATGAAAGATGACCAGAGAGACTAGCCTCAGCATAGGTGCTTGTGGAAAGTTTCTGAGAACCTGCCAAATACTTTGACAGAGATTTGATGAGAAGTTAGTCAAGCAAAGAGGAACAAGTGCTCCAGGGACAGCATGTGCAAGGGCTCTGGGGTGGGAAGGAGTCTGGCCTGTTAGAGCAGAGAGGAAAATGGTTCAGCAGTGTACGGTACAAAGGTGGACAGGAGTCAAGGGTTTCGTGGGGTCTGATGGTAGCCTTGAAAGTTGAGGTGAAGACTGGCTTTTGTCCTAGGGGCTGTAGAAAACCGGGAAGGGTTTTAAGTGATGGGATCAGACTTGGAAGCAGGTGTGGGGAGATGGTTACATTCATTCCGCAGAACCTGGCTGCGGTGGTTTGTGTCTGAAATCCCAGCATTTGGGGAGGCTGATGTAGAAGGAGCACTTGAAACCACGAGTTCGATACCAGCCTGGGCAATACAGTGAGACCAGATATCTTGAAAACAATTTTTTAGCCAGGCTCGGTGGCTCAGCCTGTCATCCCGCGCCTTTGGGAGGCTGAGGTGAGTGGATGGCCTGAGCCCGCGGGTTCGAGACCCGCCTGGGCAACTTGGTGAGACCTCATCTCTACAATAAATCAAAATGAGCCAGGCGTGGTAGCGTGCACCTGTAGTTCCAGCTACTCAGAAGGCTGAGGCAGAAGGATCGCCGGAGCCCGGCAGGTCGAGGCTGCGGTGGCCGGGAGCAGCCACTGCACTCCAGTCTGGGGGACAGAGTGAGACTCCGACTCAAAAAAAACCCAAAAAAACAATTTTTTTTCAACAGTGTAGCTGAGAAGTGACAGTGGCTCTGACTTTAGAGGCCTGAGGGGCTGTGGGGAGGGGCCCAGCTAGAAGAATCCGTGGCCTCTTGCGGTGGGTGGCGGGGCAGGCAGCTCGCAGGTGAGACCAGCCTCCCCCTCACCGCCTCCACCCTCCGCAGCTTCACACTGAATTCAGAGGGGGCCGAGAGGATGGCCAGCGCCGGGGCCCCGACAGCTGAGCGGGGCGACGCCGCCTCCGTGGAGGACGCAGGCGGCCACTTCCAGGTGCAGAAGCACTCGTGGGAGGGCCTGCGGAGCATCATCCACGCCAGCCGCAAGTACTCAGGCCTCATCGTCAACAAGGCGCCCCACGACTTCCAGTTCGTGCAGAAGACGGATGAGACTGGGCCGCACTCGCACCGCCTCTACTACCTGGGTAAGCCAGGGCGGGTCCCCGGGGTCTGTGGGGCCTAGGAATCGGCGCTGCACCTGGCCAGGCCGCGCTGCCCCCAGATGGCCCCTGGCTGTGGGGATGGGCCCTGCAGGTTGAAGGGGATGGGAGGCCCCAGGGGAGCCGAGCAGAGGGCGGCCCGTTCCCGCGCGGCCAGGGCGCCGAGGTTCAGGCTGGTCGAGTGGCTCTGAGCCCGGAGATTGTTTCCAGGCCGAGTCAGCGGGGCCCACCGCCTGAGTCACTTCCCCGCCACCTGGGCCAGGCCGGGCGGGGCTCATGACACACAGAATTGGGCCTCCGATCCCTGGTGAGAGTCATGGGTAAGTCCAGTAGGAGCTCGCCGTGGAGCTGTGTGTGCAGAAGAATCCCGAGGCTGGGGGAGGGCTGCCTCAATTGCGTAACCGTGTCTGCCGTGGGCCAGGGCGGTGGAAGTAAGGGAGCAGCTTGCCAACTTGCCTCCTGCTCCTCTCTGATCCCTGGATGAGTGCTTGCTCCTCTGGGCGTGTGCTTGCAAGCGGTGCTTTGCAGCGTCTGCAGGGCTCGCGGATCGTGTCCCCTCCAGACCACGAGGGCGTCAGGGCGCGCTTAGGCCTCTTGTGCTCCCGCAGCCTCGTGGCCAGGCCAGGCCTGCTGCCCGGCCGGTGGGCAGCAAGCATGTATCGTGCGAGTGGACACTGCCCTGTGGCCCCAGAGGTCTTGTGGTGGGGGGGCCGTGGAGGAGTCGCCAGGCCCACTCCTCTGAGAGTGTGTGACGCCTGGTTGGTGGCCACGGCTGGATTCCCAAGCTTGGCACGCTTGGCGCTTGATGCTCAGCCGGGTCGTTCTCCAGATGGGCGTTCTGGGACCGCAGGGGCTGAGCAGAGTTCCCAACCTCCAGCCCCTCTGTGCCAGAAGCACCACAGTCATGCCAACACACATGTCCCCAGATGTCGTCCTGTGTCCCCTGGGCAGAATCACCCCCAGCTGAGAACCGCTGCCCCGGGGTAGGGTAGTCCCAGGGTTACTCCCCAGGCCGGGGTGCCCATCCAGATGGCTTCCTTTGTCCTCAGTCTCAGGGACAGTGCCTGGTGTGCGTACACCCTCAGTCACTATTTGAATGAATGAATGAATGAATGCCACCTCTGCCTGAGGCTGACCGTGTATAATGGCAGAGACTGGGACACCGGATGGCTATCCCCTTCCCATAGCTGACGCCGCCCTCTTCAGAGATGGGCTTACGTGGACAGACTTATGTGGCAATGGCTTGGCCCAGCGTTTAGAAAGAGAACATTCCGGAGCAGGCCGGCAGACGACAGCTGCCTTAGAAGTCGGGTTTCCCTGGCCCTGTCCGTCCCGGCGTCTTTGGTAGCATTGCTGCGATGGAGGTCGCAGGCCCCAAAGGCCGAGAGGTCTCCCCTCTATGCCTTCACGGAAGATGCTTGCTGACTCCAGGCTAGAGGGAACCGGCTGGGGATGCCTCGCGTCTCATTTCCCACCTGTCCCAGACCGTGGCGTGGTGGCCTGGCCTCTCTTCCTGTGGTCCTGTGGCCTCCTGAGCCCTACACGCCATGGCAGTCTTGGGCCTGTACCCGTGCTGGCCTTGCCGTCCTGGTCAAGGTGCTGACAGGGTTTCCTGTGGCTACTGTGACAAGTGATGTGACTTAGTGGCCTAAAGCGACAGATGTGGTCCCTCTCAGTCGTGGAGACCAGAAGCCCGGAGTCAGTTTCCCTGGGCTGAAGTCAAAGTGTCAGCAGCCACACTCCCTCCGGAGGCCTGGGAAGAGCCGTCCCCTGCCTGTCGTCCCCTGGCCTGTGGCTCTCTGTCTCTGTGGTCACCGGGCCGCCTCCTCCACTTCTGTTTCCCTTGTCTCCCTGTGAGGATGCATGATGACGTTCGAGCCGCCGGGTGGTCCTGGCTCGTGCCCCAGCTCAGGAGGCCTCATGTAACCCCAGCCACCCTGTCCCCCCCTCACCACGGAAAGCAGCACTCACGAGGGTCCCCAGAGGCGGACCTCTCCATGGGGCTGCTGTGCGCCTCCACGGAGGCGCCGAGAGGGACGGCCACCCTCCGAGCCCGCCGGAGCCATTGACTGCACCTGTAGGGAAGATGGACGTGTCTCATGGAGCCCGAGGGTGGCGCCCACTGGGCCTCAGAAGGCAGCACCTGAGACACTGGAACCTTCCAGAACCCAGGCCTCTGCCTGTGTGTGCCCGTCCTCAGTGTCCCCACCCTTGCTGCAAAGGAGCTTTCTGTCCATGTCCAGAAGGATCGGAGTGGCCTGACATGGATGAGACTGTCCGGATGCCTGTGGCCGGGGCGTGTGTCGGGGCTGGTCGGGCCCTCGCCACGCATAGGAAGCCTCGGAGGATGCGTCCCAAGACCTGGCGGAGACCCCAGAGCATTCTTAGAGCAGCCCGGAAGCCGTGCTGTCCCTGTCAGGGTGACACCCTTCAGCTGGTCCAGGCTCTGGAACCCTCCAGGAACGAGGCAGCGCTGACCTCTAACGTCTGAGTTCTCGCAGGCCTCCCCCCGGTCCCTGGGATTCTGTGACCCATGTCGATGCTAGCCCAGCACCCAGGCTCACGTTGGCCCCCGGTGGATTCCAGGCTGAGGCCCAGCCCGCTGTTCTACCTGTGACCTGCTCCCCGGGGAACCCCTGTATCCTCGGCAGGCACCCGGGGCCCATTGGTTACTGGGGCCTTTCGGATTCTGGCAACGAACCCCTCAGGAGCCGAGCAGAACCCTCAGGGAAGGTGCAGGTCTCAGATCTCAACCCCACCCCCCACGAGGCTGGAGAGGCTGCGGCTCTGGCAGCTCTGGGACCCCCCCGAGGGCAAGCAAGGGTCCCTGTCTCCTTGTGTCCCTGGTTGGCCACGGAGGCCATGGCCCACGGTGGCTGGAAACAGTGTGTGGGCCTGGGTCACCTGCTGCATCTGTAGCTGGGGTTGGGGGTGACAGGCTGGCAGCAGGCACAGGTAAGAGAAGCAACAGGAGGGACAGGGCAGTGGGACCCGTGGCTGTCGGTCATCGCTGTCGCTGGTCCAGCAGCGTCTCGTCCAAGGAATGTACTTGGCCGGCTGCTCGAGTGACTGCGTGTTCGTCGGCGGGCCCCGAGGGCTGGGCCAGGGCTCGTCTGGACTTCTTGTTTGGAAGTCGGCTCTCCCAGAGTCCCCGTGGACGGGCTGGGCAGAGCACGGCCTGCCCGCTGGGACCCAGCTGCCTGTGCCCCTAGCCTTCCCTGCCGTCCCAGGATGCCTTTAGAAAGGGGGCTGAGATTCACATTTCACAATTTCATTGTTGAAGGGCGCAGCTCGAGGGCTCTGGGTAGTACACTCACAGAGTTGTGCAACCATCCTCGCTGATTCCTTCCAGAACATTCCACCACCCCAGAACGAACCCCGGTCCCATCGCAGTCACTCCCCACCCCTCCCCCAGCCCCTGGCAGCCATGAGTCCACTTCCTGTCCCTGCGGATTTGGCCTGCTCTGGACATTTCACATGAATGGAATCACGTCACATGACTCTCAGCCCTGCCTGCCTGGTGACCCTGGGGAGGAGGAAGCCCCGCAGGTGGCCTGAGGGAGAGTTGGGCTCAGCAGTCTCAGGGGTCCTTGGAGCTCGAGCTCTTTCTGGCGCCTGTACTCCTCCCCAGCCCTGCACGATTTTTGCTGCTTGCATATCTTTATGTATCTATTTATTTACTTTGAGATGGAGTCTCATTCTGTCACCCAGGCTGGAGTGGAGTGGCACACTCACAGCCACCCCAGCGTTGACCTGATGGGCTCTGGCGATCCTTCCATCTCAGCCTTCCAAGTAGCCGGAACTACAGGCCCACGCTACCACGCCTGGCTAATTTTTAAATTTATTAGAGAGATGAGGTCTCACCAAGTTGCCCGGGCTGGTCTCAAACCTGCGGGCTCAGGCATTCCACTTGCCTTGGCCTCCCAAAGTGCTGGGATTACAGGCTGAACCACCAAGCCCAGCCTGCTCACATATCTTAATTTTACGTTTCCCTTTATTTATTTTGAGGCAGTGTCTGGCTATGTCACCCAGGCTGGAATACATTGACCTCCTGGGCTCAAGTAATCCTCCCACCTCAGCCTCCTGAGTAGCTGGGACTACAGACATGTGTCACCACCATGCCTGGCTCTTTTTTTTTTTTTTGTAGAGAAGAGGTCTCACTTTGTTGCCCAGGCTGGTCTTGAACTCCAGGGCTCTAGTGATCCTCCCGCCTCAGCCTCCCAAGAATGCTGGGATTACAGGCAAGAGCCACGTGCCTGGCCTGCATTTCCACATTAAAAGGAAGCCTGTTCGTCTGATACTTTTCTTTAAGTACACTCCTCTGTTATCACCGTACTTCGCAAGCACACTTTGTCATACGTGGAAAACCCCTGTCCCTTGCTGTCACCGAAGCTACTGCTTCGTCCTGCTGAACCTAAGGCTGGAGTCACCCAAAAGCAGTGGCAGGGATTGCCCACAGGGAGTGCCCCGAACTGTCCTGAGGAGGGGCTGGACGGGATTCTAGGGGGAAACACCGATTGCTAGCACCATCGATCTGAGCACTTGCCAGAGAGCTTTCACGTCGAGGGGGACGGTCCCCGGGGTGTGCTCAGCCAGGAATGTGGAGTTGATGTGAACTGGGCTCAGGGTGGGCCGGTGTCTTGCAGTGTTTGGGGCAACGGCCTCAGTGCCTGCATCAGTGGCTGGAGGCATTCAGGGTGCCAGCTGGGGTTCAGGCCTGCCGGGGAGACCTATTCTCACTGGCCGCGCGTGGCCAGGCCACTCTGATTTTCGGTCAGGGCACAGAAAGAAGGTGGGGGCCTGGGGCACCCAGCCACAGCCTGCGACAATAAATGTAAATGGCCTAGATATTAAACGCCAGCCCTGGGGGTGATGAGCCTGTGGCCTTTTGAGTCGGAGTCTCACTCCGTTGCCGAGGCTGGAGTGTAGTGCCATAGTCAGTTCACTGCAGCCTTAGCCTCCTGGGCTCAGGCAGTCTTCCTGTCTCCGCCTCCTGAGTAGGTGGGAAGGCAGGTGCATGCCACCACGGCCAGCTCAGCTTTTGATTTTTTGTAGAGATGAGGTTTCCCTGTGTTGCTCAAACTGGTCTCGACCTCCTAGGCTCAAGGGATTCCCCTCACCTCGGCCTCCCTAAGTGTGTTCTCTCTTTTTTTTTTTTTTGAGTTGGAGTCTCACTCTGTCGCCCAGACTGGAGTGCAGTGGCCACTCCCGGCCACCGCAGCCTCCACCTGCTGGGCTCTGGCGATCCTTCCGCTTCAGCTTTCCAAGTAGCTGGAACTACAGGTGCGCGCTACCACGCCCAGCTAATTTTTTGATTTATTGTAGAGATGAGGTCTCGCTGCCCAGGCAGGTCTCGAACCCGCGGGCTCAGGCAATCCCCTCACCTCAGCCTCCCAAAGGCGCGGGATTACAGGCTCAGCCACCGAGCCCGGCTAGTGTGTTCTCTTAAAAGGTAGCAAGTGGCTGGGCGCAGTGGCTCAAGCCTGGAATCCTAGCACTTTGGGAGGCTGAGGTGAGGGGATTGCCTGAGCCCATGGGTTCAAGAACAGCCTGGGCAACTTGGCGAGACCTCATTTCTACAATAAATCAAGAAAGAAAAAATAGCTGGTTGTGGTAGTGCACGCCTGTAGTTCTGGCTATTTGGAAGGCTGAGATGGAAGGATCACCGGAGCCCAGCATGTCATTGCTGGGGTGGCTGTGAGCGTGCCACTGCATCCAGCCTGGGCGATGGAGTGAGACTCCAACTCAAAAAAAAAAAAAAAAATGCCAGCAAGTTTGGGGAAGTCCTGAAAAGAGCATGGCCCCAACCGAGTTTACTCCTGGAAAAGCTCAGGTTGAAGGAAGGGCAGAGGTGCCCACGCACCACCCTCTCTGTGGGTCGGCCGTGTCACCTGCGTGGGCCCCTGTGGGCCCTTCTGTGTGTTCTGTGCTCAGAGGACCCGTCCTAGACTCCCAGCCTTATTGCATAGAGAGGGGAAACCGAGGCCTCCTGGTGACAGATTCTGCTTCTGCCATCCTTTCTATTAGTGACAGTTGCACTGTCGTTCATTAAGGCTAAAACACGGCCAGGTGCCAGGTACTCTGTCATTTTATCTGCCACTAAGAACACGACAACAGCTGTGACAGTGAGACCCCCCAGCCAGCCTCAGAGGCATGAGAATGTGAAAAACCAAGTCTCGCTGGTAAAATGTGCCGACGCCTGAGTGACATGTGCTGTGCTAAGCCTGGTCCCTCGCCTCCTGTGAGCCACATAATCCCCTTTGGCTGCTACTGTCTCTGCCATCATTTTATACGAAAGGTTGGGTTAAGTCAAGTGGCTCACAGTTACAGGTGATGCCCCCCGCAGGGGACCCTGGGCGATGTCTGGGGACATGTTGGTCGTCACGACCAGGGCATGGAGAGGTAAAGGCTGAGGGCACCGCTCAACGGGCTGCAGTGCCCCGGGACGCCCTACCGCAGAGGGCACACCAGCCCCGAGTGTCCCCAGTGGCGAGGTTGAGAAACGAGGGGTGAGGTATACATTTCTCAATTCCTTTTGCACTCTAATCCTAGATTAATTTAATTCTTGGCCTTTGCAAAAAGCCTGTGGTGAAGAAAGGCCTTTTTTTTTTGTTGAGTTGGAGACTCACTCTGTCTCCTGGGCTGGAGTGCAGTTGGACAATCACAGCCACCGCAGCCTCGACCTGCTTGGCTCTGGCGATCCTCCCGCCTCAGCCTCTCAAGTAGCTGGGATTACAGGTGTGCACCACCAAATTCAGTTAATTTTTTAATTTTTTTGTAGAGACGAGGTCTTGCTCTGTTGCCCAGGCTGGTGTGAAACTCCTGGGCTCAAGCCATCCTGCCGCCTCGGCCTCCCAAAGGCTGGGATGACAGGCGTGAGCCTGGGCCCGGACGAAGAAAGACCTTTGAGAGCCAAGCCCAGCCTCTTGAGGGCAGGGTATCTCGGCCTGCCCTTTTCTTGCTCTCTGTGCTGTTTCTTCAGTAGCTGAAGCTATGGGATTTGGCACAGACGTTCAGAGGCAGAAGACCCTGCTGCTGAAGTACGCACGCCCGGGGCCCCAGGCCTGGCGGACTGGCCTGGAAGCAGGGGGAGCCAGGGTCGTGGCTGAGGCCGTCTCCCATCCGCCAGGGCACCCACCTGTCTCCTGCTCTCCCCAGGAATGCCTTACGGCAGCCGAGAAAACTCCCTGCTCTACTCTGAGATCCCCAAGAAGATCCGCAGGGAGGCTTTGCTGCTGCTGTCCTGGAAGCAGATGCTGGATCACTTCCAGGTGAGCTGCGCTGGGGCCGGGCCTCCCGGGTCGAGGAGGTGGCTGAGGGCCCCTCCATGGGCCACCTAGTCCCCTCCGCCCCAGGGGCCGGCCTGCCAGAGGGGGCCCCACCCTGGGGTTCCTTGAAGGCAGATCTTCAGAGACTCGCTGCCCTGCCTCCACTCTTATCGAAAGTATCTCTTCCCTCAGAGTCACCAAAGGCTTGGAATGAGCGGGGCCCCAGGCCTTTCCTGGAGACTGGCTAATAATTAATCTCCTCCCAAATCGGCTCTGGTCTGGGGAGAACAGGGCCGAGGGGGGAAGGTGCCTTTTGCGTTGGTGTGTTTTTGTTTCTTTTTTGTTGTTGTTTTCTTTTTTTCCTTTGGTGGGAGTCTCCTCCGTCGCCCAGGCTGGAGTGCAGTGGCACGCTCACAGCCACCGCAGCCTCGACCTGCTGTGCTCAGGCGGTCCTTCCACCTCAGCCTTCTAAGTAACTGGAACCACAGGCACGTGCCACCGTGCCCGGCTGATTTTCTTGATTTGTTGCAGAGACGAGGTCTTGCCAAGTTGCCCAAGCTGATCTTGAGCCCGTGGGCTCAGGCAGTCCTCTCGCCTCTCTCTCCCAAAGTGCTGGGATCATAGACCTGAGCCACCAAGTCTGGCGTTTTGTTTCTTTTTAATGGTCAAAATAATATAACAGGCTGGGCATGGTGCCGTATGCCTGTAATCCCAGCACTTTGGGAGGCCGAGGCCTGAGGATCACTTGAAACCAGGTGTTCGAGACCAGCCTGGGCAACAGAGAGACCTCGTCTCTACAAAAAAATCAAAAAGTTACCTGGGCGTGGTGGTGCGCACCTGTAGTCCCAGCTATTCAGGAGGCCAAGGTGGAGGGATCACTTGAGCCAAGGAGTTTAAGGCTGCAGTGAACTATGATCACACCACTGTGCTCCAGCCTGGGTGGCAGAGTGAGAGAGAGAGAGAGAGAGAGAGAGAGAGTGTGTGTGTGAGAGAGAGAGAGAGAGACAGAGAGAGAGAGAGAGAGATACCAAGGTGGGTGGAGAATGTTACACTCCCAACGTCATACTCCCCGTCCCTCCACTGCTGGCTCAGTAGTCCTCACCTCGGCCTTCCCCTTTGGGTCCCCAAGCCGACGAACTCGACTTACGCCACTTTCTTCACTATGTTGGGGTAACTTTGCTTTTAGTTCCACGTTAAGAAAAGCATTTCTCTAGCCAGGGTTGGAGGCTCAGCCTTAATCCCGCGCCTTTGGGAGGCTGAGGTGAGTGGATTGCCTGAGCCCGCGGGTTCGAGACCCGCCTGGGCAGCGAGACCTCATCTCTACAACAAATCAAAAAATCAGCCGGGCGTGGTAGCGCGCGCCTGTAATTCCAGCTACTCGGAAGGCTGAGACGGAAGGATCGCCGGAGCCCAGCAGGTCGAGGTTGTGGTGGCGGGGAGCAGCCACTGCTCTCCAGTCTGGGCAACAGAGTGAGACTCCGACTCAAAAAAAGAAAAGCGTTTCTCTCGGTGGTGTTCTCCCACATGGTCTTCAGTGTTTTCCCGTGGCTGCTGGTGTGCATGACAGTTCAGCTGCCCAAGCCCCCAGGGTGGGCATTTGGGTGTCCCGGTGGCCCTGGGTTTGCACATACACGTGCCTCTGCAGAAAGCATGGATGGCTGGTGTTGGGTAGGTTTGGATAATGCTCTTGGTGGGAAGAGGGCGTGGACAGGGCAGGGAGGCTCTGTATAGGGTTAGTGCTGGGGACTGAGTGGGAGCGCTCTGGTGGCAGGGCGAGGGGACCACCACTCTAGGGACCATCTGCTTTGGAGAGATCCCTTGGGGAAGGGGCTCAAGAAGGGAGGAAGGACCGGGCTCGGTGCTTAGCCTGTCATCCCAGCCCTTTGGGAGACTGAGGCGAGTGGATCGCTTGAGCCCGTGGGTTCAAGACCCACCCGGGCAACTTGGCGAGACCTCGTTTCTACAATAAATCAAAAAATCAGCCGGGCGAGGTAGCGCGTGCCTGTAATTCCAGCTACTGGGAAGGCGGAGGCGGAAGGATCGCTGGAGCCCAGCAGGTCGAGGCTGCAGTGGCCGGGAGTGGCCACTGCACTCCAGTCTGGGCGACGAAGTGAGACTCCAACTCAAAAAAAATAAAAAAAAAAAAGAAGGGAGGAAGCGTGTGGCGGGCACAGTGCCTCATGCCTGTAATCCCAGGACTTTGGGAGACTGAGGCAGGAGGATCGCTTGAGGCCAGGAGTTTTGAGATCAGCCTGTCCAACACAGCAAGATCTCATCTCTGCAAAAAAAAAAAGAAAAAAAAAGAGAAAGAAATTAGCTGGGCATGATGGCACCTGCAGTCCCAGCTATTCAAGAGGCTGAGGTGGAAGGATTGCTTGGGCCTGGGGGTTTGAGACCAGTTTGGGCAACATAGCGAGACCCAGCTCTAAAAAAAAATAATAAAAAAGTGACAAAGCTTCTGGTGAGCTCTGGAATCCCCCTGCTACCACCTGGGAGGGTCAACCAGTCCTCCGGCCTCCCTCTCGGCCTCCCTCCTGGCGCAGCCTCCCCAGCCACCGGGCGAGGCCGAGGCAGATGCCCTGGAAGCGCCGCCCCAGAGCTCGGCCTCCACGCTGAGCGCTGCCGTCTCCTGTGTCCCAGGCCACGCCCCACCACGGGGTCTACTCACGGGAGGAGGAGCTCCTGCGGGAGCGGAAGCGCCTGGGCGTCTTTGGCATCACCTCCTACGACTTCCACAGCGAGAGCGGCCTCTTCCTCTTCCAGGCCAGCAACAGCCTCTTCCACTGCCGCGACGGGGGCAGGAACGGCTTCATGGTGAGGTGCGGGCCTGGTGGGTGAGGGCGGCTCGCGGCCCCTCCCCCCTGAGCCCCACCTCTCTGTCCCCAGGTGTCCCCCATGAAGCCGCTGGAGATCAAGACCCAGTGCTCGGGGCCCCGGATGGACCCCAAGATCTGCCCCGCCGACCCCGCCTTCTTCTCCTTCGTCAACAACAGCGACCTGTGGGTGGCCAACGTCGAGACGGGCCAGGAGCGGCGGCTGACCTTCTGCCACCAGGGTGAGGCCACAGGGGCCCGACCGGCGTGTGGGTCCTCAGGCCGGGCCAGGCCTGGCCGGCACGCGTGGGCAGCTGCCATGGCTGCCAGGCGAGCTTCTGGAAAGGCCCGACCACATCCCCGCTTGGCCCTGCGGCCACACCTTCCTGCATGCTGTCCTCACCGGTCACCCTCTGTGTGGGCCTTCCGGGGCCTTCTGGCAGTCCCACTGAACCCCAGCCTTGTCTGTGGTATTCCACTGTGTTCGTCAGCCCAGCCACCGTTCCCTGGCCCCTCCACGGGCGCCCGCTGTGCCCTGTGGCACTCCCCCACCCTGCCCACCTCCGCTCTGCCACCCGACGCATCAGAGTCAGGCTGAAGGCTCACCTGCTTCCTGGGCTCCCCTCACTCCCTGCTTGCCGGACGTGACCCGTGTCCTCACCCCTCCCCAGAGACCTCCGGGACTCCAGCCGTGGCCCAGAGAGCCACAGAGCCCATCCTCCCCGTCCCCTGGCCCTGGTCCCCGCTTCCTAATACCGGGCATGGGGTGGTGACCAGAGGCACTTTCCCTCAGCACACCTGGGGGTGCTCCTGGCCTGGGGGGACCAGAGCTGGGAGCACTGCTCACACCCTGCAGTGCAGGACAGCCCTGCCCAGAGGAAGGTCCCGTTCAGCACTCGGAAGTCCTGCCTAGGCCCTGTCTCTGTGCTTCCCTGAGAGCTCCTGGCTGTCCACCTGTTAGCACGCTGCTCACCTCAAGATATGTTCCCTCCTTCCAGGTCTGTCCAACGTCCTGGATGACCCCAAGTCTGCAGGTGTAGCCACCTTTGTCATTCAGGAGGAGTTTGACCGCTTTACCGGGTACTGGTGGTGCCCCACGGCCTCCTGGGAAGGTAGGTCACTTCCTGTTCTTCAAAAGCGTTCCTTCCCATGTGGGGCTTTGGTTTTTGCTTTTCTTCCTTTGAGTCAGTCGCACTCCGTCACTCAGGCAGCAGCGCAGTGGCACCATGACAGCTCACCACAGCTTTGAGCTCCTGGGATTAGGCAATTCTCCCAGCTCAGCCTCCTGAGTAGCTGGGACTGCGGGTGTGCACCACCATGCCCAGCTAATTTCTTCAATTTTTGTAGAGACGGGGTCTTACCATGTTGCCAGGCTGGTCTTGAGCTCCTGGGCTCAAGTGATCCTCCTTCCTGGGCCGCCTAGAGCTCTACCAGAATTAGTCTACATACTTTTCTGCTCTTTGCTCCTTTCTCGTAAAATAGTCCCTGCAGTCTCGACACCAGCACCTAGGGACCTCTTTGAGAACTGTCCCTGTTACGCTGGGAGGTATACCACACAGCCCGTTCCACCTCATATGGCCACCTCCTGTGCTAATTTGTGCTGGGAACAGCCCTGTTCTCCCTCTCTCTGTACAGGTAGGGAAACTGAGGCCCAGAGAGTTGGGTGTGAGGTCTAGGGAATGCCGGAGCTCACACTCCCGATTCGGGCCGTGCAGCCGTGGGTGCACAGGACCCCCATGCCACAGGGGAAAGGGCAGTGGCAGGGCCTCTGGCACCCTCAGCGCCCTGCCCCCCCAGGTTCAGAGGGCCTCAAGACACTGCGCATCTTATACGAGGAAGCCGACGAGTCCGAGGTGGAGGTCATCCACGTGTCCTCGCCCGCACTGGAGGAGAGGAAGACGGACTCCTACCGCTACCCCAGGACAGGTGAGTGCTGGCTGGGCGGGGGCCACACCAGCGGGCTGGGCCTTCAGGTGGCAGCTGGGGGCTGCGTGTGCCCTGAGCCCCTGTGGGGATGCAGGAGGAGATTTCTGCCCTTGGGTCGATGCCTCCCTCTCCGGGCCAACCCCGGCCTCAGTGTAGTGTAAGCCCAGAGGCCCATCAGGCTGCCGGCTGGAGAGTCTCTGTCCCCTGCCTGCCTCTGCGGTTGTAACACAGCAAGCACTGGCTGGGCGTGGCTGTGTGCCTGGAGGGCTGTTGAGCGTGAGCTTGAGTCGTAAAGGAGGATTCAAATGCAGGTTGCCTGTGACAAAATGCAACTCTGGTTTTTGTTTTGTTTTGTCGCCCAGGCTGTGCGGGCATGATGATGGCGCCCCCCAGCCTCTGCCCGCTGGGCTCAGGCGATCCTTCTGCCTCAGCCTTCCAAGTAGCTGGGAATACAGGCGTGCACGTGAGCCACCGCGCCTGGCTAAAACTTATTTCTTTTGACTTTTTTTTTAACTTAAAAACACAAGAAAGATTTTTAGCCACACTGAAGCAGGCAGATGGTTTCTGACCCTTGTGCAGTGGCTTGCTGACCCCAGTACAGCTGCACAGGACACAGCGTTTGCCCCTCCGCTCCCAGGCCTTCCTCGTCATCCCCTGCTCACCTGTCCGTGGTCCTGGCTTCCTCGGTTACCCCTCGAACCAGGCAGAGCATCCTGGTCAAAGGCAACCAGGTTCTGCCCTAGAGCCCTGAGGGCAGGGGAGCTGGGGAGGATGTGGGGGAAAGCCTTCGTCACCTTGGAAGAACACAGACTTGAGTTTGCCCACCTTGTCAAGAGAAGTCACAAATCCAGACTTACGCGTGAAATCTTGTCACCAGGGAATCATCTCAAAAAATTTTTTTTTTTGCGTTGGAGTCTCACTCCGTCGCCCAGGCTGGAGTGCAGTGGCATGCACACGGCCACCTCAGCGTCAACCTGCTGGACTCCGGCGATCCTTCCACCTCAGCCTTCCAAGTAGCCGGAACTGTAGGCGCTTGCTACCATGTCCAGTTAATTTTTTTGATTTATTATAGAGACAAGGTCTCGCCAAGTTGCTCAGCCTGTCCTTGAACCCGCGGGCTCAGGCAATCCCCTTACCTCGGCCTCCCAAATTGCTGGGATGACAGGCTGAGCCACCGAGCCCAGCCTTGAATTGTTTTTAAATGCCTCCTGAGCCAAACAGAACACACACGCAGACTGGATCTGGTGTTCAGACCCTGTGTCTGCAGCTTCTGTGGGGTCTGTAAGACAGTTGTCATTGCTGAGGTCTCACGAGCACATACTCTGTGCTGTGCTGGATGGAAGCTTCTGTGTAACATTTCCAGTCCCCGCTGACTGCAGATGGGCCAAGCCAGTCTCTTCCCCCTCATTTGACAGATGGGAAGGCTGAGGCTCAGAGATGTCGCCTGTTCGGGGCGCCAGAGCCGCAAGGGCTGGAGTTGAGATTTGCCGTAGTTCTAACTGAGAAACGTCAGCTGTTTCTGCCCTGCTATGGGCTGTGCCCTCTTGGGGAGCCCCAGCCTACGGCCATCTTCTCCCAAGGGCTCAGCCCTGCCCTCAAGCACAAGCTTCTGTGTTACGTGGGGTGCTTGCCGCGCCCGTGCATCGTCAGCGGCTTCATTGCGCTGCCTCAACCTTGGCAGCCCTGCCGGGCTCTCCAGGTGTGGGGATGGCATCCTCCTGTGTCTGTGTCATCCTCAAGCCCTGCTCCTGGCACCGAGCCTGGCCTGTGTCCTGAACGCTGAAGCTGAGCTCCACGGCACCATTAGGGACGTGGTCCCGCCTGAGGGCTCGTCATCAGGGAGGGGGATATGCCTGTGCACACACTGCCGGCCGCCTGGTCTCTCCCACAGCCTCGCGGTCTGCTCCGCGTCTCCGGCTGTGCCCGGCCCTGGCCCCACGCAGGCGGTACGCGCCAGTGCTCAGCACGCTTCCGTTTTTGCAGGCAGCAAGAATCCCAAGACCGCCTTGAAGCTGGCCGAGTTCCAGACGGACAGTCAGGGCAAGGTAAGGGGCCCGGCGTCCAGGAGAAGCTCCTGGGTGAAGCGGGAGGAGCCGGGGAGGCAGGCCGCTCTCCTTCCTCCTGGAAGGAGACACGGGCCCAGATGCAGGTGCACGCCTGAGCCCAGCTGGGGCCCAGTGCTGCCCCCCGTCTGCCTGGCCGTGGGCATTCCCTGGGCCTCAACCTCTGTCTGTGACGCGGGTGTGGTACACTGGGCCTCACCTGCTTCCCAGGGGCTGTGAGCCCCAGGCGATGGCCATGGTCACAAACGAGTTTCAGGAGTCACCCGGGGACGAGAGGGCCGTGGGCTTCCCTAGGAGGGCGGTGAGGGCAGGTCCAGAACTCCCCTCTCCCCGGGCTTCCGGGATGAGAAGCCGTGGGACAGGTGCCTGAGCCCAGGCAGGGCATCCCCGCCTGGCATTGGGCAGACCCTCCCTCGTCGCTTCGCTGGACCCGTCTTCTCTGGCGGGCTGGGCAGCGTTCCAGACCCATCTCTCCGCCACCTCATCAGCAATGAGTGCCGAGGGGTCATCCCAAAGGACCCCACCGCCGTGAGACAGTGTCAGGCAGCGAGAAGTGTCGCCGCCCCAAAGTGACACCTCCACTGGCAGCAAACCCCTGTGACCTTGCTTCCCTCTCCCCACCCTTCAACCACCCATTGCCAGCCTGGCACATCCTCCCGGCTGTCAGGTCCCTGCCTTCCCTGGGCCCTCTGACCAGCCCCGTGAGGCGAGGCTCTTGGGAGGCTGTCAGTGCCACAGGCCACGGGGGCTGGTGAAGTCAAGCAACATCAAGTTAGAGGACGGTTCACAGAAGGCCTGGGCCAGAGAGGCGGGGCAGAGAGGACATCAACCCCGGGGATGCCAGGCATCCAGAGAGTCCCCAGCCCTACCTTAGAAGACGAGCTTGGGCTAGCCAGACCCTCGTGTGCATTTGCATATGTATTCCAGGGAAGTGTGGAAGACACCTATTTTCATAGCTTGAGGGGCTAGGCTTTGTTTTTGACACAAGTAGGCCCTCACCAGATCTCTGTTGTACTCTTTTTTTTTTTTGAGTTGGGGGGTCTAACTCTGTCATCCAGACTGGAGATCACAGCTCACTGCAGCCTCGACCTGCTGGGCTCAGGCGATCCTTCTGCGTCCGCCTCCCTATTAGCTGGGACTGTGGATGTGCACCACCATGCCAGGTTAATTTTTTTTCTTTTGAGTCAGAGTCTCACCTTGTCGCCCAGGCTGGAGTGCAGTGGTACGCTCACAGCCACCGCAACCTCAGGCTTCCAAGTAGCTGGAACTACAGGCACCCGCCGCCATGCCCAGCTAATTTATTTATTTATTTATTTATTTATTATTTTTTTTTGAGTTGGCGTTTCACTCTGTTGCCCAGACTGGAGTGCAGTGGCCACTCCCGGCCACCGTAGCCTCAGCCTGCTGGGCTCCGGCGATCCTTCCGCCTCAGCCTTCCGAGTAGCTGGAACTACAAGCGCACACTACCACGCCCAGCTGATTATTTATTTATTTATTTATTTATTTTTTGAGTTGGAGTCTCACTCTGTCGCCCAGACTGGAGTGCAGTGGCCGCTCCTGGCCACCGCAGCCTCGACCTGCTGGGCTCCGGCGATCCTTCTGCCTCAGCCTTCCGAGTAGCCGGAATTACAGGCACGCGCTACCACGCCCGGCTGATTTTTTGACTTATTGTAGAGATGAGGTCTCACTGCCCAGGCGGGTCTCGAACCCGCGGGCTCAGGCAATCCACTCACCTCAGCCTCCCAAGGCGCAGGATTACAGGCTGAGCCACCGAGCCCGGCTCCGGCTGATTTTTGATTTATTGTAGAGATGAGGTCTTGCCAAGTTGCCCAGGCGGGTCTCGAACTCGCAGGCTCAGGCAATCCACTCACCTCAGCCTCCCAAAGGCGCGTGATTACAGGCTGAGCCACTGAGCCTGGCTTTATTTATTTACTTATTGTAGCCATGTCGTCTTGCCAAGTTGCCCAGGCTGGTCTCGAACCCCTGGACTCAGGCAGTCCTCTCACCTTGGCCTACCAAAGTGCTAGGATTATAGGCGTGAGCCACCACGCCCGGCCCAGGCTAATTTAAAAAAATTTTTAGAGATGGGGTCTTGCTGTGTTGCCCAGGCTAGTCTCGAACTCTCAGGCTCAAGCAGTTCTCCTGCCTCAGCTTCCCAAAGTGCTGGGATTGCAGGCGTGAGCCACTGCACCCGGCTTCCTTTTGCACTCTCGACTGGAACAGTCCAGCGGGTTTTAAGCAGATCTGCCCTAAGTGACTTTGCTGGTGACCTTCATGAAACCACCCACCAGGCTGTTCTCTGTGGCTCTTCACCTTCTTGCACATGCAGGGTTCTGAGGCGGGTGTGGGTGATGCCAGTCACACCCGGGAGCTTGGGGATGTGAGGCTGGTGACCCCCTCTGGTGCTCGAGCCCCAGGTCCCGCCCCCTTCCAGGGGCAGAACCTCTGTCCCCCCTGTGGAGGCCACACCAGCCCACCAGGCTCAAGGAAGCCCTGGGTCCAGAGGCCACCTGACTCTAAGGGATAGCACAGACCAGAGCCTTTGGTGTCAGGCACGGTGGGGGCGCTGCCATGGCCAAGGGCCCCCACCTGGGTGCTTAGACAGCAGCCGCTGTCTCAGGGTCGTGGAGAGTAAATGGCAGAACAGAACGTTGGCAGGCGGCTTCTCCTGAGCCCCTCCTGGCGTGGGTGGCCATCTTCTCCCTGTGTCTGCACAAGACAGTCTCCTGGGCATGTCTGTGTCCATGCTTGCCCCTCTCACGAGGACACCAGTCACGCTGGGTCAGGCCCGCCCCGCTCCAGCACGATCTCTTCTTAGCTCAGTGCGTCTCCACCTTCCCTGTTTCCAAAGGAGGCCACGTTCCGAGGCCCTGGGGGTCCAGGCTCCACGGTGTGAGTCTGGGGCTTCACTATTCAGCCCGGCGCAGTGGTGCAGGCAGGCCGGTGTGACCACGTTTCTTTCCCTCTAGATCGTCTCGGCCCGGGAGAAGGAGCTGGTGCAGCCCTTCAGCTCGCTGTTCCCCAGGGTGGAGTACATCGCCAGGGCGGGGTGGACCCGGGACGGCAAATAGTGAGTGTCTGCCGATGGGGCCCGAGGTCAAGGGCGGGTGGGACCTGGCTGGGCCCCAGAGCCGCCATCAGCCTTGCCCGCGGCTCCATCTGCTCACACATTTGCCACATCTTCCTGAAAAGGGCACACTCCCTGCCTCCCTTGTTCCCAGTTTCCCCCAACCCCAGCCAGCGGGAACCCCGAGCTGGATTCTCAGTCCTGGCGTTGGTGCCCCCAGGACACGGCGGCCAAGTTTCCCAAAGGGGCTCAGCCCTGCAGATGTGATCTCGGGTGGCCAGAGGCCCAGGGGTGAGACGCCCCAAGCCGTGATGTGGCAGTACTACCTGGGACTCGCCTCCCAGCCCCCCCACCTCTGTTAGGGAGAGACGTTCCCTGCCCCCTCTGAACCAGGGCTGTAGGCCACAGTGGCCAGTCGGGCCTGCTGCCTGTGTTCGTATGTTCCCTGAGCTCAGAATGATTTTTTTAAATGGGCAGGGGCAAAACCCGAGGAGAATGTTTTATCACACACGGAAATGATATAAAATTCAGCTGGGCATGGTGACATGCACCTTTAGTCCCAGCTACTTGGGAGGCTGAGGTGGGAGGATCACTTGAGCCCAGGAAGTCAAGGCTGCAATGAGTTATGATTGCATGGCTGCACTCCAGTCTGGGGACCAGAATGAGACCCTACCTTTTTTAAAAAATGGAAATGGTAATGAAATTCGCTTTCAGTGCCTGTAATTACAGTTTTATTGGGGCATTGCCATGATCATCTGTTTACAGTCATCGTTGGTGGCTGTTTTGCTATAGTGTTGGAGTTAAGTAGCTGTGAGAGGCACTGTGGCCCACAAAGTTGAAAATATTTAGTGTCTGGCCCTGTTTTATAGAAAAAGAAGTGTCTGCTTACAGCCAGGCATGGTGGCTCACGCTTGTAATCCCAGCTCTTTGGGAGGCCGAGGCAGGAGGATCACTTGAGGTCAGGAGTTCGAGACCAGCCTGGGCAACATAGCGAGACCTTGTCTGTACCAAAAAATTAAAAATAAATGAAAAACCGTCCATATAAAGCAGCATAGGAAATAAAGGGTAGCACCGTGGGCCGATGAGTCCATGCAGAGGAGAAATTGTCAAGCTCTAACAATTTCCCGTTATCCTCTCAACTTGTGTGAGGAAGGACGCCCACGTGAGCACGGGTCCCTTGGCCACGCGCAGGGGAAGCCCAGCCCCGAGTCTCCGGCCAGGAGGGCGGACGCTGTGCGCCACTCCACCCGCAGGCCGCTGAGGCTCCCGCCCTCCCTCCGCACCCCCAGTGCCTGGGCCATGTTCCTGGACCGGCCGCAGCAGCGGCTCCAGCTCGTCCTCCTGCCCCCCGCCCTGTTCATCCCGACCCCTGAGAGCGAGGAGCAGCGGCTGGTCTCGGCGCGAGCTGTTCCCAGGCACGTCCAGCCGCATGTGGTGTACGAGGAGGTCACCCACGTCTGGATCAACGTAAGGGGCGGGCAGACCTTCCCCTGCATGAAGCGACGGCTGGCGGGGGGACTGGCGGCGCCGGAGCCTCATCACCCCCTTCTGACGTCCTCCCCCCACCCCCGCAGGTCCACGACATCTTCTACCCCTTCCCCCAGTCCGAGGGCCAGGAGGAGCTCTGCTTCCTCCGCGCCAACGAGTGCAAGACCGGCTTCTGCCATCTGTACAGAGTCACGGCTGTCCTGAAAGCCAAAGGCTATGACTGGACCGAGCCCCTCAGCCCCGGGGAAGGTGAGCAGAGCTGGAACGCCCCAACCCCGGGGTTCATGACTGTGGATGTGGGCCCCGCTGACTGTGCGGCTCCAGGGAGGGGGCGGGGTGGGTAGGAAGCCGCCCCCTCTGCAGGCCACTCAGGACCTACCAGGGTTAGAGTAGCCACCTGCAGGCAACAGGATTTACTGAGCACCTACTGCATGCCAGGCCCTTGCACAACCGAGGTTGGCATAGTACAGCCCGCAGGTCAAGTCCGGACGCCAGCTGTTTCCATAAATAAGGTGTGACCTGCACAAGGCCACGCCCACTCATAAACAGGTCCCCGGCTGCTTTTCTGCCCCGCCTGCTGAGTCGAGTAGCCTCAAGGGAAACTGTCTGGCAAAGTGGCAAATATTCATTCTCTGGCCCTTTGTAGAGGAAGCTGCTGACCTCTGCTGCAGGTGCTAGGGATAGAGTCGTAAAAAAAGAGAGGCTGGATGCCGTGACTCATGCCTGCGTCCCAGTACCTTGGGAGGCCGAGGCGGGAGGATTGCTTGAGACCAGGAGTTCGAGACCAGCCTGGGCAACATAGCAAGACCTCGTCTCTACAAAAAATAAACGACTAGCCGGGCATGGTGGTACATCCCTGTAGTCCCAGAAACACAGGAGGCTGAGGAGGGAGGATCGCCCGAGCCCTGGAGGTGAAGGCTATGGCAGCCACAGTCACGCCACTGCAGTCCAGCCTGGGCAGCGGAGTGAGACGCCACTCAAAAAGCCGAAAAGAAAACCCTGTCTTGGAATGTTCTAGTAGGGGAGCCAGACAACAATCCAAACACAGTGAAAGATGCCATCTCTGGCGTGAGGAGCGTGGCAGAAGGAGATGCAGTAGGGTGAGGGGTTAGAGGGAGCGCTTGTGTTCTAGAACAAGGGGTCAGGAGGACGTCTCTGAATAGCTTGCCGTGGCACGGGACCTGTAGGAGGCGGTGAGGGTCACACGGCGCACTCCAGGCAGGGGGCACAGCCTGTGCAAAGGCCCTCGGGCAGGGCCATGCCTGGAGCAGAGGGAAGACGGGGAGGGGAGGGCAGGAGGGGACAGGGCGGGTCATGGTGGGCCGCAGGGGGCCTTGGGCTTTTAGCCCTGGGGGCAACAGGAAGTCAGTGTTCTCACACTGGTTTACAAGGATTCCTCTGGTTGTCTGTGGTGTGCAGGCTGAGGGGCGAGGAGAGGTGACAGGATGAGGGCTGCGGTGGTGGTGGTGGTGGTGGCGGTGGCTGAGCTGTCCCCATGGATCTGGTTCAGGGTGTGCTCTGATGGCTGAGCTGACACACTTGCCAAAGAATGTGTGAGGGCCTGAGGAAGCAGCGTGGTCGCCAGAAGGTTCTCTGGTGTGACAGACTCCGAGAGGGCCCGTTAAGGAGAGGAGTCCGAGTTTGGGCTGGGCGTGTTTTGGGGGGGGTGTGTCCGTGCCCAGAGCTCAGGGCGGGATGGGCCCACGGCAGGACTGGGCTCCAGGGGACGCGTCTGGGGGCAGACCGTGTGGTCAGACCTGAGCTGGTGCTCTTCAAGCTGGGAGCGGGGCTTCCCAGCCTGCGAACTCAGGGCCAGGTCGTTCTGGGTGGCCCGCCCTGGGCATGCAGGGTGTGAGCAGCGCCCTGGGCTCCCCCACTTCGTGCCAGCAGCACCCTCAGTTGGAACACCCACACGTCCCAGGCGTGACCCCACGGCCCCCCGGGGCTTGCCCAGGTGAGCCCACAGTGTGGAGGCGGGGCCCACACACCTGCCCGAGGCAGCCAAAGCCAAGGGTGTGCAGGAGCTGGGCGAAGACGCCAGGGAAAGGCGATACCACAAAGTTCCGAGGAGCTGAGTGAGGCACAGACGGAGACGTGACCCCTGCCCAGGCGGCAGTGCGGTCCTCCCGTGGGGTCGGACGCGGCCATCCCAGACTGAGCCGTCCCCGGTGGGCGCATCCTCGACCTGCCGGCGTTCTCTCCATCGGCCGCCCCACCCTGCCTCAGACTCCACTCGGGGCCTCCTTCCTCCTCCGTTGAGATGGTTCTGAACGTCACCACCAGGCCGCATGATCATGGAATGGAGCCCACAGCAGCCTCTGCTCAGCCAGGGCACGGACGCTCCAGGGTGCCGCGTGCGTTCAGGTGACTTCGGCTGTCGTTGTGGGCACAGGGCTTCCCAGCACCCCATTCGGGCCAGCGTCAGGGCCCCTGCGTGCACCACATGTCTCCTGGATGGTGGCTACAGGGCGAGGCGGTGAGACTAAGCGGCGCCAGATCCAGCACTCAGGCTAGACCCTCGTCATGGGGCCGGTGGGAGCCCCTTTCCACACGCTGAAGTTTTGCCACCTCAAGTGGTCCACCAGAGCTTAAGTCCACCAGGAGAGGCTTCTGTCTGTTCCTTCTGAGCCATCCGTCTCCGAGATCAACGGCAGGCGCTTTAGACCCGAAAGGCTGAGGAGGTCAGCCGCTGCCCACTCACAGCCTCGTGTGTCCGCCCGTGTCAGCACACAACTGGGCTGTGCCGTCATTGACCGGGGAAATCGCAGAAGCAGGGTTTCCTTTCTCCCAAAAAGCTGTCACCAAACCCTGCGTCTCTGTCCCGGCCAGCTCTCCCTGCACGATCCCAGCCTGTCCTGCAGTCACAGGGGTGGCTCCTCTGTACTCCATGCCACCCCCCGAATGCTGTGTGGCCTTCAAAGGGTTCTAAAATGGGGGGGTTCTGGTTTTCCTGGAAGCGCTGGACCTGAGGTCCACGTGGCGGGACCCAGTCCTGTGGCCATGCTGATGTCCGAGTTTGCTGCCAGCCAGGGCTGCAGTGGCTGCTGGGGTCTGCTCAGGGGAGTCTGGCCTGGGTGCCTGTGGGTGCCCGCATCGCCGCCTGGGTCCCTTCACCTTCTTCCTTTCCGTGCTTCCAGATGAATTTAAGTGCCCCATTAAGGAGGAGATTGCGCTGACCAGCGGCGAGTGGGAGGTTCTGGCCAGGCATGGCTCCAAGGTACTGTCTCCTCCCAGCTCTTCCCTGTCCCTCACACACGCACGTCACGTGGGCACACATGTGCTGTGCATGTCACATGGGTGCACACGCCCCCGCAGGCCTGTGGCCTCTCTTCTCCCCTTCTGCCCTGCTCTGATCTGACCCTCCACACGGCCTCAGCGCCAGGCCAGGTTGTGGCTGACAGCTGGAGAGAAGCCGGGCCCTCCTGGACACTGCGACCCGGTGCCCATCCCCACCCAGGGCAGTTGGCTGGGCTGTAGGATGCCAGGGCAGGGCCCAGCCTGGTCCCCACCCACCTGGGGTTCTGTCCGTTCCCTTTCACTCTGTGAAACTGCCTCTTCTTTTTTTTTGGCTTGGAGTCTCACTCCGTCACCCAGGCTGGGGTGCAGTGGCACACTCAGGGCCACCAGCGTCAACCTGCTGGGCTCTGGCAATCCTTCCACCTCAGCCTTCCAAGTAGCTGGAACTACAGGCACATGCTACCATGCCCGGCTAGTTTTTTAATTTGTTGTAGAGATGAGATCTCACCAAGTTGCTCAGGCTGTTCTCGAACCCCTGGGCTCAGGCAGTCCCCTCACCTCGGCCACCCAAAGTGCTGGGATGACAGGCTGGAGCCACCAGAAGGCGCCTCTCCTACTAGAGTGCAGGTAATCGGAACACTCCCACCACCCCTGGAGTTGTCACGCAGCTTCCAGCCACAACCACACCACCACCCCTGAGGATGCCTCACAAAGTACGGCCTGCAGAAGAGGCCGTCACCTCCCCAGACACCGTTGTGGACACACACACGTTGCAGGCTTGGCATCTGCCCAGAGTCTTCACTAACCAGTTCCACAGAATCCCAAGTTGTTCAGCAGGCCTCCTGAATCAGCTTTCTGGACCCTCTTGACCCAGGACAGATGCCTCCTGGACCGAAGACGTAAACATGCAGGACGGGCGTTGGAAGAGGCCTGCAGGACACAGGCGGCCGTCCTCACAGTCTGGAGGTGGAGACACTGGCATGCCCCTGCCTGGGCCAGTGAGAGGCACAGCTGGGCAGGGTGGCTTTAGCCTCTCTGGGCCGCGGAGACAGCCTCTGCTGTGGCATCTGCGTGCCTCTCATCTGACCCTGCGAGGTCCTCCCAGAGCCCCCTGAGATGGTCGCGCAGACATACGCGTCGAAACGTGACTCACACAACGGCAAGCGAAGTCAGTGAGCACGGACAGCGTGGAGGTCATGCCGGATGGGCCTTCGGTGCTGACACAGCCGGGAAGGGCAGCGCTGAGGTTCCAGAGGAGCAGAAAACGGCGAAAGCGCAGCGCAGAGGCCTTGCCGACTGTCTCACCCTGCGCCTCTGTGCGTGAGGTGCCGGGAGGGAGGCTGGGCCCCAGAAGGGATGCGGTGGGCAGTGGCCCCCACTCACCTTGGCTCCGCTGAGGCTGCCGCGCCGCGGGTGCCGTCCAAGACCCGCATCCGTCGAATGGGAACATGAGGTGGTTCTCAGGCTTTGCTCTTGCAGCAGGGGCTCTCCGCCGGGCGCTGTGGACGCCAAGGCCGGGCCATTCCCTGGGCGCTGCAGGTGCTGAGCAGAGTCCCTGGCCTCCACCCCCTCGTGGCAGGAGGGCCCCTCGAGGGCATCCCCTAGAGGGCACAGTCTCACCCACACACCTTGCAAGGACTGCTTCACAATGGCCTGAAGCCCTCAGCACAGCCTCTGCTGTCCACAAGCCACTGACGGAGCCTTCTGTGTCGTCGGACGTTTGCGGCTCACGCGCCTCGTCTTCTCATCCTGGAGCTGAGAAAAGTGTGAGCGGAGGCACTTTAGGGGAGGAGGAGGAGGAAGCATGCCCTCCGAAGTCTGGTCTGCGGCCCTGTGCTCCCGTGGGCCTTGTGCGCGGGCAGGCAGCCCAGGAAGGCCCTGTCTGGGGTCCCAACGCCTGCAGAGAGCTTCCCAGCCTGTCCTGGCGATGAAACCAGCACATGCCACCTGTGGATGTGTCTTTTCCAACAACAACCTCTGTTTCTGGGGCCCTGGCCTACAAACTGGGGTCACACGAACATGTCAGTGTTGTAAAATCAAGCCATTCCTGACAAGCCTCATCAGAGGCCGCTCTGAGCCGCACCTGCCCAATGCCTCTTCCCCCTCAGGCAGCCGCCGCTGTCTTTCCCCCCCGATAGTCCCCGTGAGGAATACATACCATCGTTTATTTAGGGGCGTGTGGGCTTTTTTCAAAAATAGGATATCAGTCATGCCCGGTGGCTCATGCCTATAATCCTAGCACTTTGGGAGGCCAAGGTGGAAGGATTGTTTGAACCCAGGAGTTCGAAACCAGCCTGGGCAGCATAGTGAGACTGCATCGCTTTAAAAAACAAAACAACACAAAACAGGGTTTTCCTTGGCCACAGGAGAGCTGTGCTGTAATAATGGAACCAGGCCTGTCTTTTTTGCACGTTGAAATCATTACCACTTTTGAAGCTTTAAAAACCCTTTCAGGTGAATTCCTTAGAATGGGATCCCAGAAGAATAATTCCTAGGTCAAAGGGCATGCCCTGCCAGGTTGGGGAGGGCATCCCTGCTGCACACATGAGCCCTGCCCAAGCCTCTGCAAGCCTGTGTCCCGCCATCCCCCACCTGGTAGGCTCCTTGTCCTTGTCTCCTTTCTTGGGGCTTCTGGTCATCCCAGGCCTCTGCTGCTTCTGATGGCCATCAGGCCGGGCACAAACAGTGCCTTCCACCCACACTGGGGGCGAGAGCAGGTCCTCTGACCCAGGGTCTGCCCCTCCTGGCTCCTCTTTGAGCTCTGGTCAAGGTCGCACCTCTATACTGCATTTGTCTCTGAGACTGTTGGCATCCAAGCGCGTGTGGAAGGAGCCTGCGGTGCCTTCAAGCAGGAGGGTCCCGCCTCCCTGGGCACGGCATTCAAGAACCACAGCGGGACTGGCTGTGGGCGGTGGGGCCCTGGCACTTGTGAGTGTGAGTGCCTGGGCCCAAGGCGGCTGCCCAGGCCAGGCCTGCCAGGGCCCCCAGCCTCCGTCCTGGCTCAAGCCCAGAGTTGGCCTGCTGGCACCACATCCCTTCAGCTCAGCCCAGCTGGTTAGGTCCTGCTTCCGGCCATGGGACCGGAAGCACAACCTGGGCGGTTCCCCTCCCGCTAAAGCCCCCCGCTAAAGCCAGGCCTGGGTGGGGCAAGTCCCCGTCCCAGATCGCAGGGCGGGGCTGCCGAGGGACAGGAAGGCTTGAGAAACCTGGCTGGGTCTGGGCCTGTCGCGAGGACCCCTGTTCCCCTGCAGATCTGGGTCAACGAGGAGACCAAGCTGGTGTACTTCCAGGGCACCAAGGACACGCCGCTGGAGCACCACCTCTACGTGGCCAGCTATGAGTCACCCGGGGAGGTTGTGCGCCTCACCACGCCCGGCTTCTCCCACAGCTGCTCGATGAGCCAGGTGGGCCCCATCCCCGCCACAGTCTTCCTCACAGCTGCCCAGGGATGGGCAGGACACCCCCCCCACCCCCCCACCTCCCAGGCCCAGCAGGGAAGGGCGTGACGTCCCTGACAGTGGTGCCCGCAGCCTGGGTGCTGCCACTCTGTGGGAAGGGCTGCGGCTCTTGGCCTCTTGGAACAGTCTAGAACATGAGGCAGCAGCCGTGCAGAGGGCCACCCCTGGCCCGCAGTGAGAGCAGCAGTTTGCCAACCACAGAACCAGCGAGGTGTGCAGGCCAGGCAGCTGGGCCCGGCAGCAGTGCCCACCTCACACGGACAGGCCTGTCAGGGCCCTGGGGTCACAGAAGCGAGCAGAGGGGACATGGCCCATCGTCCACGAGGGCTAGGACTCAGGGGGCGAAGGCGTGGACAGAGGGGTCAGAGTGGGGGAGGGAAGCAAGGCGGGCACGGGCGGGGACACAGCCGTGTCGTGTGGTGCCCGGCGTCACTCACTGCTCAGCATCGCCCGCCCCGTCTGCAGAACTTCGACATGTTCGTCAGCCACTACAGCAGCGTGAACACGCCTCCCTGTGTGCATGTCTACAAGCTGAGCGGCCCTGACGACGACCCCCTGCACAAGCAGCCCCGCTTCTGGGCCAGCATGATGGAGGCTGCCAGTGAGTACCCCCGGCCCTTCCTGCGAGCCTAGGCTTGCCCCTCTGTGAGGTGGGACATAGCCCAGCTGCCCCGCATGGGTGAGCCCTGCTGGGGCCGGAGGCAGCGCCCTGAGCCAGTCAGCTTGGCCTGCCCTGGCCCCCGAGCCTTCCTGAGGGCCCGGGGACTTGTCACAGAACACAGCCAGTGGCCTCCGCGTCTGTGGGCGCTGAGCTGCAGGAAAGGGCCGTGCCATGCGGGGATCCAGCAGGGACTCAGCTCTGTGTCAGCATCTGTCGGGTGGCCACGGGACACAGCCCTGTCCTCCCCCAGGAGCTCCTGGGCCAGTGGGAAGGCGACAGGGCAACACCTGGACGAGGGCAGATGGGCTCCCAGTCCCTCGAGCCAGCTCGAGCCCTGCCGTGGTTCTCGGGCCCTTCACTCCACCGTCCCCCCAGGCACCCTGCACCCAGAGCCACCGCCCACAGTAGTGCCTGCTCAGAGCAGACCGGCCTAGGCTGCCGTAGGGTCAGTCCCGAGAGGGCCGTGGGGAAAGGAGGTGGGTGGCGGTTTGCTTGAGTGCCCGGAGGTCAGCCAGGATCCTGTAAGGGGAAACCCTGGCTTCCAGTTCTGGCCCTGAAATGCCTCTTTATGAAATAATACAAGGTGCCTAGAGCAAAAAACTCAACACTGGGCACATTCCCGGGTGGCCAGGGATCATTCAGTAAAAGGAACAACCTACCCTGGCCCGTGTGGGTGGGTTTCTAGAACATTCTAGAAAACGAGAATCATGGCACCTGTGGGAGTCCTGTGGGCTGATAAACATTGTGTGGTGCCGCCAGCCCCGGAGCAGAAGCAGATCCGAGGCCGCCTCCCCACGAGCTCAGTCCTCAGAGACTTGGACCTGGCTTGGCAGATGAGCAAGCTGAGGCCAGGGAGGGGCTTGCCAAGACACCCAGCCCTGCGGTGGGGGGGCAGGGAGCAGAACTCGGGTGCTCTGGGTGGACGAGGACAGCATTTCCCAAAACTGATCCGGGCTGGGCACGCCCAGTCACGTGGCGCGTGGTTACTTTAGTGCTTCTAAGAGATGACACAGACACACAGGGTCTGCCCCGCGAGCCGAAAACACTACGACCTGCCCTTCAGAGGACATTTCTGCAGACCCTGACTGCCTTCCCTTTCCCTGCCTTTCTGCAAATAGATACGCCCAAGGCCCAGTGGGGCCTTCCCCTCCCAAGTGTACCCGAGCAAGCATTTCTGAAGAAAGCTCTTGACCCCCTCTACACGTGGGCGGCCGCTGTTGCTTGAAACAGAGCAGTGACCCTAGAAGTCCATGAGAAGCAGACATAAAGTTAGGTTGTAGCTGGGCATGGTGGCTCACGCCTGTAATCCCAGCGCTTTGGGAGGTGGAGGCGAGAGGATTGCCTGAGCCCACGGATTCGAGACCAGCCTGGGCAACTTGGCGAGACCTCGACTCTGCAATAAATCAAAAAACTAGCCGAACGCCTGTAGTTCCAACTCCTTGGAAGGCTGAGGCGGAAGGATTGCCTGAGCCCAGCAGGTAGAGGCTGCGGTGGCCATGAGATGAGCTTACCACCGCACTTCAGCCTGGGCGACAGAGTGAGACTCCAACTTCAAAAAAAAGAGTCCCAGCAGTGTCGTCCTCCGCTGGAGGTCAGCAGGCCTTGGGCTGCCAACCTGCATCAGAGCCTCCCTCCTGGGGAACCAGGGGCAGGGCCAGGAGGGCAGCGGGAGGGGCGCCGGCTTCTGCCAGGGAACTCCTGGGCTGTCTGTGCCCCCGAGCTCTGCATCTGCCGCCTCGAGCCTCTGGCCCCCGATTCTGACGTCAACCGTGGGGAGCCCCAGAGAAGAGGGGTGCCCCTCTGAGGCTTGCAGCAAGGTTGCCGCCGGCTGGGGCTCCCTGCAAGCCCAGCACTCTGTCTCTGCAGGCTGCCCCCCAGATTACGTGCCCCCCGAGATCTTCCACTTCCACACGCGCACCGACGTGCAGCTCTACGGCATGATCTACAAGCCGCACGCGGTGCAGCCAGGGAAGAAGCATCCCACCGTCCTCTTCGTGTATGGAGGCCCTCAGGTGGGTGTCTGGTCTGCCCCTCGGGACCCGGGCGAGGGCAGAGGGGCCGCCTGGGTCGCGCCTGCTCCGTCACGACCACGCTGAGCTCTCCTGCCTCCCGGACGGCCTCCCTCCCCTTGGGCTGCTGACTCTGCCTTGCCCCTCTGGGAAGGCCCCTGGTCACCAGCCTGGGCCAGAAGTGCTCCTCCCTGGGCCCCGTTCCCTGAGCAGGGGTCGGTACCAGGTGGCAGATTGGCAGGTACGCCTCTGTCAGGCGGGGGAAGGGGCTCTCTTGGCAATGTCTGGGGACATGCGTGGTGTCGCAACTGGGGGTGCTCCTGGCATGGAGAAGGCGGACGCCAGGACGCTGCTCACACCCTGCAGTCCCCGGGATAGCCCCACCCGTGGAAGGATCTGGCCCAGGGCCCACAGGACCCAGGGAAGACACCTGGCAGGGAGCCCAGTGGGGCCTTCCCTCCCAGGCGTCCCCCAAGCACAGCCCCAGTGCACAGGGGCCCATGTGCCCTCGTCACTCCCCAAGTGTCTGGAGCCTCCAGGGCTGCCCACAGCCTCGTGACAAAGGCCTTTAAGGCCCTCCTGCCCCGCCCCCGTCCCACCGGCACCTGGCCCTGCCCAGCCGTCCTGCCGCGCCTCCGGCGGCTCACACCGCCCCGCCCCCCTCGCCGCCTGCAGGTGCAGCTGGTGAATAACTCCTTCAAGGGCATCAAGTACCTGCGGCTCAACACGCTGGCGTCCTTGGGCTACGCCGTGGTTGTCATCGACGGCCGGGGCTCGTGTCAGCGGGGCCTCCGGTTCGAGGGGGCCCTGAAAAACCAAATGGTAACGTCTAGTGGCTCTGGGGCACCCACAGAGGGCAGTGCTGGCAGGTGGCATGGGCGCAGGGGACAGGCCGTTCGAAGCCAGGGGTGTCCACTTTGCTGCTCCACTCTGAGCTGCGCCCCATGGGGATGCAGGCGTCTGTCCATCTGTCACACCTGGCGCCTGAGCACAGATGCAGCTGCACAGTGCAGGCCGGGTCACAGGAAGTCCTGAGGGCTGTAGCAGACAGGGGCTGGTGGCCAGGGAAGTGATGCTACAGGTGATGGTGGTGGCCGTCGTCCCAGGCCAGGAAACTTACCAAGAACAGAAATGTATTTCTCACTGTTCCGGGGGCAGAAAGTCCCAGACCGAGGTGCTGGCAGGGCTGGTGTCAGGTGGGGGCGGCCCTGCTTCCAAGATGGTGCCTTGTGGCTGCATCCTCGGGGGGTGGGGGCGCCAGCTGTGTCCCCTCCAATGGGCCCCATTGTGAGGGAGCCTAATCCCTATTGTGAGGGTGGGGACCCCCATGGCATAGCTGCCTCCTGGAGGCCATAGCAGGACCCCTGTGTGAGTTGGGGGGCCACAGATACTCAACTATATTGGTGGTGCTGGTGATGGGCGGCACCAGCTGCTGTGTGAGCCCCAGCATGCGCTGGGATGCTCCGCTTTCGTCCTCAGGGCCTCTGGAAAGTAGGGTCTCTTCATCTAGGGATATTAATGTCACTTGCCACAGAGCCACCTGTCCAGGAGCTGGCAGGGCCGGTGGGGCCCAGAGGGACAGTGACTTCCAGAGACAGGGAGGGGCGCTGCCAGGGCTGGGGTGGGACTCGGGCGCTGGGAGGAGCCACTGAGAGGTGCCGGCTCGCCCCCAGGGCCAGGTGGAGATTGAGGACCAGGTGGAGGGCCTGCAGTTCGTGGCCGAGAAGTACGGGTTCATAGACCTCAGCCGCGTCGCCATCCACGGCTGGTCCTACGGGGGCTTCCTGTCGCTCATGGGGCTGATCCACAAGCCCCAGGTGTTCAAGGTGGGTCGCGTCCCCCGCCGCCCCAGCCACGCCCGCCCTCCCGCCCGCACGCGCCGCCCACCCGCGCCCCCGGAGCCCGGCCCCCGGGGCACCTCGGCAGGAGCCTTGCCACTGGCTGTTTCTCCCCGCAGCAGCCCCACGGGGCCGAGCCCCCCTCCTCATTGCCCGCCACCGCCGACCCCAGGACGGCATCCTGCTGCACAAAAGCCCGCCAGCAGCTCTGTGTGGGAGGCTGACCCGGGACCCCAGCCTCGGACGGGCAGAGGTGGGGCATGGTGTGAAGAGCGTCGGGGAGGGGCCCCGGGCCGGCGGCAGGCAGGGCACCGCGGGGCGGCGGCCATGAGGAGGAGGAGGAGGCAGAAGGGCAGTGGGACCGGGGCCCTCCGCCCGCCCGCGGCGCCCGCCCGCCTCGCGCATCGCAGTCCACGGGGACACGTCCGAGGGCCCCTGCGCGGCCCCTGTGCATGACGGCTCCTCACGGGCTCCAGGGCGGCCCCGGGTCGGTGGCTGAGCGCCGGCCCGGGACTGACGTCCCCTCTCTGTCTCTCCCTCCCTCTCTCTGCCCCGCCGTGTCCCCCCACATCTGCGGTATCCCCAGGTGGCCATCGCGGGCGCCCCGGTCACTGTCTGGATGGCCTACGACACAGGCTACACCGAGCGCTACATGGACGTGCCCGAGAACAACCAGCAGGGCTACGAGGCGGGCTCCGTGGCCCTGCACGTGGAAAAGCTGCCCAACGAGTAAGGCCCCACGGTCCCTGGCTCTGTCCAGCCGGGACGCATTCCCCATGCCAGGCGGCCCGGCCTCTCCTCCGCCTGCCCGTGCCCCTCCCACCAGGCCTCCTCCCCGGCGCCCGGAGGAGGGGCACCTGGGATGCTGGGGGCAGGACGCCTGGCCCTGCCAAGGCTCGCCACGCACATGCACAGACCCCGCCCCCAGGGACTCCCGCGAGAGCACCCAGGCGGGAGTCCTCTGCCAGTCTCTGCCTGAAGGGCTCCGTCTTGGGTCCAGAACATAGATGTGCACGGTGGCTCCAACACGCGGGCGTGGGACCAGCAAGAGGGCTCGTTTCACATCTTCGACATTGGCCTTGTTCTCTGAGAGAGCCCGGACTTGCCATTTTCTGGTGTGTCACCACCTGGTTGGTGTCACCCACAGCCCAATGCAGTCAGTCACCTGGAAGGCTTAAAAGTCCACCTACGCTGGGCACGGTGGCTCATGCCTATAATCCCAGCACCTTGGGAGGCAGAGGTGAGAGGATTGCCTGAGCCTGCTGCAGGTTCAAGACCAGTCTGGGCAACACGGCGAGACCTTGTCTCTACAATGAATCAAAAAATGAGCCGGCCATGGTGGCATGTGCCTGTAGCTCCAGCTACTTGGAAGGCTGAGGCGGAAGGATTGCCTGAGTCTAGGCTGCAATGGCTTGAGCGTGCCACTGCCCTCCAGCCTGGGTGACAGAGTGAGACTCCAACTCAAAAAAAAGAAGGAAAAAAGTATCTAGGCATGGTGGATTCCCAGCTACTCGAGAGGCCGAGGTAGGAGGGTCACTTGAGCCCAGGAGGTCAGGGCTGCGGTGAGCCGTGATCATACCACTGCCCTGCAGCCTGGGTGACAGCGTAAAAGCACAAAATAGAAGACACCTGCCTGCCCTCCCAGGGTGCTGCTCTCTGTGGTCGGGAGTGTGACCGGGGCTCCCCGGCTAGGGTGACACGCAGTCCCACAAGCACCTGCTGCTCCAGACCGCGTTGACCAGTGGAGAAGCCAGTTGCCATGGTGGCTGTTGGAATTTAAGTTCAGTCCAGGCCAGGGAACTAATAGGTCCATCGAGGCAGCACAGAGTAGTGGCTGCCAGGGATGGGGAGGGATTGCTGGTGGGAGCATTCTGGAACTAGGCAGAGATGGTGATCCCAGCCTTGTGAACACGCCAAATGCCCTGAACCGTCCACTTACAAATGGCTGCTTTTAGCTGATGTGAATTTCGCCTTGATATATTATTATTATTATTATTATTATTTTACTTTATTTTTATTTATTTTTTTTTTTTGAGTCGGAGTCTCACTCTGTGGCCCAGACTGGAGTGCAGCGGCCGCTCCCGGCCACCGCAGCCTCGACCCGCTGGGCTCCAGCGGTCCTTCCGCCTCAGCCTTCCGAGTAGCCGGAACTACAGGCGTGCGCTACCACGCCCGGCCGATTTTTGACTTATCGTAGAGACGAGGTCTCGCCAAGTTGCCTGCGCTGGTCTCGAGCTCCTGGGCTCAGGCCATCCCCTCGCCTCAGCCTCCCAAAGTGCTGGGATGACGGGCTGAGCCACCGAGCCCGGCCTTGATACATTCGTTTTAGGTCGAATTTGTTTTTGATTCTGAGTCTCGGTCACTCCTGCCAGGTTTCGAGCGCTCGGTTGCCGCATGTATTGGCTGGTGCAGGTCTAGAACATTCTGCCGTCCCCTGCCTGCCTGGGTCAAGAACAGCAGGGTCTGCCAGACCCCGTCGTGCCCCAGCTTTCTGTCTGGGGGGCGACTGCGCCCACGCAGCCGTGGGCAGGGGCCTGGCTGCACCGAGCCAGCAAGGCGGGTGCCAGGCCCGGCGCCGGCTTCCCCCCCCAGCTCTGGCAATCCTGGCCTCAGGCTCACGCCCTGACTGTTTTCCAGGCCCAACCGCCTCCTCATTCTCCATGGCTTCCTGGATGAAAACGTGCACTTTTTCCACACAAACTTCCTCGTGTCCCAGCTGATCCGGGCAGGAAAACCGTACCAGCTGCAGGTGGGTGGCGCCTGGGGCATGGCCTCACTCCCCAGATGCAACCAGAACTCCAGGGGGCGTACGTACTGCTGGGCAGCCAGGCGTGCGGGGTCACCTCCCGCCGCCATGCTCCCGCCCCCCAGCGAGGCCTTCCCATGACCGCTCAGCCCTGGGCTCCCAAGGGTCCTGGTGGCTCCTGAGGCCCGCCCTGCCTTCAGTACTAGGAACATGGGTGTTAGGGGTGTGGCAGACCCGCCCCAGGGCCTGGCGGAAGTCGTCATTACTAGCACCATCACACAGTCGCCTCATTCCAAACCGGGAAACTCTCTGAGGCTGCGAATTGCCGAAAGCATCTGCGGGTTGTGACTAAGGGTCCTGCAGGTCTGAGCCTTCCCAGGAGGTGGCATTTAGCCGTACGCTTAGTACGCGTGAGAAGTCAGCCAGGCTGGGGGGCCCCAGCGGTGGACACAGAAGCCGGGAGGGGGCAGCTCTGGCCCCTGGGAGGGAGGGCAGTGGGGCCGGGGGTGGGGCCTCGGGCGGGCCCTGGCTGGGGGGGCGGGGCTCTGGCTTAGGTGGGCGGGGCTTGCTTTGACGCGAGGTCTAAGGGCAGGTTCAGGCATGGCCTCACCAGCGAGGGGGTGTGACTTCTGCTGGAGAGGGGTACAAGGCGTCAGCTGGAGTCCATTCCCAGGGTGATGGGAGGTGGGCCGTGAGCTGTGCTGCTTCCTGTTTGACCCTGCCTCCAGCTGGCCTGCAGATAGGGCCCTTGGGGGACAGTGGGACACGCGGTCCATAGCCAGGTGTCCGTGCAGGAGACTTGGGAAGTCTAGGAGGGGAGGGGAAGGGGTGTCACTGCATGGCGACACTGCAGGGTCTTTCTGCCTCCTGTTGCCATTCCACAGAGCAGGGGCATGGAGAGGCCAGGCAGGAGGAAGGAGAGTGGCCTGTGGGGCAAGAGCTGGCCTTGGCGGCCCCTCCCCCCAACAGTCCTGTCTGTGGAAGGGCAGGGCTGGAAGGTGGCTGGGACAGCATCCAGCCCCAGGCCTCAGGTGGCATCTGTGAAGTGGGCGTGACGCCCGTCTCTTGGGAGGCTGTGAGGCCCCGGCGAGTTCTCCCAGGGAAAACATTCAGCACGCAGGGTGGGCCCAGGCCAGGTGAGGAGACAGCCGTCAGGGGTGAGTGTCAGGTGCCACTTGGGCCAGGTGGGGCACACCCCCCCAAGCACACTGAAGCAGCGGGCGGGCATCTGGCAGCCCCTGCCCTGTTCACAGATTGCCTCTGTTGCGCACCAGGCCCTGGGCTGGGGTTTGGGAGCTCAGAGGAGCCATACAACGCCCCCTGCTCTCCCAGCCCAGGGGGAGGAAGAATTAGCCAAGCAGCCAGGACAGGGCGGCATGAGGGTGTTGGCACGTGTGTGCAGATGCCACAGCGGGGTAGCATAGCCTCCCAGGCAGAGCTAACACCCAGGCTGGGAATCAGCGGACCCCACGGGTGGCAGGGCACAGGGCCTGGAGGACACTCTTGATCTCCAGTCAGCAAGGCCTTGCAGGCGGCTCAGCTGGGGGCAGTGTCCTCAAGCATAAGATTCTTCCAGGGGTGGGTCCAGAAGGCAAAGGTGGAGGGGAGGCCGGTGGATGGTGCAGCGTGTTCTCAGGGCGATGGGCCAGGGGAGGAGGGGATGTCCCAGGTAGGAGGAAGGAGCCAGGCCATCCCTGCCTGCCAGCCCCAGGGATCCTTGGGAGCGCCTGGGCAGGTTCATGCCTCTCGCCGGCCCCTGGGGGGGCCGGTGCCCAGCAGTACCTGGGGGAAGGCTTTGCCCTGGGTTCCTGGCATGGAGGCCAGCTGGCTCAGTGTCACAGACCCCACAGCCTGATCCCCAGGGGGCGGGAGAGGGCGTGGTTAAAGGACCCAGGGACAGCTTTGGGTAAAACAGGCGGCTCAGGGTGAGGCTCCAGACCTCTTGAGACGGAGTTGCCTCCCGTCACACGGGAGGCGGAAGTGTCTTGCTTGTGCTCACACGTGCAAAAGCAGCGGCATCGTAAGCCTCGTGACGGAACTCCCTGAAGGGTCTCGGGTCCAGGCTCACTCCGTGTCCGAGAGGGGCCCAGAGTCACCCCGCGCGTCAGCTGGGGTGGGACTCGAACCGCCCCGTGGCCCGCCGCGGTGCCCAGCCCCGCCCGCTCTTCCCGCAGATCTACCCCAACGAGAGACACAGCATCCGCTGCCCGGAGTCGGGCGAGCACTACGAGGTCACGCTGCTGCACTTTCTCCAGGAATACCTCTGAGCCCGCCGCCACGCCGCCCGCCGGGCCGGCGCAGACATCAGAGCACAAGTGGCTTCTGGCCGCCAGTGGGGGGGACCGCGGCCGCAGGCCCGCCAGGTGCTTCTCCCGCCGCGCCGGCCAGCCCGCCGAGGAGCCGCCGCCTTCGCCACCCGACGCCTTTTCTCGTTTTTCTAACGCTCCTGGTCCTTGCCTGCTGCTGCTTCTTGGTCCCCAGGACAGAAACGGTGGCCCCCGGCCCCTCCCTCCCGCCTCCTGGGAGCAGGAGGCCGCCCTTGCCAGGCACAGGAGAGTGGAAGTGGCGGCCCTGTGGCCTCCCTGCCCGACGGGCCCAGCCACCGTCCCCAGCACAGAAGCATGCCATCGCCTGCCCTTCCCCGCCCCCATTCACGCGTGTGTTTTACTCGGGGGAGGTTTTCCACGGTTAATTTAAAGGACACAAGGGGTGCCGACGCCGGGGCGGCCAGGGTGGTGGTCGCGTCCCAGCCTGGCGACGCAGCTGCTTCAAATCCTGAGCGGCTCCTGCGGCCCGGGCCGGGCGCCCCTGCCCTCCCGCCCTCCCCACCCGGCCATCAGGCACCTGCCGGTCCAGGATCCATCGGGTCGGCGGAAGCCATCCCACCTCAGGGCCACACCTCCCCGCCCTCTCCCCCGCTGAGAGTTCTGCCAGGGGCGGGCAGAACAAAGTAAAAAGAAAAACAAACCACCTCTACATATGATGGAAAGAAGATATTTTTGCCGATTCTTATTCTTTTATAATTATGCGTGTAAGAAGGAGACTCATTAAACGATTCCGGATGGAGACGGTGCCACCGCCTGTGGTTCCTGCCCGTCCTGGGGGGAGGGGCCTCTGGGACCAGGCACACCCGGCCGAGGCCCTCCTGGGAGTGGCGGAAGGGAGCAGGGACAGCCTGGGACAGCTGCCCCGCAGGAGGCTGAGCTCGAGACGCCCTCGGATCAGACTGGTCCCGTGAGGACAGGCCCTGCTGTCCCAGGAGAGCAGTTGTGTCCTCAGAGGGCCAGAAAGACCGCTCTGTCTCTGGGGACCAGGATGGGACACGTGTAGCCCGCCTGGCCCCACAGGTGCCCGGGGCAGCCGCAACGACCCGAATCACCGCATGCTGCACATGGCGTGGTCAGCACGGACGGGGCCTTCTGGGCTTGAGGCTCTGCTTTGAGGAGCACAAAATGCCACAAGAGGGGCAGGCTGTGCCCCTCCCAGCAGCTCAGGTGCCCAGGAAGACCCTGGCGACCAGGAAGACCCTGGCGACCACACTCAGGACATCTGGGGTTTCTTTTTTATTTTTTGAGTGAGCGTCTCACCCTCACCTAGGCTGAAGTGCAGTGAAACGACAGCTCACCATCGCCTCCACCTCCTGGGTTCAGGCGATCCTTGCACCTCAGCCTCCTGAGGCGCTGGGACTGCAGACACCACCACACCTTGCTACTTGTAACATTTTTTTGTAGAGACAAGGTCTTGCTATGTCGTCCAGGCTGGAGTGCAGTGACATGCTTATGGCCACCACAGCTTCCAGCTGCTGAGCTCGGGCGATCTTTCCACCCCAGCCTCCCAAGGAACTAGAACTACAGGCACGTGCTGCTATCCCTGGCTCATTTTTTGATTTGTTGTAGAGACGAGGTCTCACCAAGTTGCCCGGGCTGGTCTTGAACTCCTGGACTGAATCCTCTTGCCCTGGCCTCCCAAAGTGCTGGGATGACAGGCATGAGCCACTGTGCCTGAGAGTTGGCCAACTTTCTATGCAAAGCGCCCGAGAGGAAACACATATTTTCAGCTTTGTGTGCCAGTCTGGTTGGCAATTGTTCGACTTGCCCTTACAGCACAAGCACAGTCTTAGATAATACATAAATGAACAGGCATGTCATGTGCTGATAAAAATTTACAAAACCAGGCAGCCAGCCAAGTTTGGCCCACAGGCTGTAACTGGCCAGCCCATAGTCTAAATGATGGGAAGTAATAGCCTTCTATGTGGGCACATGTATGAGTTTATAAGAAATTCTAGCCGGGCTTGGTGGCTCAGCCTGTCATCCCAGCACTTTGGGAGGCCGAGACGAGTTGATTGCCTGAGCCTCTGGGTTCAAGGGTTCAAGGCCAGCCCGGGCAACTTTGCGAGACCTCTACAATAAATAAAAAAAATTAGTCGGGCATGGTAGGGCGTGCTGTAGTTCCAGCTACTTGGAAGGCTGAGGCGGAAGGATCGCTGGAGCCCAGCAGGTCGACGCTGGGGTGGCCATGAGCTTGCCACTACAATCCGGCGTGGGCAGCAGAGTGAGACTCCAACTCAAGAAAAAAAAACCAACCTGGTACATAATAAACAATAAATAAATTTAAAAATAAATAATAACTAGGCCAGGCATAGTGGCTCATGCCTGTCAACCCAGCACTTTGGGAGGCGGAGTCAAGAGGACTGCTTGAGCCCAGGAGTTCAAGACCAGCCTGGGCAATGTAGTGAGATGAGACCTTGTCTCTAAAAAAAAAAACAAACAAACCAAGAGTTAGCCGAGTGTGGTGGCGCCTGTAGTCCCACCTACTCAGGAGGCTGAGGCAGGAGGATCGACTGAGCCCAAGAGATGGAGGCTGCAGTGAGTCGTGATTGTGCCACTGCACTCCGGCCTGGGCGATGGTGAGTCTCTGACAAAAAAAAAAAGAGAAAGAAAAGGTGGTGATATTCTTATGATCAAATGTTTCTTTAGGACGGCTAGATTGAATGTCACGATCTGATAGAGATCTGTTTTAATCCCTTTAGGGTAATCATTTTTCTGGCGGGTGGGAGGAGACGAGGCTCAGAGTTTTCTGGAGGACACACATGCAGACAGACAACAACCCGCCTGGTGCAGGAGAAGCGTCCAGCAGCTCCCGACTGAAATACCTTGTGAGCAGCGCTTGGCTACAGACTGGCTCCTTCAGTGACAGGAGCAGGAGGGACTCCAGCCATGGAACCATGTGGTGTCTATCCCGGGAGGGACAGGCCCGCACTGCAGGCAGCCGCTTACAGAGCCAGTTTCTAACGGGTCCAGAGCAGGAGGAAGATACTTGCTGCTTTTCTTGAGTCGGAGTCTCACTCCGTCACCTGGACTGGAGTGCAGTGGCATGCTCATGGCCACCCCGGCATCGACCTGCTGGGCTCCAGCGAGCCTTCCGCCTCAGCCTTCCAAGTAGCCGGAACTACAGGTGTGTGCTACCATGCCTGGCTAATTTTTTATTTATTGTAGAGATGAAAGTCTTGCCAAGTTGCCCGGGCTGGTCTTGAATTCATGGGCTCAGCCGTCCTCTCTCTTCAGTCTCCCAAAGTGCTGGGATTACAGGCTTGAGCCACCACACCCGGCGTACACTGTGAGGTTTATGAGGACAGGGCTGCAGGCTGTCTTATTCTCAGCATCCATTCACTTTTTCTGAGTCTCACTCCGTCACCCAGACTGGAGGGCAGTGGCCGCTCCTGGCCACCGCAGCCTCGACCTGCTGGGCTCCAGCGATCCTTCTGCCTCTGTTTCCAAGTAGCCGGAACCACAGATGTGCGCCACCATACTCGGCTGATTTTTTGATGTATTATAGAGATGAGGTCTCGGCAAGTTGCCCAAGCTGGTCTTGAACCCATGGGCTCAGGCAGTCCTCTTGCCTCAGCCTCCCAAAGTGCTGGGATTATAAGCGTGAGCCACCATGCCCGGCTTCTGCAGTGTCTTCTAAATTGGGTTACCTTCTTGTGTTAAGACATTTCTTGGCCGGGCACAGTGGCTCACTCCTGTCATCCCAGCACGGTGGGAGGCAGCGGCAAGAGGATTGCCTGAGCCCATGGGTTCAAGACCAGCTTGGGCAACTTACCGAGACCTCATCTCTATAATAAAAAAAGTAGCCGGGCGTGGTGGCACACATCTGTGGTTCCAGCTACTCGGAGGGCTGAGGCAGATGGATCACTGGAGCCCAGCAGGTTGACACTGGGGTGGCTGTGAGCGTGCCACTGCACTCCAACCTGGGCAATGGACAAAAAAAAAAAAAAAAAAAGAAAAGCTGCAGAACACATCCAGCTCTGGCTTCGTGTCATCTCCGAAGGAGTCAGCTGCCCATGGGTCTTCCCTCCCTCGCCGAGGCTAGCTTTCTCCTCCATGTCTGGGAAGTGGAGTGATTTTCACCCCCTCAAGGGTGCAACAGATCCCAGTTTAGGGGTCACCTGGGACCCGTTTTCCTGTGGATTCCATTCTTTCTAGCTGGGAAGGACTAGGAACACCAGCTTCATTCTCACCCTCCAGACTTGGCCACTGGAGTTTTCTTCAAATTTTAAGCAATTGGTGATCAAAGAATGACTTCTCTCTGTAGCCGAAAACCTGAGATCGGCTGATCTCGGTGGCTCACGCCTGTAGTTCCAACTACTCGGGAGGCTGAAGCAGGAGGATCACTGGAGGCCAGGAGGTCGAGGCTGCAGTGAGCTGTGATTGCGCCACTGGCTTCGAGTCTGGGCAACAAAGCCAGATCCCGCCACGAGAAAGATTAAAAACTAAAGAAGAAAAAGAGCCAATAATGCTAGCAGCAGCTAGTATTTAGAATGTTGGTTTCTCTTACGGTATTACGACATTCCCTCACTTCTTCCCCCTGATAATCCCCGGAGGTAGAGATTATCATCCTTTTTTTTTTTTTTTTTTTCTGTCAAGACTGGAGTGCAGTCCGCTCTGTCCACCCAGCCTCGACCTGCTGGGCTCCGGCGATCCTTCCGCCTCAGCCTTCCGAGTAGCTGGAATTACAGGCGCGCGCTACCACACCCGGCTAATTTTTTGATTTATTGTAGAGATGAGGTCTCACCAGCCCAGGCGGGTCTCGAACCCGCGGGCTCAGGCAGTCCACTCACCTCAGCCTCCCAAAGGCGCGGGATGACAGGCTGAGCCAAGCCCGGCTTATCACCCTTTTTAATTTTGAAATAATTGTAGGATCTCAGAAATTTGTAGTCTTCCCTAATAACCTTCATCCTACATCTCCTAACGTTAACACCAGGCATCACCGTAAGACACGCCAGGTTACCGAAGCCAGGAAATTCTCCACGTAATCCTATTAAACTAATATCCAGATCTTACTAGATGATTAACTAATTATGTAGATCTTATTTGAACCTGGGTCAGGTGGGGTGACTCACGTCCGTCCTCACAATGCTTAGGGAGGTCAAAGCAGGAGGATCACTCAGGCCAGGGGTTCGAGACCAGCCTGGGCAACATAGTGAGACTGACCGCCCCCCGTAGTCCCAGCTATAGGGGAGGATCGCCTGAGCCCAGCAGGTCGAGGCTGCGGCGAGCCATGGTCACACGACTGCAAGACCAGTCCGGACTCGATCCTGCCTCTCGACCTACTTTCCCCAGTAACTTTGAACATGGAGGGACCGACTCACCTGCAACAATGACGAGACATTTGCCTAAGGGTGACCTTCGATTTCCCTCAGTATTTTTTATTTTTTCCTGCTTTCTAAAAAGCAACTCGTTTTTTGTGGGGTTTTTTTTTTGAATTGGAGTCTCACTCTGTCGCCCAGGCTGGAGGGCAGCAGCACGCTCACGGCCAACGCAGCCTCGACCTGCTGGGCTCCAGAGATCCTCTCGCCTCAGCGTCTCAAGTTCTGGAAACACAGGCGCACACCACCACACCCGACTGATTATTATTATTATTTTGGGTAGAGACAAGGTCAATCTATGTTGCCCAGATTGGTCTCAAATTCCTGGGCTCCAGTGACCCCTCTGCCTTGGCCTACCAAAGTGCTGGGAATACAGGTGTCTGCTGCTGAGTCCAGCTGCCTTGCCAGGTTTTAGCTGGTCACTGCCATAAGGATATCTTGGTGATTATTTTCACGACAGTAAACTAATTCGTATGACAGATTATTGTATTTTGCTTTTATTTATTTGTTTTTTGAGTCGGAGTCTCGCTCTGTCGCCCTGGCTGGAGGGCAGTGCCACGCTCACGGCCACTGCAACCTCGACCTGCTGGGCTCAGGCGATCCTCTCGCCTCAGCCTCCCAAGTAGCTGGAACCACAGGCGCGCGCCACCACGCCCGGCCGATTTTTTTATTTATTGTAGAGACGAGATCTCACCAGGTTGCCCAGGCTGGTCTCGAACCCGCGGGCTCAGGCAATCCTCTCTCCTCTGCCTCCCAAACTGTTGGGACTACAGGCGTGAGCCACCGCGCCTGGCATTGTGGGTTTTTTTTTGGTGTCCCTTTTTAAGAGACAGGGTCTTGCTATGTTGCCCAGGCTGGTCTCGAACTCCTGGAACAAAGCGATCCTCTGGCCTCGGCCTCCTAAGTGCTGGGGTGACGGGCGTGAGCCGCCGCGCCCGGCCTCCCTGGTTCTCCCTGTTTAAAGACTGGAAGAGCTGCAGAGTCAGCCGCACGACGACCTCCCTGAGCCCCAGGAAGAAACCTCACGACCACCCGGAGGGCCCCTGGGGCGGAGTCGGCCTTCCAGGCCCCGCCCCCAAGATGGCGGCCCCGGCGAGCGGAAGCGGCGGGGCGCCCCGAGTCACGTGGCCCCGCCGACGCCGACGTGGCCTGCAGCGGACGCCCCACGTGTCCCTCGCCGCGCCCCGTCCGGCCGTGCGCGCGGCCCGAGGCTCCTGTCCCAAGATGGCGGCGCCCAGCTCACGGCGGGGCGGCGGCACCGCGAGCTTGTGGGCCGCGCTGCTCCTGGGAGCCGTGGCGCTGAGCCCGGCGGAGGCGGTGTCCGAGCCCACGACGGTGGCGTTTGACGTGCGGCCCGGCGGCGTCGTGCATTCCTTCTCCCAGAACGTCGGCCCGGGGGTACGTACCGCCGCCGCCGCCGCCTGGGCGTCTCAGCCCGGGCGTGAGGCGGGAGGGGGCGGGCCGGCGCGGAGGCGGGGCTGCACGGGTGGGGGGCCCGGGGCCCTCCCGGGGCTGCCACCGGGGGGGCGTGGTCATTTCACCTCCCACCTGGCCGGAGAGGCCGGCCCTCCCCGCCCTCCCGGGCCTGAGGTGGTGGGGGCTGGGGGAGGGGTTGGGGCTTGACCCCTCGGGCCTCGGCTGCAGCTCTGCCTAGGGCGCAAGTGCCGCGTCCTTCCGTCGCCCGAGGGGTGGTGCCCCCCCCCACCCCCGTCTTCCCTCTTCTCTCCCCGCCCCCTCCCTGCAGGCCTCGGCCTAGCCCGCCTCCGTCCCCGGTTACCGGCGACGTCCCTTTCTCCCTGGGTCTCCTTTTCCCTGCCCGTGATCGCGGTCTCAGCCTTACGGTTCATCGAGCAGCCGGGTACCGGGCCGATGTCCTCCGTAGGCGAGGCCCAAGCTGCAGATGAGAACGCCGAGGCTCAGGAGCGTTTCCTTTGCCCCGGGCCCCTGGGCTTCCAGTGCCCGTGTGCCTAGAGGGGGGAATGCCGGAGGGGCTGGGCTCCCCCCTCCCTGTTCTGCATCTCCCACTAGCCACGTGGGTCCTTGGTTCCGATCCCGGAGCTCGGAGTAGGGAGGCAGCCGCTGACGTTCTTGCAGCGCCGACCGCCAGGGAGAGGGATCTGCGCTGCCCCCTTCCCTCTCTGCACAGGTGCTCCAAAAGAGAGATCTTCCTGTTTCTGGTGTTCTGAGACCCCAGCGCCTTTGGCACGAAGCATTGCTTTCTACCAAGCCTTTCTTTTTCTTCCGTTTTCCAGGGCAGGTACACGTGTACGTTCACCTATGCTTCCCAAGGAGGAACCAATGAGGTGAGTGGTTCAGGATTCCATGTAGCTCACGATCTCCATCCTCACACAGAGATGCTCTCCGGAGGGGCCCTGAGGTGGGTCGTAAGTCTGTCGGTTTACACCCAGTGGGGTCGGGCTCACGCCTGTCTTCCCAGCACTTTGGGAGGCCATGGCGGGAGGATCGCTGGAGCCCAGGAGTTCAAGACCAGCCTGGGCAACACAGTGAGAACTCATCTCTACAAAAAATTTTAAAAGGCCAGGCTGGGTGGCTCAGCCTGTCATCCCAGCACTTTGGGAGGCCGAGGCGAGTGAATTGCTTGAGCCTGCAAGCCTGAGACAAGCCTGGGCAACTTGATGAGACCTCGTCTCTACAGTAAACCAAAAAATTTGCCGGGCGTGGTAATGCACGCCTGTATTCCAGCTACTTGGAAGTCTGAGGTGGAAGGATCGCCAGAGCCCAGCAGGTCAACGCTGGATGGCCATGAGGGTGCCAGCAACAGAGTGAGCCTCCCAACTCAAAAACAGAAAAAGAAAAGAAAACTAGCTGGCTGAGTTGGCACACTCCTATAGTCCCAGCTACTCGGAAGGCTGAGGCAGGAGACTGCCTGAGCCCAGGAGGTCAAGGCTGAAAAGTCTGGGTCGGCTCAGCTGGATACTTCATGAAGCCAGAATCAAGACGTCCCTGGGCTGGGCCTTCACTGGAAGCTCTGGAGATGATTCCTCTTTTCGGCTCTCTCGGGTGGGTGGCAGAATTCAGTTCTTGGCAGTCGGAGGACCGAGGCTCCTGTTTCCTTGCTCTCTGTTTTCTCCAGCTGGTGGCAGAAGCACAAGTAAAAGGGCTCTGAAGCACAAGGACACCCACGCCATTGCTGGCTTTGAGGGGACCACGTGGCAGAGTGCAGGTCGCCTAGGAGCTGGGAGCAACCCCGGCTGGCAGCAGGGAAACGAGGAGGAGTTTGGTCCTATAACCACAAGGAACTGAAATCAGCCACAACCTCGTGGGCTCAGAAGAGACCCCTGAGCTCAGAGGAGAGCGCCATCTGGTGGGCACCATGATTGTACCCTGCGAGACTGAGGAGGGGACCAGATTGTGCCCAGCTGGACCTACAGACCTGAGCTTCTTTTTTTTTGAGTTGGAGTCTCACTCTGTCACCCAGACTGGGATGGGGTGGCCGCTCCCGGCCACTGCAGCCTCGACCTGCTGGGCTCCGGTGATCCTTCCGCCTCAGCCTTCCAAGTAGGCGGAACTACAGGCGTGCGCTACCACCCCCGGCTAATTTTTGATTTATTGTAGAGATGAGGTGTTGCCAAGTTGCCCAGGCAGGTCTCGAACCCGCGGGCTCAGGCAATCCACTCACCTCAGCCTCCCAAAGGCGCGGGATGACGGGCTGAGCCACCGAGCCCGGCTCAGACCTGAGCTGCTAAAGGGGTGGGTAATTCCCTACACAGTGTGGCGGGTTGAAAGGCAGCCCTCAGAAAGACGTGTTCAGCCGGGCTCAGTGGCTCAACCTGTCATCCCAGCACTTTGGGAGGCCGAGGCAAGTGGATTGCCTGAGCCCAAGGGTTTGACACCATCCTGGGCAACTTGGCGACACCTGTCTCTACAATAAATCAAAAATTAGCCGGGCGTGGTACTGCACGCCTGTAGTTCCGGCTACTTGGAAGGCTGAGGCAGAAGGATCGCTGGAGCCCCGCAGGTCGACACTGGGGTGGCCGTGGGTATGCCACGGCATTCCAGCCGGGCAACAGCGTGAGAGTCCAACTCAAAAACAAAGAGAGATACACAGAAAAATTTTATAGAAGAGGATGCAACACACAGAGAGAAGATAGAGGAGAGGGTGGAGTCATGCGGCCACGATCCAGGGAGCATCTGGGGCTGCCAGAGGCTGGAGGAGGTGAGGAAGGACCCGTATCTAGCTTTCAGCCGCGTCAGGGCCTTACTGACACTTGGGATTTTGGACTTGCGGCTTCCAGAACCAAGAATGCAAACGTTTTCCTATGAGCCACCAAACTCGTGGTGATGTGTTACGGCCACCCAGGACCCCAGCAGCAACAGGAGCCTGACACAGCTGGTAACACGTCATTACACTCAGTGTTCCGTGAAGGAAATGCTTATATCAAACTCTGGCTGGACCCTATGCTTGGTTGTGTCTGAAGGGACACCAGGGAGCATTTGAGAAGCACAAAGTAGTCTGTGTCCTCACAACTATGTGAAAGAGTGAAAAAAATAGAAAAGGAAGAATCGTCCCTGCGCCCAATTCAGGAAAGACATCCTTTTTTTTTTTCTTGAGTTGGGGGTCTCTCTTTGTCACCCAGGCTGGAGTGCAGTGCAGCGGTGTGACCATGGCTCACTGCAGCCTTGACCTCCTGGCCTCAGGCTGTCCTTCCACCTCAGCTCCCAGGTAACTGGGATTACAGGTGTGCGTCACCATCCTCGTCTAATTTTTTGATTTATTGTAGAGATGCGGTCTCACCAAGTTGCCCAGGCTGGTCTCGAACTCCTGCCTCACGTGTGTCTCCTGCCTCACCCTCCCAAAGTGCTGGGATGACAGACGTGAGCCACCGTGCCTAGTTATTCTCTCTTTAAACTTTTTTTATTTTTAATTTAATTTTTTTTTTTGAGAAAGCAGGATTTATTGAGAGGACAGAAAAACTCCCAGAGCAGGAGGGGACCTGAGTGGGTTAATTTTTATTTTAAAAACAAGGTGTGGTCTCACTTCGCGCCTAGGCTGGTCTCATTCATCTGGGCTCAAGCAGTCCTCCCTTCTCAGCCTCCCGGTAGCTAGGAGGCTCCTCCCACGCCTGACCTGCATTCATAATTTTTTAAAAAAATGTTTAAATATTTGCCTCTTCAGGAACCTTCTAAGAGTCTTGGAAAAACTCCCTGGTTCTTTTCTGCAGAATGAAATTATTTCTAGTGCTCAAAGGCCACAGAGCCATGGACAGGTGTCTCTAAGTAAAAGAGCTCTGCCGGGCTCGGTGGCTCAGCCTGTCATCCCGCGCCTTTGGGAGGCTGAGGTGAGTGGATGGCCTGAGCCCGCGGGTTCGAGACCCGCCTGGGCAGCGAGACCTCATCTCTACAATAAATCAAAAAATCAGCCAGGCGTGGTAGCGCGTGCCTGTAATTCCAGCTACTTGGAAGGCTGAGGCGGAAGGATCGCCGGAGCCCAGCAGGTCGAGGCTGCGGTGACCAGGAGTGGCCACTACACTCCAGTCTGGGTGACAGAGTGAGACTCCAACTCAAAAAAAAGAAAAAAAAATAGAAGAGCTCTGTGTGGTGTCAGCGGAGGCATTGGGGCTGTCCCTGTCATTGGAGCCCATTTTTGCTGACAGCCAAATCCAACTGAGAGAACCTTCTTCACTCCCTTGATGATTAACGTAAGAACAGTCTTGTTTCTTTTCTTTTTTTTTTTTGAGTCAGAGTCTCACTCCGTCACCCAGGCTGGAGTGCAGTGGCACGCTCACGGCCACCCCTGCGTCGACCTGCTGGGCTTAGGCCGTCTTTCCGCCTCAGCCTTACAAGTAGCTGGAACCACAGGCATGCGCTACCACACCCAGATCATTTTAAATTTAAAGACGAGGTCTCACCAAGTTGCCCAGGCTGGTCTTGAACTCATGGGCTCAGGCAATCCTGTTACCTCAGCCTCCCAAAGTGCTAGGATTACAGGCTTGAGTCACCATGCCTGGCTTTTTTTTTTTTTCTTTCAGTCAGACAACTCTGTTTTCCAGGCTGGAGTGCAGAGGGCACGATCACAGTTCACCACAGCCTCAACCTTCTGGGCTCAGGTGATCCTTCTGCCTCAGCCTCCTGAGTAGCTGTGACTACAGGTGCACACCACCATGCCTGGCTAATGTTTTGATTTTTTTGTAGAGACGGCATCTCACTATGTTATCCAGGCAGGTCTCGAACTCATGGACTGAAGCAGGGCTCCTGCCTTCACCTCGCAAAGTGCTGGGATTACAAGCATGAGCTACCATGCCTGACTGCTTTTCTTTTTCTTTTTTGAGTTGGAGTCTCACTCTGTCGCCCAGGAGTCTCACTCTGTCGCCCAGGCTGGAGTGCAGCACCACACTCAGGGCTACCCCAGCGTCGGCCTGCTGGCTCTGGCGATCCTTCCGCCTCAGTCTTCCCAGTGGCCGGAACGGCCAGCGCATGCTACCACTCCCAGCTAATTTTTGACTTATTGTAGAGATGAGGTCTCGCCAAGTTGCCTGGGCTGGTCTCGAACCCGCAGGCTCAAGCCATCCACTCGCCTCGCTCCCAAATTGCTGGGATTACAGGCTGAGCCACCGAGCCTGACCCCATTTCTTTTTTTATAAATGGAACTGGAGTCTTTGAGTGTTGAGCAGTCGTTCATGTCTCCCCATGCTTGGAGAGGCACCCCCTTTTATGGCAAGGATGCGGGACAGGCGAGTTTCCTGCATGCAGGTGGACACAGAGCTTCAGGCCTCTGAGAGGGTGGACAGGGGCTCTGGTGGCCAGCCTCTGACTAGGGGCATGGAAGAGGTGCACGGGCTCTGCAGAATTGGAGGCGAGCCTAGAACTCTCCCCGAGTGCAGGCCTGGCTGACCCAGCCCGTCTTCTCCCTACAGCAGTGGCAGATGAGTCTGGGGACCAGTGAGGACCACCAGCATTTCACTTGCACTGTCTGGAGGTGAGCCACGGGCAGGGGGTCCCAGTGCTGTTGGCGTTGGCCAGCGCATGCCCCAAGCGCTACACCACTGGGCCAGGGGGGAGGGGGATCGACGGAGGGGAGCACAGGCCAGTGGAGCATCCTGGGAGGAGAGGGGTGGAGTCCCCGGAGGGGTAGGGATGAGGCTGTGGTGGCTGTGTGCCACTGCACTCCGGCAGGGCCAAAAAAAGAAACGGATAGTGAGACCTCAGTGGTTGGCGGCGTTTAAAGGACAGGGTGTGACTTGATGCATCGCGTAGCTGTCGTTCTGCTGGACGCTTCACAAACAGCAGGTGTTGACTAAGTAGTCCCAGGGAGAGTCTGCTGGGACTGACCCGGGTCATGGACAGGCACAGGCCAGGCCAGGCAGCTGAGGAGACCCTGTTGGGGTGGCCTCCCGGCCCGAGGGAGCTGCCAAGATAAGCCAGGAGGGCCTGGGGGCCCTGGGAGCCGGGGTCATCCCTACCCCGGGGAAGCCACAGTCGGCCCCATCTGCCTGTCGCGCCTGGCACGGGGCCTTGAGCGTCAGCTCCCCGGCTGGCACGTGGGTGGGCGCAGACGCAGCCCTCTGGGGCCTGGAGCCTTGGGGACAGGGCTGGGCTCAGCCTAAGCCTGGACCCCCGCCTGGCCCACAGGGCAGTCCCCCACAGACACACCCACCCGCGGAGGCCTGCTCACCTAGGGGCCACCACTCGGCGACGGGAGGTCAGACTTCAGTGGGCCTCCGGAGTCAGACACAGACCGATACTCCACTGCCCGAATCTGGGGCTCCCACAGACTCGGCCTCCCTGCCGCCTACACCAGTCAGCTCGCCACACCCAAGACATCACCACATCACCATCTCCTGCTGTCACCTTCCAGCAGTTTTTACTGCTCCGATTTTTTTTTTTTTTTTGTCGAAGTCTTACTCTGTCACCCAGACTGGAGTGCAGCGGCACATGCATGGCCACCCCAGCCCAGATTTGCTGGGCTCAGGTGACCCTGCCACCTCAGCCTCCTGAGTAGCTGGGACTACAGGCGCACACCACCATGCCCAGCTGATTTTTTTTTTTTCTTTTTTGTAGAGACAAAATCTCTATGTTGCCCAGACTGGTCCCGAATTCCTGGGCTCAAGCAGTCCTCCTGCCTTGGCCTCCCAGGGTGCTGGGGACCTGGGCGGATGCTCTTCCCCCGCTTTCTAGTTACCTCCTGTACTTCCCACCCTCTGGGAGGCCTCTGCTGACCCCTCTGCCTGGCCCCGCCCCCTTGAGACACCCAGAGTCTCTGGCAAGCGGGAGTCAGTGAGTTGCCGTGGCGACGAATGTTCCAACACAGGGAAGGGGGGGCGCGAGTGGTGCGCCTGTCACCCTTCCCACGCCAGCGGTGCCTGGAGTCAGGGTTCATGCTGGGAAGAGGCACAGAACCTGCTGGCCCGGGCCTGGGCCCGGGCAGGGCTGTTTCCAGGGCGCTGAGCCCCACCTGCCCGGCCTGATGCCCTCCCGTCCTCCCCCACAGGCCCCAGGGGAAGTCCTACCTATACTTCACACAGTTCAAGGCGGAGGTGCGGGGCGCCGAGATAGAGTACGCCATGGCCTACGTGAGTGTCTCGGGGAACAGGGAGCCCGGACCCTTAGAGGGAGGCTCTGCAGCTTAAAGAGCATGGTAACCCCCACCCCCTGCACAGATCCCCAGGCCTGAGGCACCAGGGGAGGGGCGTGGGACCCGCTGCGGATGGCTTCTCTGTGGGTGTGCAGAAGCGTCTCCTCCTCAGCGCACACGGCTCTGACGTGGGCCCCGAAAAGGCCCCAAGTCGCTTCCCTAAGCCTCGGGATGGCCAGTGAGGTCTCCATCCATTCCCTTCCAGTCCAAAGCTGCATTCGAAAGGGAAAGTGACATCCCCCTGAAGAGCGAGGAGTTTGAAGTGACCAAAACAGCAGGTAGGAAAGAGGGGACGTGGGGGCTGGGGATGGAGCAGGGTGACAGCGTCTCCCTGGCGGACGGGATCGGGGCATGTGGAGAGGGGAGGTGTCACGGGTCCCAGGACCCAGGAGGCTGGAGACGTGCTGTGGAGGGCCACGTAGGGCGTCTCTGTGGCTTTGTGGGGCCACAGGCGCTATCTTTGCATCTGAGCTCTGCCACACGGTGCAGAAGCAGCCATAGGCAGTACATCGGCAGGCAAGGCATAGCAGTGTGCCAGTAAAGCTTTATTTTAGGGAGGCGTGATGGCTCATGCCTGTAATCCCAGAGCTTTAGGAGGCCGAGGTGGGAGGATTGCTTGGGCCCAGGGGTTTGAGACTAGCCTGGGCAACATAGTAAGACTTTGTTTCTACTAAATGTCAGAAAGCGAGCTGGGCACAGTGGCACCTGTAGTCCCAGCTATTTGGGAGGCTGAGGCAGGAGGATTGCCTGAGCCCAGGAGTTTGAGGCTGCAGTGACCCATGATTATGCCACCCTAGCCGGAAAAACAGGGTGAGACCTCGCCTCAAAGACAAATGCAAAAACTACTGAAACACGACTTTCAGACCATTTTCCCCTATTGCAAAAGAATGTATTTCTTTTGATTGCTTTAAAGCTATTTATAAATACAAAAACCACCCTAGTGCACAGGCCATAGGAGAGCGGGGGCGGGCCACACCTTGCCAGTCCGTTGGGGAACTGAGAGCCAAGGCCGGGACAGCGGCACACCTGTGATCCCAGCGTTTGGTAGGCTGAGACGGGGGTCGCTTGAACCCAGGAGTTCAAGCCCAGCCCAGGCCACGTGGCAAGACCTTTTTCCATAAAAAATAAAAAGTTAGCCAGGTGTGGCAGCACACCTGTCGTCTCGGCTACGTAGGAGTTCTTGAGCCCAGGAGGTCAAGGCTGCAGTGAGCCATGGTCGGGCCAGTGCACTCCAGCCTGGGGGTCAGAGCGAGACCCCATTTCTTAAGAGAGCAAGTTCTAGGCCAGGCATGGTGATTCATGCCTAAATTCTAGCACTTTGGGCGGCTGAGTGAGAGGACTGCCTGGGTCCAGGGGTTCAAGACCACCCTGGGCAATTTGGCGAGACCTCATCGCTACAGTAAGTCAAAAAATTAGCCAGGTGTGGTGGCACGTGCCTGTAGTTTTAGCTCCTTGGAAGGCTGAGGCGGAAGAATCCCCTTAGCCCAGCAGACCGAGGCTGCGGTGACCGTGAGCGTGCACCTGCTCTCCAGCCCGGGCGACAGAGACTCCGACTCAAAAAAAACAAAAATAAAATATGAAGCACGTTCCTACTCGGAGCTGTGTGTCCTTCAGGGATGTTTAGTGGGTGAGCACCAGAGAAGGTGGGGGTCTGTGAGACGTGTGTGGCCTGTTGGTCTTGGGCTCTGTGGAAGCTTCCAAGTAGAAGCCATCAGGGTGGCCTAGAAGTCAGGTCCCTGGACTGTCGAGGGGACCCTGGGGGTCACCAGGCGGCATCAGGGCCCTCCTGAAGTCACCTGAGACCCAGCAGGGTCCTCCAAGCCATGTCCTACTGCCCAGGGGTGAGGGAGGGGCCCGGAGGCAGGGGACGGGCGGAGCAGGCAGGGCCAGTCAGCCCAGGTCCCGGGCCCTCTGGACAGTGTCATGCGGCTGGGACAGGCTCACCTAGTCGGCAGGGGGTGATGCAGCCTGTCCCCTTCCCCGTCCATGCTTGACGTGGCACAGATGACCAGGCTGTCCCTGCCACCCACAGCGAAGTCACCCTGCCAACCTCTTCCTCCACGCCGCCCTTCCACCCCTCACACGTCAGCCTGTCGGTGTCCGGGGCCTTTTCTCATGGAGTCCCCTCCAGCTGCCCCCTGCCCTGCTGGCCCCCACTGTGGGCCCCACCCCAGGTCCCGGGACCCCGAGAGTTCCGAGAGTTTCCAGGGCTTGACTGCATGCTTCTTCGTTGCAGTGGCCCACAGGCCCGGGGCGTTCAAGGCCGAGCTGTCCAAGCTGGTGATCGTGGCCAAGGCGTCCCGCAGTGAGCTGTGACCGCAGCCCCGTGGCTGTGGCGCCTTCTCTTCTGACGGGCCCCGGCTGGTTTGATGAGGGGCTCTCAGTCACCTACTGGGGCTGACGTGGCCCTGTCCAGGGATTTGCGGGGCCGCTAGGCCCTGGGCAGGGTCTGGGGGCCAGGGGATCTGCCGGGCCTCCCGGCTCCCCGCCCTTCCCTGCCGCGCTGCCCAGGCCAGGGCGGGACGGTGTGCGTTTCCACCACCAGTGTGCACCTCCAGGGACCTGGCCAGGCCCTGGGAGCCCGGAGTGCCTCCTGACCTCGTCCAGCCCTCCAGTCCTCAGACTGTCTTCTCACGGGTCCCCGGGGGGGCGCCTTTCGGATGAACAGGGGAGAGGAAATGTTTTTCGTATTTAAATAAAGACAAAAAGCAGCCTGTTGGCCATGGCCCTACCCACTCCCTCCCTGTTAGAAACCATGATGTGACCTCACCCAGGCGGGCTTCCTGGGCTTGTGTGTGTCCCTGGGCAGAACGTTCTGCTGGCATCGCAGTGCCAGGTCCCACAGTGGCCGTTCCCAACACTGCTTTGGGCCGGCACTCGCAGTTCCTGAGCCAGAGTCCACGTGCCAGGGGTTTGCGCCTGAGTCTCAGTGGTTGCTCCCCTGCCGGCTGCCCTGGCGCAGACCTGCACTCCTGACCCGGGGCCGGTTCCGGTTGGTGTCCTGGAGCTGGATCACAGTGACGTGAAAAACCAAAAGCTGCTGGGCCCAGGGGCGCACACTTGTCATCCCAGCACTTTGGGAGGCCAAGGTGAGAGGACTGCTGGATCCCAGGGATTTGAGGCCAGCCCGGGCAACTTGGTGAGACCTCGCCCTTACAAGTAAAAAAAAAAAATTAGCTGGGCTCAGTGGCTCAGCCTGTCATCCCGCGCCTTTGGGAGGCTGAGGTGAGTGGATGGCCTGAGCCCGCGGGTTCGAGACCCGCCTGGGCAGCGAGACCTCATCTCTACAATAAATCAAAAAATCAGCCGGGCGTGGTAGTGCGCGCCTGTAGTTCCGTCTACTGGGAAGGCTGAGGCGGAAGGATCGCCGAGCCCGGCAGGTCGAGGCTGCGGTGGCCAGGAGCGGCTGCTGCACTCCAGTCTGGGCGACCAAGTGAGACTCCAACTCAAAAAAAAAAAAAATTATCATGCCTGTGGGCCCAGCTACTTGGGAGGCTGAGGCGGGAGGATCGCCTGAGGCCAGGAGGTCGAGGCTGCAGTGAGCCGTGATCAAGCCACTGTACTCCAGTCTGGGTGGCAGAGGGAGACCCTGACTCAGAAGAGGAAAAAGACCGAAGACAGTCGCGGGCAAGCAGAAACGGATACCGAAGGCTCCGAGGCCCCAGCCCTCAGAAAGGCCCCGCCTCCCTGCAGCGGGCCTGGGAGCCCGACCCGGTGTTGCCCTTCAGCCTGACCTCTGGCCACACCACCCTGTCGCCCTCCTGGCCCCGGCCTCCCTGGCTGGGCTGCGGCGACGCTGTGCCAGAGGGCGGCGGCTTCTCCGGCAGGCCCCCTCACCCAGCCGCCCCACGGGGGCGCACTGCTGTCCCGCTTTCGAGGCGACAGGCCTGGGAAAGAGCAGGTGAGGAGCTGGCCCTGCCGTGAGGGGCCCTGGCCCTGGGCCCCGAAGAGACTTGAGAAGCAGCCAGCCAGCTCCGGCCGGGCGCGGGGGCTCACCCCCACAATCTGTGTTTCGCGAGGCCGAGGCAGGAAGATGGCTTGAGCCTAGGGGCTCGAGACCCGCCCGGGCAACTTGGCGAGACCTCATCTCGACAATCAAGCAAAAATTAGCCAGGCGCGGTGGCGCACGCCTGTAGTTCCAGCGACTGGGGAGGCCGAGGCGGACTGTGACGGTGCCGCCGCACTCCAGCCGGGGTGGCAGAGCAAGACCCTGACTGAAAACTGCAAAGGAACTTCACGTCGGCCCGTGCGCCAGGCCGGGTGAGGTGAAAGGAATGGAGGACAGCGCAGGCTCGGTGGCCAGGGTCGGCGGGGGTTCTGGAGATGGTGCCCGTGGCCTCGCTCTCAAAGTCCCACGGCAAACCGTCTCCAGTCCCGGCCGGGACCAGCCGCCTGGCCTCGCCTCGTGTGGCCTGCGGGCCTGCCGGCAACCTTCGCCCTCCGCAGGTTCGGTTCTGTGAGGCAGCGTGGGACTGCGCTTCCCTCCTCCACAGGCGCCCAGCACAGCCTCCCGACCCACAGCGTCGTGCCACCTCCGAGGACCACGGCCCCTCTGACACACGAGAATCACGCAGACTCACACCTGTGCGGCGGCTCGTGCCTGTAATTGCAACACTTTGGGAGGCTGAGGCGGGAGGATCGCTTGAGGCTGGAAGCTGGAGACCAGCCTGGGCGACAGAGTGAGACCCCTGCCTCTACAACTTGGGGTTTTTTTTTTAGACTCCCACACCCTACACGTCCACAGCCTGAGTTGAGAATCTCCGCCTCTCCTGGGTGTCACCAAAGCCAAGAACGTATCGCGCTCTTCCTGGTCCCGTCGGGTTGGACGACTGGGTTTCCAAACATCTCGGCTTTCCCGTCACCCCTGGGCGGGGGCGCACTCCGGCCCTCCCACGGGGGCGTCACTGGCATCGGGCCGGGCCTGCTGTCTCCAGCCCGAGGCGCCCGGCCAGACCTCCCAGCATCCCCGGGAGCCCTCTGGCTCGGGGCCACGGAACCAAGTCCCACGGACGGAGGCGTCAGCACCGCACGCTCATTCTCGGGTCTGGAGGCTGAAGGCCCCGTGGCGGTGTGGGCCGGGCTGGGCCCTCCGGAGGCCGAGGGGGACCAGCCAGGCCCTTCGCAGCTCCAGGTGGCGGCCGGCGACCCTCGGCGTTCCTTGGCTTGTTGAAGCGTCGCCCCACCCGTGCTGTGACGCGGCGTGTGCGTGTCTGTGCCCCAGTCCCCCCCAGAAGGACTTCGGTGCTGCCAGATTAGACCTCCACTCCACACGACCTCATTCGCCCTGAGTCCGTCGGCAAAGACTTGTTTCCACGTCACTCCATCAGAGGCCTGGGGCAGGCTGTGGACTCAGCGACCCTCCCGCCGCCGCCTCCCGAGGAGCTGGGACTGCAGGCGTGCCCCCCCACGCCCGGCTCGGCTGTGGCTCGTCTGTAAAGACGCAGTCTCCCGACTCGGCCCGGGCTGGCCTCCAGCGACCCTCCCGCCTCTGCCTCCCCCGGCGCCGGCCGCTGAAGCTGCAGGCACGCCCGGGCAGCCCGTCCAGGGCTTCTGGCCGGCGCCGGGCCCGCGGGCGGGTCAGAGGCTGCCCTCGTCCAGCATGCGGCCCAGCCCCTCGCAGAGGCGGCGCAGCTGCGAGCGGTAGGGCTCGGCCGGCCCGTACAGCGCGGCCAGGAAGTCGCCGTCGGCCAGGCGGGCGCACGCGCGGGCCAGGCGGCCCAGGCCCTTGGCGCCCAGGTGCGCGCCGGCGGCTTCGCGCAGCAGGTCGCGGCACTCCAGCAGCCCCGCGGCCAGCACGCGCGCGTCGAAGGTGAAGGCCACCTGCTGGAAGCTCACGGCCGTCAGGGCCAGCCGGCGCGCGCGGCGTCGGAAGCGGCCCAGCAGCGCCAGCTCGTGCGCGCCCAGGCGGCCCGCGCGCAGCAGCAGCGCCAGCCGGAGCGCCGGCTTGACCAGGTCCTTGACCAGCGCGCGCGCGGCGCGCCGGCTGCCCGTGAACTCGCGGGCCGCGCGGTACAGCTCGTCCAGCACCTGGCTGCTCGCCTCGTCCAGCAGCGCGCCCGCCACGGCCCGCGACGCCACCTTGCTCAGCAGCTTCCTCTGGGCCTGCAGGGCCAGGCTCTTGGCGCTGAAGGTGTCCATGGGGCCTGCGGGAGAGGGAGGGGCAGCGTCGGGCTTGGGGGCCGTGGAGGGGGCGCACGCCCCCGCGGGGTCGGGGCGCCCACACCTGGGGGGGAGGACGGGCCACTACACCCCAGGAGACCACGTTTCTTAAAGATAAAACCACATGGGTCGGGCGTGGTGGCTCACGCCTGTCATCCCAGCACTTTGAGAGGCCGAGCTGAGGGAACTGCCTGAGCCCACGGGTTCGTGACTTGGCCCGGGTGACTTGGCGAGACCTCGTCTCTACGAGAACCCAAAACATTCGCCGAGCGTGGTGGCGCACGCCTGTGGGCCCAGCCCCTTGGAGGGCTGAGGCGGAAGGATCGCCGGAGCCCAGCAGGTCGGCACTGGAGTGGCCGCGAGCGTGCCACGGCATCCCAGCCCGGGCGACAGAGTGAGACTCTGACTCAAAAAAGTAAAATCAAATCAATTAAAACAGGCCAGGCGCCCGTCATCCCACACTCGGGCAGGCCAAGGCGGGAGGATGACTTCAGGCCAGGAGTTCGAGACCAGTCTGGGCAGCATAGCGAGACTTTGTATCTGCAGAAAAAGTTTTTTAAATTAGCCGGGTGGTGGTCACACGCTTGTAGTCCTGGCTCCTCGGGCAGCGGAGGCGGGAGGATCGCCTGAGCCGGGAGGCCGAGGCTGTGGCGAGCCATGACTGTGCCACGGCACTCCAGCCTGGGCCACAGAGTAAGACCTCGTCTAAACACACACACAAATAAAGAGGGACTAAGTCGAAGGAATAAATGCCTAACGGTGAAATCTGGGCAGCGCCTTCTGGGTCCCGCCTCTTGTGGGGTTGGCGCCAGCCCCCAAAGCCACCATATGCTCGCTGGGGGCTGAGGGGGCCCTGGGTGGTGATGACGGGGACCGCTCCCCCAAGTCCAGCTCCCCAGTCCCCACCCCCACCCCACCGCCGGTGCCTTGGGTCCCGCCGAGCCCCTGGCCCCGGGCCGCTCCAGGCGGAGCCTCAGCCCAGCCTCCCGGGCTCGCGGCGGACGCCCCGAGACTCAGCTTTGGACAGGCCGGGCGGCAGCCCGGGCCGGGGTTCGGGGGACACGGGCGGGTCCCTGGCCACGCGGCCCCCGTTACGGAGACACCGACGGGGGACCGCTCCGTCCGGGAGGCCGCGGGGGGCGAGGCCCGACAGCCCCGGGGACCGGGCCAGGCCTCGGACCGCCGTCGTCCTCACCCTGAAAACCGTCGCGCCGGGCACGGTCCTTCCCGCGGGGAACCAGCGGGCGGCTCCCGGATCCAGGGACCAGCCTCTCGTGGGCCGCTGCCTCTTCCCGGGGGAACCCCGATAGGCTGGCCCCTGAGACCTGTGTCTTCCCTGGTGAACTCCTATACGCCCTCCATGCCCCCAAGCCCCTGCCCCCTGCAGATCCATCCCTCGCTCGGCCTAGACGCCCCTTCCTCCAGGAAGCCGCCCCGAGCTGGCCCGGCACCCCAGGCGTCCCCACGGCGGCTCCACTCCCACCCCGCACCCCGCCGTCTGCCTCACCCCAGCCCCAGACGGGGAACAGGCCCGATGCTGCCGCGTCCTCGAAGACTCCAGAAGCGTCTGCCGAGCGGACCGGGGCGCCTCGGGAGGGCCAGCCTGAGACCCGGCCGCCCTCCTGCCCCAGCCCGGGCCGGAATCCGCGTGGGCCCCGCCCACCCCAGCCCCCACAAAGCCCGTCTTTGTGCGAGCTCAGACCCCGGGAGCCGCCGGCCGGCCTCGCCGCCCTCAGAGGGCAGGGCGGCCACGGGATCCCGGCAGGGCCCCGCGTCCCCCACGGGCACCAGCGTCCGGCTGTGCACAGGCCAGGACCGTGTGCCCGTCGGCCATTTGGCCAGGCCCTGGGCTGGGTGTCCCTTTGGCAGAAGAGAGAACCGAGGCTCAGAGAGGCTGAGCCGCCTCCCCAAGGCCGCACAGCAGTGCATGCCTGCCGGCCCGTCTCCCTCTGGCCTCAGCGGCTGCGAGTCCTGAACAGCCAAAAGCCACCCCATGATAAAATGAGCCCCATTCCTAGGGCCTCTCGGGCAAGCGACATACCCGCCACGTGCTTCAGTTCCATCATCTGTTACATAGGGAAGATCGGAACCACCTCCTCCCGGAAGCCCTCCTGGATTAGCCCTCCTGGATTCCCTCCCACGGTTCCCCGGGCATCTCCACTGTGGCCCTGAGCATCTGGCTGCGTTCCCCTCCCTTGTCTGACCTGCAGGCAGAGGCAGTGTCTACACTGTCCGTGCTTTCTCCGGTGGGCAGCGCGGGGCCCGGCCCTCAGCAGGTGCCCAGATGTGTTGGCTGAGTGCACGAGAGAAAGGATAGACATCGCACCCAAGAGGGACCCCCAAACCCGGGCCTTTCTGTCCATCTTGGGGGCTGTGGGACCCCGGGCAGGGCCCTGGCCCTCTCTGGTCCTTGCCTGTCCTGTCTGAAGTCCAGAGACTGGACAGCAGGATCAGGAGGGGGTGGGGCCTGCTTCGGGCTTCAGGAAGGGCCCGGCTCCCGGGGCACCCCACCCCCACCCCCGGCACGCAGGAAGGCGGCTGGGCCTCCCCTCCCGGCCTCCCCTAGACAATCGGGCAGCTGCAGAGGCCCCGGCCCATTGTTCTGCCGGCCATGGGGAGAGGACGGCCCTCCCAGGGCAGCAGGCCACGGACCAAAATAAACCCGGGCTTCCTTCCTGCCAGCGGGGACGGGACCTTCCCAGGGACTGCCCTGGGGCCCGGCGGCGAGAGGCCAGGAGGCCAGGAGACCTCGGTCCTTGTCCACCCCACGCCAGGGAGCCCCTGTCGTAAGCCCGACAGCCCATGAAAGCTTCAGGGACTCGGCCCAAACACTCGTTCAGTCACTCAGCCAGCATTTATGGAGCACCGACTGTGTACCGGGCACCAGGGATACAGGGATAACCAAACCCCTGCCTTGCTGGCGTCCCCGGCTTCCTCCTTGTCATAAAATAATCTGAGGCCAGGCACGGTGGGTCAGGCCTGTCATCCCAGCACTTTGGGAAGCGGAGGTGAGAGGACTGCCTGAGCCCACAGGTTCAAGACCCGCCTGGGCAACATGGCGAGACCTCGTCTCTACAGTAACTCAAAACATTAGCTGGGCATGGTGGCGCGCGCCTGTAGTTCCGGCTCCTCGGGAGGCGGAGGCGGAAGGATCGCCGGAGCCCAGCGGGTCGAGGCTGCGGTGGCCGGGAGGGACCACTGCCCTCCAGTCTGGGCAACAGAGGGAGACTCCGACTCAATAAATGAATAAGTACAAGCGCAAATAAATAAAAAGTTCAGCCCCAGCGCCCTCGAAGACGGCATCGCAGGGTCACGCGGCTGCAAACTCCCACGAAAACATCTTCCCCGGTGATACAGGAACCGCCTTCCAGCAACAGTCGCTGTTTCATTTTATTAATTTTTTAAGATCTGGCTCTGGAGAGCTATTTACTCGTGCATTTATTGACTGACTTTTTTTTTAGTCGGAGTCTCACTCTGTCGCCCGGACTGGAGGGCAGTGGCCGCTCCCGGCCCCCGCAGCCTCGACCCGCCGGGCTCCGGCGATCCTCCCGCCTCCGCCTTCCGAGTAGCCGGAACCACAGGCCCGCGCTACCCCGCCCGGCTCAAAAATGATTTATTGTAGAGACGAGGTCTCGCCAAGTTGCCCAGGCGGGTCTCGAACCCGCGGGCTCCCCAAACGCGGATGACAGGCTGAGCCACCGAACCCGGCTACTCTGCCGTCTTAAACAATGGCCGCTTGACAGCGTGGCGGCGGGATTCCTGACGGCACAGCCAGGGGCTCCCGTGAGCGGCTCCGGTCACGCTGCGGGGCCCACGGCGCCCGCCTGTCACATGAATTCTTCATGCCCTGCACAAAGGGTGTCAATAATTGATGGGCCACGCGGCAGGGCCACACGGGTGCACGCCTCTCCCGTCCCGGCCCCAGGTCGGTGGCCCAGGCTGGCCTCAGCCTCCGACCGCCGCGGCCCACGCGCCCAGGCCCCACCCCGTGAGGGACGCCCCCAGCCCCGGGCTCCCCCGGCCTCAGGCCCGCACGAGGGGGTGCCCGCTTTATTTTTGTTCACTTATATATCCCTTTTTTTTTTTGGAGGTGGGGTCTTCCTCTGTGGCCCAGGCTGGAGTGCAGGGGCGTGATCACGGCTCGCCGCAGCCTCGACCTCCGGGGCTCCGGCGATCCTCCCGCCTCAGCCCCCCAGGAGCTGGGACAGGTGCACGCCACCACGCCTGGCTCAGTTTTAGATTTTCGACGGGGTCTGGCTGTGTTGCCCAGGCTGGTCTCGAGCTCTCAAGCTCTCCCAGCGACAGCCCGCCAGGCCCTGCCCGTCCCGCCCCGCCCCCTACCCTCCTGCCTCTCTCCCCCTCCTGACTCCACTCCACCCTGCCCCAGGGCCTTGGCACAGGCTGTTCCTTTGGCCTGAATGCTCTTCCCCAGGCTTCCACGTGGCTGTTTCTTTGTCGCTCCTCCTCCTTCAGGAAGCCCTCCCAGATCGCCCATCTAACCTAACGTCTGTCCACTGCCATCACCTTTGCTCAATTACAACCGGCGTGAGGATTTTTCCAGGGAGAGCCACGCCCGTGTCCCCCAACCCCGGGTCCTGAGCCAAGGGAGGGTGGCACCAAGCCCGCTTTTGTCACTGCTGGCCCCCCAGGCCCCTGCAGCAGGCTTCGTTCTCCGTAGGCGCTCAGGCCCTGTTTGTTGAATAAGTGACCTCCCAGCACCAGAGGGGCCCATGTCAGAGATCTCACCCAAGGGCCCCACTGTCCAGCCAGGGACACTGAGGCCGAGAGGCAGACACACTCCGAAGTCACACAGTAAGGAGCGCGGGGCGGCTGGGCGTGGTGGCTCACGCCCGTCATCCCAGCACTTCGGGAGGCTGAGGCAGGAGGATCACTTAGGCCTGGGAGCTCGAGACCAGCCTGGGCAACAGAGCGAGGCCACGTCTCTGCAAAATATCAAAAACTCAGCCAAGCCGGGCTCGGTGGCTCAGCCTGTCATCCCGCACCTTGGGAGGCCGAGGTGAGTGGACTGCCTGAGCCCGCGGGTTCGAGGGCCGCCTGGGCAACTTGGCGAGACCTCATCTCTACGACAAATCAAAAATGAGCCGGGCGTGGTGGCGCGTGCCTGTAGTTCCGGCTCCTCGGAAGGCTGAGGCGGAAGGATCGCCGGAGCCCAGCGGGTCGAGGCTGCGGTGGCCGGGAGCGGCCGCTGCCCTCCGATCCGGGCAACAGAGTGGGACTCCGACTCAAAAAAAACAAACAAAAAAAAACTCAGCCAGGCGTGGTGGTGTGCACCTGTAGTCCCAGCTACCCGGGAGGCTGAGATGGAAGGATCTCCTGAGCCCAGGAGGTCGAGGCTGCGGTGAGCTGTGACTGCGCCACTGCCCTCCCGCCTGGGCGACAGCGTGAGACCCCGACTCAAAAAAGAAAAGCACAGCACGCACCCCTCTACAAGGTCCTGCCGCGCTCAGACGGCTCAACTTGGAACGCAAGGTCGAGTGTCGCCGCGACCTTGCCGGGATCGCTCGCGACCTTGCCGGGATCGCTCGCCACCTACGAGGTGTGTGACCGCCAGGCTCTCACCGACCGATTCTCCCGACGGCCCTGCACGTGGGCGTTTGTCGCCAAGAGGGACACCGAGTCAGAGTGGGCCAGGGACCTGCCGGAGTCTACAGAGGTGACGGAATCCGCATGTAAAGCCCACCTTTAACCCGTCTACACCTCCCTCATGCGCCCCAAACCTGGGGTTCGAGTCTCCCGCTCCCCAGAGCCCACCCGGGAGGGGAGGGCTCCCCCCAGATCCCCTGCAGGCCCCGCCCCCTCAGGCGCCCGCTCCGGGAGGGGACGGCCACGCGAGTCCCTGGGCCAACCCTGCCCATCTCGGCGCCCACCTCCCCGCCCACCCTGCCGGGGCCCCGCCCGGGCGGGCCAGCGTCACCTCCCAGCACCGGCCACGTCCCCACGGGACAGACAGGCACGCCGAGGCCTCCCAAGCCCCCCACGCCCCGCGGCCGGCCACCGGAAGGCCTTTCCCCACGTGGGTAAACCGAGGCAGGGGACCCAAGGCCGAGGGGCCTCGATCTGCACCTGCTGTCTCTTGCCCCTGGGGGTCCCTCCCGCCCCCCCGGGGATCCAGGCACTCACCCACCACCGGCCTCGCAGGCACCCCCCAGCCTCCACGGGCGCCTGGCCCGCCAAGAAGGAGCAGCCCAGCCAGGTGTTGGTGTGGCCCGGGAGGCTCTTTGTTCGCGGTCGCCATAGGTACGGTGGCCCTGGCCGGCGCCTCCCCCACCCTGGCCCCCGCCCAGCCCGAGCCCGGCAGGTCCTGGCCCAGCCCCTGGGGCGCTTGTTATGTTTCAAAGTTGGCGCCTCGGGCCGGCCGTGGCATCCGAGGGCGCAGCCGTGCAAAGGCCCGGCGGCAGGACCGGCCGGAGTGGGGGAGACACGGCCAGGAGGTCCCTGCGGCCGCACGGAGGGACCAGGGAGGGGACCGGGCGGCGGGAAGGTGACACGCACAGCCCACTCCTGCCCAGAATCGCGGGCCAGCCCCCAAAGCCCCATTTTACAGGTGAAGACACTGAGGCTCCGAAGAAGAGAATCTCGCTTCAGGGGCTGGGGGGCTCGAACCAGGGTCTGCCTGAGCTCCCAGGGCGTCCCCGCCCCCAGCGGAGCTAGGACTGGCTCAGGTAAGGACCGCGGGGGCCTTTAGAGCCGGGCTGCCCCTCCTCCGACGCCCCCGACTCCCCCCCGTGGAAAGGTGGGATACGGGAGTGCCCCCACCCCCCGGCCACGCGCCGCCCCTTTCCGGGCCTCAGTTTCCCCTCCCGGGGAAGGGGCCCAGCTGGAGGCCCAGACCGGGCAGACCCCGCCCCACGGCCCCGGGCGCGGCCGGCAGAGCCGGTGGTCCCGCTCTGCCCGCTCCCACCGCCCGGACCCGCGCTCCCCGCCCCCCGCCTCCGCCGGGCCGCCCACCCCCCCCCGGGCGCCCCCCGGCCTCGGGAGCCCGGCCCAGCACGGGCGCCCCGCAGCGTCCGAGGGGCAGAGTCCGCCGGAGTCCACGTGCGGGCGGGCGCTGACCCCGAAGCACGGCCCGGGCCGGGGGAGGGGCCGCTCGGGCCCACGCCGCCTCCCCCAGCAGCGGCGCGAGAGTGGCGGGGAAACTGAGGCAGGGCGGCAGGCAGATGGAGGCGGGGCGGCGGCGGGCGGAAGCGCCGGGAGGGGGGCGCCGGCTCCGACGGCTCACCTGCTCCCCGGGGCCCGTCCGCGCGTCCGGCCGTCCGGGATCCGTCCCGCCGCCGCGCTGGGGCAGAGGCCGTGGCCGCGGCCGGGGGACTCGCGGCGGGCGGGGGCGGGGGCGGGGCGGGCGCCGGCCCGCCCGCCGCCCCGCCCCCGGCCAGGCCCCGCCCCTCGGGGGAGGGCGGAGGGGCGGGGCGAGAGCGCGGGCCGGCCAATGGCCGCGCGGGCGAGGTACGAAGGGGCCAATGGGAGCGGCGGGGCGGGCCGGGGCGGGGCCAGGCGGCCCGGGGGATTCCTCCGGAACCGGGCAGGGGCCCGGATGCGGGGGCGCCGGCCCGGGGGAGGGGAGGAGACCCGGGCGGAGGCCGAGCGCGAGCGCGGGGGGCGGGACACACGCCCACACACCGGAAGAGGCCCGGGGGCCGCAGGCGAAACGGGCCGGCCACGTGGCCCTGCACTGGCCCCGGAACGCGGTTTCCCCACCCGCCTCACGGGGACTTGGGCGGACGCACGCTTCGCAGAGTCCGGCCTCGGGGAACCCTCCACGTGGGCAGAGTCCGGCCTCGGGGAACCTCCACGCTGGGAAGCCCTGGGCCCCTCGAGGGGCTGCGTCTCGCCGAGGGTCGCAGAGAGGGCTCGGGGCGAGGCTGGAGGCCCCCGGAGGACCCCCAGGCGCAGGCTCGACGCCCGCGGGCCCCACGCGGCCGACTCCCAGGGTCCTGCGGCGCTTCCCGGGGAGGACGCAGCTGGGAGTCCTGGGAACCCGGCCCGGGAGCGGCTCCGGCAACAGGCTGTAAATAATACGTTCATGTATTTACTGAATATACATGAATATACTGAATATACATGAAAATACATGAAACCCTATAATCCCAGCACTTTGGGAGGCAGAGGCAGGAAGATCGCTTGAGGCCAGGAGTTCGAGACCCGCCTGGGCCACATAGCCAGACCTCGTCTCTACTAATAAAAAGTTAAAAATTAGCCAGGCCAGCCGGGCTCGGTGGCTCAGCCTGTCATCCCGCGCCTTTGGGAGGCTGAGGTGAGTGGATGGCCTGAGCCCGCGGGTTCGAGACCCGCCTGGGCAGCGAGATCTCATCTCTACAATAAATTAAAAAAATCAGCCGGGCGTGGTAGCGCGCACCTGTAGTTCCAGCTACTTGGAAGGCTGAGGCGGAAGGATCACCGGAGCCCAGCGGGTCGAGGCTGCGGTGACCGGGAGTGGCCGCTGCCCTCCAGTCTGGGCGACAGAGTGAGACTCCAACTCAGAAAGAAAAAAAAGTTAAAAATTAGCTCAGCATGGTGGCGCCTGTAGCCCCAGCTACTCGGGAGGCTGAGGCAGGAGGATTGCCTGAGCCAGGAAAGTCGAGGCTGCAATGTGCGGTGATTGTGCCACTGCACTCCAGCCTGGGTGACAGAGTGAGACCCGACTCAAAAAAAAAAAAAAAAAAAGATATTGAGGCTCAGATGGAGCAAGTGTAGGAACCTGTCTTCGGCTGCACACCCGGCACAGGGCAGAGCTGGGATCAGGACCTGGACAGGTTCGACTCCTGGGATAGGTACAGCGCCTCTGGGAGGCCCCCACCTCAGGGTGGGGTTCTCCCAGCCAGGCAGGGGTCTGGGGTCATCTGAGGACAGTGTGGTCTGGCCTCTTTAATATAGACAGATAAGGAAGTTGGGATTCAGGAGTTGGGGTTCCGCTGGGTGTGTAGGAGTTTGGGGCGGGATGATCTTGGCTTGGCCGGGTGTCAGGCTCAGGGACAACAGGGCTCTACTGGGCTCTGGGCTCTGTCCACAGTGGGGGTTCAGCCGGGACGGGGCTCAGCCCTGAATTGGGGCCCATGGGGGGGCCCTGGGCTGGGGATAGGAGCCCACACCAGAGTCCGTTCTCTGTGGAGACTGGAGCTCTGTCCCGGGTCAGGGCACAGCCCAGGGTCGGAGCTGAGGTCGGGGTCATGGGCTCTGTCCGGGACCAGGGTTGGAGTTTGGGGGGGCACGTCCCTGACAGGGGCTCAGCCCGGGCCTGGGGTCCCTCCCGGGGGCGACTCCGTCAGACCAGGCCGCTGCTGGACTTGGGTCGGGGTTCGGAGCGGGATCAGGGTCTCGTCCCAGGTTGGGGTCAGCTGAGGTCCTGGCTCGCTTCGGACTGGGGCTCAGTCCAAATTGGAGTTGGAGGCCTAGCCCGGAGTGGAGGCTTAGCCGGGGCTGAGGCTCAGCCCAGAGGAGAGAGAGAGGCCCAGCCCAGAGTGGAGGCTCAGTCCAGGCCGAGGCTCGGTCCCAAGCAGAGGATTGGCCCAGGGCCGAGGCCCAGCTCAGGGTCGAGGCCCAGCCCAGGGTGGAGGCCCGGCCCAGGGCCGAGGCCCTGCCCAGGGGAGAGAGGGGCCCGGCCCAGAGTGGAGGCCCAGGCCGGGGGCCAGCGGGCCCAGCCCGGGGGCAGGCGCAGCCCGGGGCGAGGCTCAGGCCGGCGTGGAGGCTCGGCCCGGGGTCGCGCGGACGCCCCGTCGGGCCCGGGTCGCGCCGCCATTCCGCCCGTGCCCGGCAGGGGGCGCGCGCGGCGCGCGGCCCGGGCTGGCGGCGCGCGGGCTTGGCGGGGCGGCGGGGCGGGCGCGGGGCGGGCCCGCGGCCCCCGGTCGGGGACGCGGGCAGGGGCGGCCTCTTCCCCCGAGCCCCGCGCCCCCCGCCCCGCCGCAGCCGCAGCCGCACGCGCCGGGCCCCCGTCTCTCCGGGGAGACGCTCCGGCCGCTGGAGACGGGGGTGGGTGGGCGGGGGGGCGGGGCAGGGGAGGGGGCGGCACCCTTCCCGGCTCCCCCCGCCCTTCCCGCGGCCCGAGAACGAGCCGGCCAGCCCTGGGGGGCGAGGCGGCGGAAGCGGGGGCTGCGTCCACCAGCCCCGGCCTGGCGGGCGCCGGCCGGCGGCCTGCGTGGAGGAGGCGGCGCCCGGAGCGCGCCTGGCCGTGCGCGCGGTCCCCGGCGCGGGGTGTGTGGCCGGGAGGGGCGGCCCGTGGAGCGGCCGCCGCCGCCTCTGAGGGTCGCGAGCCGCCCGTGTCACTTCGCTCTGGGGGCTCGAGGGCGTCCCCTGGAAGGGGGGGCGGGGACTGGCAGGCCCTGGGGGACGCAGAGCCAGGCTCGACGGGGCCCGGGGGGGACCCCGGGGGGCGGGAGGGCCGGGGCGGAGAGGGCGACTCGCGACCCAGACGAGGCACCCGAACCTTGGGGACGCCCCCACCAAGGGCGGGAGCTGGGGTGTCGATCCTCTAACTCGCTTAAATTTTTTTTTGAGTTGGGGTCTCACTGCGTCCCCCAGACCGGAGGGCAGGGCCCGCTCCCGGCCGCCGCGGCCTCGACCCGCTGGGCTCGGCCGTCCTTCCGCCTCCGCCGTCCGAGCGGCCGGAACCACAGGCGCGCGCCACCCCGCCCGGCTGATTTTTCCGGTTTATCGCAGAGACGAGGGCTCGCCCAGTTGCCCGGGCGGGTCTCGAACCCGCGGGCTCGGGCGTCCACGCGCCTCGGCCTCCCAAAGCGCTGGGACGACAGGCTGCGCCCCGAGCCCGGCTGCTTGTCTCTCCGGAGTCCGGCCCCCTCTGCCGCCCAGGCCGGAGCGCCGTGGCCGAATCAGGACGCTCAGGCGCCCTCGACCTTCGCGCCCCGGCGGGCCTCCGGCCCCCGGCCCGGCCCCCCGAGCTGCTGCGAGCGCAGGCGTCCGCCACCGCGTCTGGCGGCTCGTGGGTGCGGGAGACCAGGCCTCGCTGCTTCCAGGCCGGCCTCCCCGCCTCGGCCTCCCCCGGTGCTGGGATGACAGGCGCCAACCGTCTCGCCCGGCTAACTTTTTAAAATATGTGTTTTTACAAAAGAGATGGGATCTTGCTCTGTGGCCTCAGGCCCGGGCTCGAGCGACTCTCCCCCCTCCCCTTCCCAAGTATCTGGGACTACAGGGGTGCGCCACCACACCCAGCTAATGTTTTTCCTGGTTTTTTTTGTCGAGACAGGATGTTGCCTAGGCTGGTCTTGAACTCCTGGCCTCGGAGCGATCCTCCACCGCAGCCTCCCTAAGTGCCGGGATGACAGGCGTGAGCCCAGCCTCACCAAACGGGAAGCAGTCGCTTGGGGTTTCTGCCCCTGCCCCCCCCGAGGTATGGCTGAGAAAGCAGATCGTCTGGGTCGGGATTCGAACCCAGACCTTCGGGACTCAGGGTCCGGCTGCCCCTTCACCCTCAGGCGCCTCTTCTGTCCTCTCCGACTGTCAGCACCTGGCTGGGCCCCACCAGCCTCTCCACGCGCCGTCTCCCCGAGATCCACGCTCCAGTGGCTTCCAGGGAGACCTCAGGGCCAAGGCAATCTGGGAGGGCTTCCCGCAGGGGGCAGCGGATGCGCGGAGGGTCGGCTGTGAAGCGCCCATGGGCTTCAGCTTCCCACCTCGGGGCGCGAGAGCCGGATCCTTGACCCGGAAGGGCTCACTGCGCGGCCCCGGCCTGGCCTGGCCTGGATCTGCCCCCGCCGCGGCCTGGGATCGGGCGTCGCCCACAGTCCCCTGTCAGCAGATGGGGACACGGAGCCCAGAGACTGGCTTCACTTGCCTGGGGACACACAGCGCGGCTTCCCCCTCCGGTGCGTTCTCCGTGCAACCACGGGGGGGGTGAACTCGGAGTCAGACCCCCCAGGGCTCCCACCGGCCTTGGGTCGGAGCCGAGTCCCCCCGCGACCCACCAGGCCCAGCCCCACCCGCCCGTCCCCTCCTCTCCTCCCTGGTGCTCCAGCCACACGGCCCCGCGCGGTCCCGCCCCAGGGCCTTTGCACAGGCAGGTCCGCAGCCTGGAATGCTGTTCCCTGTCTCCTCGCGTCTGTTGAGGGGGAGGGGAGGGCGGGGGAATCCCACCCCCAGGTGGGGGCGGAGTGGAGACCCCGAGACGCATCCTCGCCCCTGCCCCGCTGCCGCCCGAAGACCCTCAGCCCACCCGGAGTCCTTCCTCTTCCCTGGGCCTCTGCTTCCCCAACTGCAAATGGGCAGGCGGCGCCCCTCAAGCCGGCGCTGATGGCGTCCCCCTTTTTCCATCTCCCCGCGCACGTTAGAGACACTGACAGCCGGGCTCGGTGGCTCAGCTGTCGTCCCGCGCCTTTGGGAGGCCGAGGCGAGTCGGATGGCCGGAGCCCGCGGGTTCGAGACCCGCCCGGGCAACTTGGCGAGACCTCATCTCTACAGCAAATCAAAAATCAGCCGGGCGTGGTGGCGCGCGCCTGTAGTCCCAGCTGCTCAGGAGGCCGAGGCGGGAGGATCGCCCGCGCCCAGGCGTCCGAGGCCGCTGCCTCCATCCCTGGCGGCAGAGCCAGGCTCCGTCTCCAAAAACCGTCGCCGCCCAGAGACGCCTCCCAGGGCTGCCGGGCCCCCACCTCCGACGGGTCCTACTTGGTGGCCTCTGGGCGTCCTCCCCCCAGAACGCCACCTCCGCGAGGACGGGGACGGGTGTCTTTTCCCCACCCTGCTCTCCCCGCACCCTGAGCCGTGCCCGGCATGCAGGCGGCGCCTACTGAATGCGCGTTGCCTGGGCTCCGGGCCGGGGCAGCTCTCCCGGGTCCTGACCACCCCTCTCGGCGCTCAGGCCCAGGAGGCTCCAGGGGGGACCCGGCCCCCGGCTCATCCGGCTCCTGGGGGTCTCGGCGTCCCGGGGCCGCGGCCCCCCGCCTGGGTCTCCGAAGCCAGCCGGGCTGGTCAGCCCCTCCAGGTGTGTCAGCCGCTCTGATCTTTGCTTCTGCGACCGCGCCTCCCGCCTGAGCACGACGTCCCTGCGTCCTGGCGATGGCACGGCCCACCCCCCGGATAACCGAGGTTCTCGCCCACCTCCGGGGACCTGGCTCGGTCCCCCCCGCCGAGGCCCCTCGGCCGTGGGACATGCGCGCGGGACTCGGGAACGAGGGTGCGGACAAGAAGCGCCACGTTCCGCCGGCCACAGGAGAGGCGGACGCGGACACATCCATTGGTGTGACACGCACTTATTGGGCACCTACGGTGTGATAAGCCGTTTCAGGTCCGAACAGGACAGACAACCGTGGCCTCAGGGAGCAGACGTTCTAGCGAGGGACACAGACGGGAAACTGACCCAGGAATAATCGGAGTGTCTGATGTCGGCCATCAGGGAGGGCCTCAGTGAGGAGGTGACATCCCAGCGCCTGGTCCCAGAATTCTGTGGCCAGCGTTGCCCGAAGCCCAAAGGGTTCACAAAGAACGCGATTTCCTAGTGTCCTGCGTGGCAGGAAGCCACCACGCGTGTCCGTTCGGGCCAGGCACAGTGGCTCACCCCTGTCACCCCAGCGCTTTGGGAGGCCGGGGTGGGAGGATCCAGGAGAGGCTGGGAGTTCGAGACCAGCCTGGGCAGCATAGCAAGACTCCCCAAATCAAAAAAAAGATGAAAAGAAACACCCTTGTCAGTGTTTCTTTCTTTTTTTTTTTTGAGTCGGAGTCTCGCTCTGTCGCCCAGACTGGAGTGCAGCGGCCACTCCGGCCACCGCAGCCTCGACCCGCCGGGCTCCAGCGATCCTTCCGCCTCAGCCTTCCGAGTAGCCAGAACCACAGGTGCGCGCCACCACGCCCGGCTGATTTTTTGATTTATTGTAGAGATGAGGGCTCGCCAAGTTGCCCGGGCGGGTCTCGAACCTGCGGGCTCAGGCCATCCCCTCACCTCGGCCTCCCGAAGGCGCGGGACGACAGGCTGAGCCACCAAGCCCGGCATGGACCTCTCTTAAGGCTGCCGCCCTGGGGAAACACAGATGCCCACAGCCGCCACGGGTCAGGGCGGTGGTCTCGGGATTCTGCTTCCGTGTCGCCGCCCGCCTGTGCTCAGGGCAGGGCCTGGCTGTCGCGGGAGCTCCACACGTCCTGGAAGTCACTGGGGTGGCCCAGCTTGCAGTCGCTCCTCCCGGATCGCCGTGCGTGCTGCACCCTCTGAACGCCCCTCCGCTGATCCACCCTCCGTTCGGCGGTTGATGAACTCCTGGGTTCGTTCCTTGGGTTAATTCCTGGCTCGTTTTTCTGCTTTTTGGTAGAGGTGGGATCTTGCTGTGTGGCCCAGGCGGGCCTCACACTCCTGGCCCTCAGGGCTTCTGCTGCCTTTCATCGCCGCCTTCCCCGTGGGGCGCCCGCTTGATCCACAGCCTCCCGACCCCCGTTCCTTCTGTCTCCGTCCCCGAGAGCCCCGTGGACCCCGGCTCCCCACGGGCCCCCAGGAGGGGGGTGGGCTGGCCCTCCCCCTCCCGCGCCCCTGCCCCGCATGCCCGTCCCGTCCCTCCAGCAGGATCTCAGACGCGCTGGGTGCACCCCGCCCGGGGGGGCTGCCAGCCTCTGCTCCAACCCCCTCCGTCTCCCAGAACCCCCCACCCCATGGCCAGGTCCCCCTGCCCCCGCCACGTTCAGGTCCCCCCAGCCGGCTCCTGCCTCCCAGGTCCTGGAAGGTGCAGATGAAATGGACCTTGAAGCCGGGCTCGGTGGCTCAGCCTGTCATCCCGCGCCTTTGGGAGGCCGAGGTGAGCGAATTGCCTGAGCCCGCGGGTTCGAGACCCGCCCGGCAACTTGGCGAGACCTCATCTCTACAATAAATCAAAAAATCAGCCGGGCGTGGTAGCGCACGCCTGTAATTCCGGCTACTCGGAAGGCTGAGGCGGCAGGATCGCCGGAGCCCAGCGGGTCGAGGCTGCGGCGGCCGGGAGCGGCCGCTGCACTCCAGTCTGGGCGACAGAGTGAGACTCCAACTCAAAAAAAAAGGAAATGGACCTTGAGGCTTCACCTGGTCCCTGCCTGGCTGGGGGGCCAGAGAGGGCCAGGGGCCTCGCCAAGGCCACACAGCACCTGGCCCGGGGCCCCCTGCAGCCTGGGAAAGGAGACCCCGCAGGCTTCAGAGCTGGGTCCCGGCCACCTCCGCTCGCTTGCCGGGTGGCCCCGGCCGTCGGCCCCGTGTCTCTGGGCCTCGGCCTCTGCCTGGGGACAGGGCCCGCGGCCGCGCCACCTCCCTGGGTGACAAGCAAACCTGCCACACGGGAAAGCGGCTTCCGGCTACTCCTGGGAGGCAGAAGGGAGATGGGGACGGCAGCTTGAGGTGGGGACCGTCCCCCGCCGGAGGCAAAGCTGGCTCCTTCCGGAGGGGCAGCTGGGGCGCCGGCTCGGGCTGGAGCGGGTGGGAACAGCTGGTCTGTTTCTCCAAGAAATAAGTGTGAATGCGGGGGGGGGCGGGGTAGGGGTTGCCCAGCAACGGGAACAAGCCGCGGGGCAGGACGGAGACCACGATGCCCAGGGTCGGGGAGGGCTCGGCTGGGCGCGGCGGCTCACGCCTGTCCTCCCGGCACTTCGGAAGTGAGACCCAGGCGGGAGGGTCGCTTGAGCCCAGGAGTTCGAGGCCAGCCTGGGCAGCCGAGCGAGGCCTCCTCTCGCAGACAATCAACAAAAGGAGCTGGGCATGGGGGCGCGCGCCTGGAGTCTCCGCTCCTTGGGAGGCTGAGGCGGGAGGATCGCCTGAGCCCGGGAGGTCGAGGCTGCAGTGAGCTGTGATGGTGTCACTGCACTCCAGCCTGGGCGACGGAGAGAGCCCCGATTTAAAAAAAAAAAAAAAGCCAGGCTCGGTGGCTCAGCCTGTCATCCCGCACCTCTGGGAGGCTGAGGTGAGTGGATCGCCTGAGCCCGCGGGTTCGAGACCCGCCTGGGCAGCGAGACCTCATCCCTACAATAAATCAAAAAATCAGCCGGGCGTGGAAGCGCGCGCCTGTAATTCCGGCTACTCGGAAGGCTGAGGTGGAAGGATCGCCGGAGCCCAGCAGGTCGAGGCCGCGGTGGCCGTGAGCGGCCACTGCACTCCAGTCTGGGCGACAGAGTGAGACTCCACTCAAAAAAAAAAAAAAAAAAAGATTGAGGCCAGGGATTACACACCTGAAATCCCAGGGCTTTGGAAGGCCAAGGTAGAAGGATTACTTGAGGCCAGGAGTTCAAGACCAGCCTGGGCAACATAGCAAGATCCCGGCTCTATGAAAAAAAACATTAAATTACCCAGGTGCAGCGGTGCATGCCTCTAGTTCCCAGCTACCCAGGAGGCTGAGGTGGAAGGATCATTTGAGCTGAGGGGTTCAAGGCTGTAGTGAGCCGGATTGCACCACTGCACTCCAGCCTGGGCAGCAGAGCAAGATCCTGTCGCCAAAAAAAAAAAAAAAAAAAAGAGAAAGAGAAAAAGTGTGCCTGTATCAAACCACTAGGTGTGGGGTATTTGGTTCTACAGCCGAAGAGGACAAAGACAGAATACATGGGGTCTTGCTATGTTGCCCAGGCTGGTCTTGACCTCCTGGGCTCAAGCAATCCTCCTGCTCAGCCTCCCAGAGTGCTGGGATGACAGGCTGAGCCACGGAGCCCGGCCACGGGATTGCATTTACAGTTGTCATTCTTAGAGAAACATTTGGCCAGGTGTACAAGGAGATACGTAAGCTGGGTGCGGCGGCTCACGCCTGTCATCCCAGCACTTTGGGAGGCCGAGGCGAGAGGACTGCCTGAGCCCATGGGTTCAAGACTAGCCCGGGCAACTTGGCAAGAACTCATCTCTACAATAGATTAAAAAAACTAGCCAGGCGTGGTAGCGTGCCACCACGTTCAGGCTACTTGGAAAGGTGAGGTGGAAGGATCAACTGATCCCAGCAGGTCGAGGCTGCAGTGGCTGTGGGTGTGCCACTGCGCTCCAGCCCGGGCGACAGTGAGACTCCGACTCAAAAGATAAAAATATAAAAAAGGGAGATGCATAAAGACTGTTCATAGCAGCAGAGTTTGCAACATTAAAAACCAGGAATGGAGCCAGGTGTGGTGGCGTGCACCTATAATCCCAGCGATTTGGGAGGCCGAGGTGGAAAGATCGCTTCAGGCCGAGAGTTTTGAGACCCGCCCAAGCAACACAGCAAGACACAGCTCAAAATAAAATAATGAGCTGGACATGGCGGCACCTGTAGTCCCAGCTATTTGGGAGGCTGAGCGGGAAGGATCGCTTCAGTGCAGGGGGTCGAGGCCACACTGAGCCGACTCAAAAAAAAAAAAGTGCCTGGGAACAGAAGTGTTTCAGATTTTGGATTTTCTTGGATTGGGGATATTTGCATTATACCTATCATCTGAAAATCTGAACTCCAAAGTAGTCGAAGGGGCAGCAGATCCTTTCAGCAGTGGTGAGACTGGGGTTACTGTAGCCTGGGATGGCTTCTCAGAGGAGGTGGCATTGAAGCTGAGGCCTAAACAGGAGAAGGAGCCAGGCTCAGTGGCTCAGCCTGTCATCCCGCGCCTTTGGGAGGCTGAGGTGAGTGGATGGCCTGAGGCCGCGGCTTTGAGACCCGCCCGGGCAACTTGGCGAGACCTCATCTCTACAATAAATCAAAAATTAGCCGGGCGTGGTGGCGCGCGCCTGTAGTTCCGGCTGCTTGGAAGGCTGAGGCGGAAGGATCGCCGGAGCCCGGCGGGTCGAGGCTGCGGTGGCCGGGAGCGGCCGCTGCACTCCTGCCTGGGCGACGGAGGGAGACTCCGACTCAAAAAAAAAAATTCTTCACATCAGCTCGTAAGTGAACCGCGACAAATGGCCCATGCCTGGGAGGTCTGCCCCTGATGGCGGGAGACCGAGGCCTCTCGCTGGCCTGCACGCCTGACCCTTTCCGGGGGGCCAGGGGTCCCCGCCTCGAGTCTCTTGGGCAGGGAGCCTGGGGTCTCCCTTGACTCGCCGACGAACGCCTCCGCTCTGAAGGCCTAATTGCGCGTGAAATGCGATCAAATCCCCAGGCCCTGATGAGCTATTTGTGAGATCATTCAGCTCGGAGGAGTCACTGTGACATTCGCGGCCACGTTCTCCGCACGCTCGGCTGCGGCAGGTGGGGACGGAGACCCGCCTTGTCCGTCCTGCATTCCAGCGGCCCGTGGGGTCTTCTTGTCCCTGAAGCTTGAGTTGTGCGGGTGAGGGTTGGAGGAAGGTGCTTACGACCCTTAGACGTTAGCCTTGGAGGGACTCAGCGCGGCCCTACAAATGGGGAAACTGAGTCAGACCCTGTCTGAAGCCGGCGCAGCGACTCACGCCTGTCATCCCAGCACTTTGGGAGGAAGAGGCGAGAGGATCGCCCGAGTCCAGAGGTTCGAGACTGGCCTGGGCCACATGGTGACACCTCATCTCTACAGTGGATCAAGACATTAGTTGGAGCCGGGCTCGGTGGCTCCGCCTGTCATCCCGCGCCTTTGGGAGGCCGAGGTGAGTGGACTGCCTGAGCCCGCGGGTTCGAGACCCGCCTGGGCAGCGAGACCTCGTCTCTACAACAAATCAAAACATCAGCCGGGCGTGGTAGCGCCTGCCTGGAATTCCGGCTACTCGGAAGGCTGAGGCGGAAGGATCGCCGGAGCCCAGCGGGTCGAGGCTGCGGTGGCCGGGAGCGGCCACTGCCCTCCAACCTGGGCGACGGAGTGAGACTCCGACGCAAAAAAATAAATAAATAAAATAAAATAAAATAAAATAAAAACATAAGTTGGGCGTGGTGGCACACACCTGTCATCCCAGCATCTTGGGAGGCCGAGGTGGGAGGATCGCTGGAGGCCAGGTATTCGAGACCAGTCTGGGAACCAGAGCGAGACCCCGTCTCCACGAAAAGCACATTGTTTTTGTTGAGTTGGCAGGTCTCACTCTGTCACCAGGCTGGAGTGCAGGGGCACGATCGCTGGCTCACTGCGGCCTCAACCTCCTGGGCTCAGGCGATCCTCCCGCCTCAGCCTCCCAAAGCCCTGGGATGACAGGCGTGACCCAACCCACCCAATCTGGGGACCAATTCCTTTTCTTTCTTTCTTTCTTTTGAGTTGGAGTCTCACTCCGTCACCCAGACCGGAGTGCAGTGGCCACTCCCGGCCACCGCAGCCTCGACCCGCTGGGCTCTGGTGATCCTTCCGCCTCCGCCTTCCGAGTAGCCGGAATTCCAGGCACGCGCTACCACGCCCGGCTGATTTTTTGATTTATTGTAGAGATGAGGTCTGTCAAGTTGCCCAGGCGGGTCTCGAACCCGCGGGCTCAGACCATCCACTCACCTCGGCCTCCCAAAGCGCTGGGATGACAGGCTGAGCCACCGAGCCTGGTCTTTTTTTTTTTTTGAGTCGGAGTCTCACTCTGTTGCCCAGGCTGGAGTGCAGTGACCGTGACAGCCACTGCCGCCTCGACCTGCTGGGCTCCGGCGATCCCTCCGCCTCAGCCTTCCGAGTAGCTGGAACTACAGGCGCGCGTGACCACGCCCGCCTAATTTTTGATTTACTGTAGAGATGAGGTCTCGCCAAGTTGCCCAGGCGGGTCTCGAACCCCTGGACTCAGGCAATCCTCTCGCCTCGGCCTCCCAAAGTGCTGGGATGACAGGCTTGAGCCACGAATCCCCCTCCTCCTCCTCCGAGAAGCCCGCCCCGATGCCTCCTCTTCCAGCCTCCAAGGGAGGCTGTTCGCCTGAACCCAGCACGAGGCCCAGCACACAGTTGGCGCTCAATGCATGCCGGCGGCTGGCGGGAGATCTGAGCTGCTCTTCCTGGACCCGCAAACTGCTCGGGCCTCACGACAGCCGTCACAAGGGAAGCACGCCCGGGGGGACCCCCCATCCGACGGGCAGACCCGGGACCCCGCGGCCCCGCCCCGCCCGGCTCAGCCCGGCGCCTGCGCCCTGGGCGGCGCCAGGGCCTCTTCATTACAGCAGGCTTTTACTTAGGCGGCGGCTGCCGGTCCTAATTGATTGCCGGCAGCCCCGGGAGACCCGAGTTCCCAGGCCGGCAGCTGGGCCGGGTCCAGGCCGAGGCGGGCGGGAGGGAGCCGCTCGGCGAGGGAACGGGCGTGGAGGCCTGGCCTGCCGCCCGCCTGCCCTCCAGGCCGGGGCACCCGCTCGCCGGCAGGCTGGGGTCCCATCCCAGGCCTGTGCGAGCTCCTGCAGCGCACTTGGTTTTCGGCGACAGGATCCTGCGGTGCGGCCCAGGCTGGAGTGCCGGGCGCGATCACAGCTCATTGCAGCCTCCAACTCCTGGGCTTCTGCGAGCCTCCTGCCTCAGCCTCCTGAGGATCTGGGGCTACCGGCCTGCACCCCCTCGTCCAGCTCCGCAAGTATTGGTTGAGCACCTACTGCACGCCAGGCCAAGCGGTTACAGCAGGGAACAGAACACAGAACACAGATTCTTGCCCTCCTGGAGCTGATACTCCATGGGAAGGAAGAGATTGAACCTAATAAAAAAATACAGTGTGGGCCGGGCTGGGTGGCTCAGCCTGTCATCCCACGCTTGGGGAGGCTGAGGCGAGTGGATGGCCTGAGCCCGCGGGTTCGAGACCCGCCTGGGCAGCGAGACCTCATCTCTACAATAAATCAAAAAATCAGCCGGGCGTGGTAGCACGCGCCTGTATTCCAGCTACTCGGAAGGCTGAGGCGGGAGGATCGCCGGAGCCCAGCGGGTCGAGGCTGCGGTGGCCGGGAGCGGCCCCTGCACTCCAGTCTGGGCGACAGACTGAGACTCCAACTCAAAAAAAAAAAAAAAATACAGTGCGTATTGGAGTGTTTGGTGAGGACACAGGTGGACACACACACACACACGTGCACACACACAACCTGGAGAGGTAGGTTCTGCGATTATTCCCATTTCACAGATGGGGTGATTGAGGCCCTGAGACGAAAAGAACAAGCCAGGCACGGTGGCTCATGCCTGTCATCCCAGCTCTTTGGGAGGAAGAGGCAAGAGGATTGCCTGAGCCCACGGGTTTGAGACCCGCCTGGGCAACTTGGCAAGACCTCGTCTCTGCAATAAATCAGAAAGTTAGCCAGGCACAGTGGTGCACGCTTGTGGTTTCAGCTACTCGGAAGGCTGAGGCAGAAGGATTGCCCAGAGTCCGGCAGGGCGAGGCTGTGGGGGCCGTGAGCGTGCCACTACGCTCCAGCCCTGGGTGACAGAGTGTGACTCCGACTCAAAAAAAAAAAAAAAAGGAACATGGACTGATCCGGGGACCCCAGGGCCTTTGCTCCTGCTGTGGCCACCATAGCTATGCACTGACTGGAAACGGCAGCTTTCGGGCCTGGCTCTTGGATGGGCCACTTTCAGATCTAACCTAAAAACTGGCGGCCGGGAGGGCCAGACGGGGGCCTCCCACCCCCAGCCTGCAGAGGGGCTGTCCCTGCCTCAGCCACCCGGCTTCTAGAAGCCTCTGCCAGTTTTTCATCCTCCCCGGAGAAGCCTCGTGGCCGCGCCTGGCAATGAAAGACGAGAACTTGCAGCCTCCCGGGCTTGGAAACCCACACATTAAAATCAAAACGGCTCCCGCCTGACCTCCCGGCACTTTGGGAGGCCGAAGTGGGAGGATTGCGTGGGACCCGGAGTTCGAGGCCAGCCTGGGCAACATAGCAAGACCCCATTGCTACAGAGAAATTTTTAAAAACAGCCAGATGTGGCGGTGCACACCTCTAGTCCCTGCTACTCGGGAAGTTGAGGCGGGAGGATGGCCTGAGCCCTGGAAGTCGAGGCTGTAGTGAGTGGTGATCGTACCACTGCCCTCCAGCCTGGGCCACAGAGTGAGACCCCAACTCAAAAAGATAAAAAAAAAGTGGGCCGGATGTGGTGGCTCACGCCTGTGATCCCAGCACTTTGGGAGGCCGAGGCGGGAGGATCACGCGGGGCCAAGAGTTCGAGACAAGCCCGGGCAACATAGCAAGACCCTGTCTAAAAAAAAAAAGTCAAAATCAGCAACCTCCCTACAGAGACCCTCGAGCTAGACCTTGGGCTGCAGGCATCTCCCTGTCTGCTGTTGCTTTGAGCGTTGCGGGCTGAAGTGGTCGACAGACTTTGGCGCTGTCTGGGAATTGCCCACAGCACCAGGAAGGGGCCGTGACCCTCGTGAGGGTGATGACCTCAATGATGATCTCATTAAGTACATTTAGGCCCACACTGGGCCAGACACAGTCTCTGAAACCCAGATCCCTCTCTGGTCTCCCCCCCCCTTTCCACTTCTCTTTAGAACAAACTTCCCAGCCATCTGTCTACACTCGCTTGTCCCTTCCCCCTTCCCCTCCCCTCCTGAAACTGCTCCAGTGGGGTCTCTGAAGCCCCTCGTGCCCCCTTGAGGTGGTCAGCCCCGTGGAGGAGCGACTTTGTCGGCTCAGTGCCCTGCTGGGGGCCCGGTGCTTGGAAAAGCAGCCGGCATACAGCAGGGGCTCCATAAATGCTTGCCGAAGGAGTGAATGACTGGATGCTCTTTGAGACCTTGCCTGGGATTGATTCCAGCGTCTCTGTCAATCCACTCGGAGCCCAGTCCAGGAGTGTCTACACCAGCCAGCTGCCTCCCACCCCACCTGCGGTGTGGACCAAGCTGAGAGCGCCCTAGGGGAGAGGGGCGGAAACCAGCCATTCATCTGTCCGTCATAACCCATCCGTCTGTTAGCTCATCCATCTCTCCATTCCTCCATCATGCACCCTTAATTTTTTTTTTTTTGAGTCGGGGTCTCACTCCGTCGCCCAGACCGGAGGGCAGCGGCCGCTCCCGGCCACCGCAGCCTCGACCCGCCGGGCTCCGGCGATCCTTCCGCCTCCGCCTTCCGAGTAGCCGGAACTACAGGCGCGCGCTACCACGCCCGGCTGATTTTTTGATTGATTGGAGCGACGAGGTCTCGCCAAGTTGCCCAGGCGGGTCTCGAACCCGCGGGCTCAGCCCATCCACCCACCTCGGCCTCCCAAAGTGCTGGGGTGACAGGCTGAGCCACCGAGCCCGGCCTGATTGTCAAGACGAAGTCTCGCCGAGTTGCCTGGGGTGGCCTCGAATCCGTGGGCTCAGGCGCTGCTCTCGTGTCAGCCTCCCCAAGTTGCTGGGGTTGCAGGCTGAGCCACCCGGTCCGGCCCATCCACCCATGACCCACCTGCCCACTCCTTACCTACTCACCTGTCCACTCCTCCCTCCCTCCCTCCATCCCCCCTCATTCCCTCCCTGCCACTTGCATTCATTTCTTCAGAAAGCAGGCTGACCCCTGTGCTAACCTTTACTCCCCCGAGGCCAGACTTCGCTGTTTATTTGTTCCCCCAGGCAGAAAAGCACACGGCCTGGAGTTTGAATTCCTGCTCTGTCACTCTCGCTGCGTGACTTTGAGCCAGTGGCAGAACCTCTCTGAACCCGTTTTCCCATCTGTGAAATGGGGGCGATGAGAGCGCCCGCCTCCTGGAGCCTGTCCGGGGGATTAAACGTGATGACACGCATGGCACGGCCAGCTCCCTAAGTGCTGGGCGGAGCTGTCATTGTTTATTTACGGTAACCCCGGAGGCAGGGCCATGGGGTGCTTGGCAGGCTGGTGGTGCCCGGCCAGCTCTGACAAGGACGCAGCTGGCAGGACACTCGCCCTGGTGAGGGACGGGACAGGTGGAGGGGGCAGCTGGGTCCCTTCCCCCCTCTGCTTGGAGAGGGACAGCTGGGGGCTGCTAGACCGGAACCCACCAGGGTCACCCGCGCATGTGCAGGGCACAGAGCCCGCTGACCCTCTGCCCCGGGGGAGTCGTGGGGCGGGGGCGGGGGCTTTGCCCTGCACTTTCTGGGATTATCGTGCCAGGGACGGCGTCAGAGAGAGTCCCACCGTCGAGGGTTCTGGGGGTCTACACCCCGTCCTGTTGGAGGAGGTGGGGGGGCCGCTATGTCACTCAGCAGGCCGGGGACGGGTTCCCAGACAGATATACCTTCGGGAAACTATCTCACACCCTCAGGCCCTGACTCCACACCTGGGCTGGGCGGCCCCTGACGCCCAGCCTCATCAAACGCCCCAATTCGGGCTGGGTGCAGTGGCTCACGCCTGTCATCCCAGCACTTTGGGAGGCTGAGGTGGGAGGACGGCTTGAGCCCAGGGGTTCGAGACCAGCCTGGGCAGCTTGGCGAGACCTCGTCTCTACAATTAAAAAAAAAAGTAGCCGGGCGTGGTGGCGCGCACCTGTAGTTCCAGTTACTTGGGAGGCCGAGGCAGGATCGCGTTCCCCGCTCTGCCTCGGCCCGGCAGGTCGAGGCCGCAGTGGCCAGAGCGTGCCCCTGCACTGCAGCCTGGGAGACAGAGTGAGGTTCCAACTAAAAAAATGCCCAAACTTACCGGGAGAAAATACAAGGAGAGTTCACACGTCCGACGTGCTCACTCCAAGCCAGTATGTGGGTGAATTCACCCCCGACGCTGTCATGACACCCTTCTGAGGGGTGATATTGCAATCCCATTGTACCGAGGGGGAAACCGAGGCACAGAGAGGCGACGCGGCCCGGCCAGGCACTCGGCTTGGAAGTGGCAGCCCGAGTTCGAACCCTCCGCGGACCGAGCTCTTCCGGGGGGGACAACGGAGCTCGGCTCCCATCTGAGGCTGCAGCCCCCAGGCGGGGTCTCCCCGCCACGCCAGCACCCGTGCTCGCGGGCCTGGGTCTCCTGGCCGCGGCGTGGGCGCAGCCGCTCTGCGGGCATCGGGGCGCGAGCGAGGCCCCGCCGCGGCGTCGCGCGGAACAGGGGCCGCAGGGGAAGGGGCGACGCGGGCGCGGGGCCGCCGGGGACGGGCTTTCCGAGGCCTCGGCCGCGACCCTCCCCCAGCTCCCCCCGGGCAGCCGGGCCCGCCGCCGGCCCCCGCCGGAGCCCCCTCCCGGCGTCCCCCGGGCCCTCCGCGGGAACGGCAGGTGGGCGGGGCTCCGGGCTGGAGAAGGGCCCGGCGAGGGCGGGGGGCGCAGGGAGGGGCGCGGCCGCCCCCCGGCTCGCGCGCGACAGGTGTGCGGGCTCTGAGGCCGGAGCCGGGCGGCGGGGCACGGCCGGCTCGCTCCGAGTGGGCGCAGCTGGCGCGGCGGGCTCCGGGACCCGGGGGACCGCCAGGGGTGGGCGGGCGGGGGCGGCGACCCCGAGCCCCGGGCCGCGCGCGGTCGGGCTTCCGGGGGCGGAGAGCCGGGGGCGCGGCGTTCCTCGAGCCGCCCGGGAGCCCCGCCCACGGCCCGCCCCCTCTCAGCCCCGCCCTTCTCTCAGACCCCCCCATCTCCTCCTCTCCCAGCCCCGCCCACTCTCAATCCCGCCCCGCTCCCTGGCCACACCCTTTAAGCCCGCCCCCTCTCCCTCAGCCCGCCCCTCTCGGCCCCACCCACTCTCCGCCCCGCCCCTTTGGGCCCTCTCCTCTCCCGGCCCTCCACTCTCTCAGCCCCGCCCCGCTCCCTGCCCTTTCCTTCGCAGCCCCTCCCCCTGGGCCCCGCCCCTCTCGGCCCCGCCCTCCCTCGTCCCCTCCCTTCTCTCAGACCCCCATCCCCTCCTCTCCCAGCCCCGCCCACTCTCAATCCCGCCCCCTCCCTGGCCCCACCCTTTAAGCCCGCCCCGTCTCCCTCAGCCCCGCCCCTCTCGGCCCCAACCACTCTCAGCCCCGCCCCTTTCGGCCCTCACCTCTCCCGGCCCTCCGCTCTCTCAGCCCCGCCCCGCTCCCTGCCCTTTCCTTCTCAGCCCCTCCCCCTCAGCCCCGCCCTCTCTTGGCCCCTCCATCTCTCAGACCCCTCCTCTCTCAACCCCCTCCTCTCTCCGCCTCCCCCCTCAGCCGTCCCTCTCTCAGCCCCGCGCACTCTCAATCCCTCCTCTCGCCCTGCCCCACCCCCTTAAGCCCACCCCGTCTCCCCTCAGCCCCGCCCCTCTCGGCTCCGCCCACTCTCAGCCCCTCCCCTTTCGGCCCTCTCCTCTCCCGGCCCTCCGCTCTCTAAGCCCCGCCCCGCTCCCTGCCCTTTCCTTCTCAGCCCCTCCCCCTCAGCCCCGCCCCTCTCGGCCCCGCCCCCTCTCGGCCCCTCCCTACTCTCAGACTCCTCCTCCTCAACCCCCCCTCTCAGCCTCCCCCCTCAGCCCCCCCTCTCTCAGCCCCGCGCACTCTCAATCCCTCCCCTCGCCCTGCCCCACCCCCTTAAGCCCCCCTCTCCCCTCAGCCCCGCCCTCTCGGGCCGCCCCTCTCAGCCCCGCCCCTTTCAGCCCTCTCCTCTCCTTCCACTCTCTCAGCTCCGCCCCGCTCCCAGCCCTTTCCTTCGCAGCCTCTCCCCTCTCGGCCCCGCCCCCTCTCAGCCCCGCCCCTCTCCCAACCCCACCCTCTCCCGGCCCCGCCCACTCTCAACCCCTCCCCTCTCCAGCCCCGCCCCTCGCAACCCCCTCCTCTCTCCGCCCCGCCCACTCAGCCCCTCCCCTCTCCCAACCCCACCCTCTCCCAGCCCCGCCCCCCTCCGCATCTCCCTGCCCCTCCCCGCAGCCCCTCCCCCTCTCCGCCCCGCCCCCTCGCGTCCGCTCCTCCTCCAGCCCCTCCCCTTGCGTGCGCCCCCCGGCCCCCCCGCTCAGCCCCGCGCGGAAGGCCCGTCCGACCCGGACGGCGGCCACGGGGCGGACGGCCCTTCCTGCCCCGCGCGACGCGCTCCCCGGCCGGCCCTCGGGTCCCCGCGGTCCCAGGCCGGCGGCCCAGCGGGGTCTGCGCGGGGCCGCCCCCTGCGGCCGGGCTGGAGCCGCGGGGCCGCGTCGCCGGCCACGCGCGGCCCTTCCCCGAGCCTCAGCGCCCCCGGCCCGAGACGGCCCTGCCGTCTGCAGAGCTGTGCGGGGCCTGGCAGGGCGTGACGCGCCCGGCCCGCGGGGTGAGGGCCAGAGGCCGGGGCTGGGCGCCTGGAGGGGCCGGGGGCGCGTCCGCGGGAGGCGCCTCTGAGCCACTTCGCGGCCGGAAGGAATCGGGGTGGAGGGCCCGGCAGGGGCCCGGCAGTCCCCGTCCGGCCGTCGGCTGCTGCGCCACCGCGGCCAGGGCCGGCCGGCCGGCCTCGTGTCCGCGTCCCCACGAGGGGCTGGACACGCTGCCCGGCCCACGGCTGACCGGGCGTCCCGGACACGGAGGCGCTCAGTAAGGAACCGCATCCCGGAGGACGCGCCGGGCGGAGGGCGAGCCGCTGCCGGGGCCGGGCCGGGCGGGGCAGCCCCCCCCGCCACGGCCCTCCCTCCCCCGGGGCGCTTCCGCCTGCCCCCAGGCCCTGCCAGCTGTCGCTCCACGTGTGCGTCCGCCTCTCAGGCCCGGCGCGGTTCCGGAACACCTGACGCCTCCTCCCCAGGGACCTCGGAGGGACCGGGCCTCGGGAGTTCCGCTGCCGCCCGGGCTTAACCCTGGAGCCCGGGCGCCGGGTCCTCAGAGCCCGACGCCGGCCCGCTTGGCCCCACAGGGAGCCCTGGCGCCGCGCCCAGCCTCTGCGGGAAAGACCTCGCTTCCACTCGGGGCCCTGGCGTGGCCGGCCGCGCGGCCCCGGGGGGGTCGCCCCTCTCTGGTCGTCTCCACCAAGAACCACAGTGCCAGCTACCGCATCCTCTCTGCTTAGGATGGGCTACCCGGGAGACTGAGGCAGGAGGATCACTTGAGCCCAGGAGTTTGAGACAGGCCTGGGCAACATAGCAAGATCCCATCGCTACCAAAAAAAAAAAAAAAAAAAAGAAAGAAAGAAATTAGCCAGGCACGAGGCACACCTGTTGTCCCAGTTCCTCGGGAGGCCGAGGGGGAAGGATCCCTTGAACTCCGGAGTTGGAGACCGGCCCGGACAAGGTGAGACCCTGATCGCCGGAGCCCAGGGGTTCGAGGCTGCAGCAAGCTGGGATTTCGCCACCGCACTCCAGCCCGGGACATGTCGCCAGGCCTGGCCTCTAAAAAAATTTTTTTCGTAATACGGACATCTCCATAGATACCTGGCTCCTCAGGGGGTCTCAGAACTAACCTGGTCATCTTTTTTTTTTTTTTTTTTGAGTCGGAGTCTCACTCTGTCGCCCAGACTGGAGTGCCGTGGCCGCTCCCGGCCCCCGCAGCCTCGACCCGCCGGGCTCCGGCGATCCTTCCGCCTCCGCCTCCCGAGTAGCTGGAACCACAGGCGCGCGCTACCACGCCCGGCTCATTTTGATTTATTGTAGAGATGAGGTCTCGCCAAGTTGCCCGGGCGGGTCTCGAACCCGCGGGCTCAGGCCATCCACTCACCTCGGCCTCCCAAGTCACCGAGCCCGGCTCAACCTGGCCCTCTTATCGGCTCCCCGAACCACGCGTCGTGGGCTGACGCGGGGGTGACCTCCCGCGCCCCAGCCCGGGGGCCACCCAGCTCTCACCCGGGAGCCCCCACCCGCCCCCGCCCCAGTCCAGCTCCCAGAAGCACTCGGAGCTCCGGCCTCCTCCTGCGGCAGCCAAGAACCAGGTCAGCCCAGCGCCTGGGACATCAAAGGGAATCTATAAATACAGCTGCAGGAGGAGCGCGGACACTTTCCCGGCCTCTCCCGGGGCTCCCTTCTCCCTCTCCGGATCTCTCCTGGCCGGGCTCCCGCCCCGGGAGCTGGGCCGGGGTCCCCAACGCCAGGGAGCCCCTGCCGGAGGGGAGCAGAGCCCGGTGCCTCAGTTTCCCCCAGCGAGCTCTCCCCCTCTCCCTCCCCCAGGCGGCTGGGGAAAGACGGCCATCGCCAGGCCTGTCCCTGGGAGGCGCGGGTGAGATTCTGAGGCCGAGGTGGAACTCTCTAGGCTGTCCAAATCAAACCGGGGATCCCAGGACTCTGGAATCTTCCGTCCTTCTCGTAGGGAACGTGGGGGGGGTGTCTGCGCAGAGCTGGGCGCTGGGAAGCTGGCAGGGACGACGAGACAGGCAGTTCGGGCTGAGCGAGGGCAGTCAGGAGGGCTTCCTGGAGGAGGGGATATGCGCTGAGCTCCAAGGAGGATGGGAATGAGGGGTGAAAAGCAGGCTGGAGCCGGGCTCAGTGGCTCAGCCTGTCATCCCGCGCCTTTGGGAGGCCGAGGTGAGGGGATGGCCTGAGCCCGCGGGTTCGAGACCCGCCCGGGCAACTTGGCGAGACCTCATCTCTGCAATAAATCAAAAATTAGCCGGGCGAGGTAGCACTCGCCTGTAGTTCCAGTTACTCGGGAGGCGGAGGCGGAAGGATCGCCGGAGCCCGGCGGGTCGAGGCTGCGGTGGCCGGGAGCGGCCACTGCCCTCCAGCCAGGATGACGGTGTGAGACCCCGACTCAAAAAAGAAAGAAAGAAAAGCAGCCTGGGAAGAGGCTTTCTGTATATATACTCGAGTTCATTATTATTATTATTTTAGACCCAGGGTCTTACTATGTTGCCCAGGCTGGAGTGCATAGTTCACCGCAGCCTCCAACTCCTGGGCTCAGGCGATCCTCCCGCCTCAGCCTCTCGAGTAGCCGGGACTACAGGCGTACACCACCACCCCCAGCTAAGTTGATTCTTCGCAGAGATGGGGTCTCACTCTGTTGCCCAGACTGGTCTTGAACTCCTAGCCTCGAGGGATCCTCCCGTCTTGGCCTCCCAAGTGCCGAGATTACGGGTGTGAGCCTCCACACCCGGCCTCCAAAATGCCTCGCAAATCTGCCTGTTGGGCTTGCCCTCCACGCCCCCGTCCTGGACCTCGTAGGGCACCCCTAGACGAGGACACCCATCCCCCTGGTCCCCGGGGCCGTTCCTGCCTAGATGTGCCGTCGAGGCAGCCAGAGGGATCCTTCAAAGAGCCACATCAGAGTCTCACTTGCAACTAAAATCCCTCCCTGGCTCCCTATGGCCTTGAGCCCAAATCCCCGCCCTGTCCCCTCCCCGGCTACCCAGGCCTCCTCGCTGGGCCTGGTCCTGCCCCAGGGCCTTGGCACGGGCCGTGCCCTCTGCCCTTGCTCACTTGCCAGGAAAGTCACTATTTCCCCTCAAACTGCCTGCCTGGGTCTTGGACGCGGGTCACTGATAGGCGGATTATGCAGATTTTATGTAAATGATATGCGTGTTTATTTCTCCCCAGAAGTTCCCTCCACCGGCCTCTGGGACCCCTGAAGCTGGGGGAGGGGTGCCCCAGGAGACCCCCGGGGGAGACCCACTCATTCCAAAGGCCCGCCCCCTCCTCCCGCTGCCCCTCCTCACTCTGTCTCTAGCATGCCAGGCCCGCCCTGCCCCAGGACCTTTGCACGGCTGTGTCTCCCACCCGAACATTCTTTCCCTGCCTACCTGCACGATTTGCGACCTCCTCTCCCGCCTCCTCCGTGAAGCCCTCCCCCCACGACCTGTTTAAAAGCGTCACCCCCACCCCCGTTCCCCATTCCCCCCCCCACCACTTGCTCCATTTTCCTCCATAACCTCATCCGACCCCGAAAAGAATCCTCATTCCTGTTGTTCCTTGTCTGTCTGCCGAGGCCCCCGTGGCTGGAGTATGTCTGGCGCCCAGTAGGTGTGCCGGACATACTCGTTAAATAAATGAATCCAGGCTGGGCGCGGTGCTCAGCCTGTAACCTCAGCACTCTGGGAGGCCAAGGAAGGAGGCTCGCTTGAGGCCAAGAGTTCGAGGCCAGCCTGGATGACACAGCGAGAGCCCGTCTCTGTAAAAAGTAAAAAAAATCAGCCAGGCCTGGTGGTGCGCACCTGGAGTCCCCGCGACTCGGGAGGCCGGGGTGGGAGGATCGCCTGAGCCCTGCAGGTGGAGGCTAGAGGCGCCGTGATCCTGCCCCTGCACTCCAGCCTGGACAACAGAGCCAGAGCCTGTCTCTCAAAAACGAAAAATTAAAAAGCAAGTTCTTCTCTCCTGCCCTGATCTCGGGACGAGGGTTCGGCTCTGTCTTGGTCACCACCGTGTCCCCAGCACTGCCCAGGAGAGCCCGCATACAGTAGGCGCTCAATACGGCCGTCAGATTAGCAGGCAGGAACCCTGGGCTCCGCCCGCTTCCGAAGGGGCCTGTGACTCGGCGTCTGAGGCTGAGCGGGATCGGGTGGGGACAGTGCGAGTCTGAGCTCAGTGCCACCGCAGCCCCTTCGCACGCTGACATCAGTGTCACCTGGGTGGCTGGCCCTGGTGGCAACGGAGCCGCCCCACGCTGAGGTCATTCACGCGCCTTCACGGTCGCTGTCTGTTTTTGCTGTTGTTGTTCTGGCTTCATAACCGACCTGGATTTCTTTCTTTTTTTCTTTTCTTTTTTTGTCGAGATGAGGGGTCTTGCTATGCTGTCCAGGCTGGCCTCGAGCTCCTGGGCTCAGATGCTCCTCTCGCCTCGGCCTCCCAAAGCGCTGGGGTGACAGGCGCGAGCCCCCACACCCGGCCTGAGCAGGAAGAGTTTAGAAGACAGAGAAGAGCTGCTCCCCCGCACCCTTCATCCCTCTGCCAGCCTGGGGTGGTCAGGGAAGGCCTCTCGGAGGAGGCGGCACTGGTGGGAACGACTCAGGCAGAGGGACCGGCCTCCGTGAGGGCCCTGCCTCATTTGCATACGCAAATGAGCCCTGGGCGAGGGGGATGGTGGGACGGCTCGGGACACACCCGGCCTCGCATCCCGTGAAGACCCAGCGCCGGTCTCCGGGGTCCCGGGCCCCGCGTGCCCGTGGGGGCGCCAGCTCCAGCCAGGCCCAGGCAGCCCGCGCCTCGGCCGGGGTCTGGGGGCCGCAGAGGGGGTCCCGGGCTGGACGACCCCCGGCCCCTCCCCACCGCCTGCCTGGCTCCAACGCGGCCTACCTCGGGCCAAGAGTCCTGGGTTCGAATCCCTGCCCCAGCTCAAAACGCGCAAACCCGCGGGTGCGGTGGGGCACGCCTGCCGTCCCAGCGCTTTGGGAGGCTCGGGCTGGAGGACCGCTTGAGGCCAGGCGTTCGAGACCAGCCCGGGCAGCAGAGCGAGACCTCGCCTCTACCAAAATTAAAAAATAAACTTAAACGTGTCAAAAAGAAAAGAAATAAAAAATCATCCGGGCAAGGTGGCACGCCCCGGTCGTCCCAGCTACTCGGGAGGCCGAGGCGGGAGGATCGCCGGAGCCCAGTCGGTTGAGGCTGCGTGGCCCCGCCCTCTGGCCTGGGCGACAGACGGAGTGAGACTCCGACTCAAAAAAAACCCAAAAGCCGGCAAATCACCCAGAGCCATGCTGTGCACACAGTAGGTGCTTCATAAGTGCTCCCACTATTCTTACTTCCCACAATTCCCGGCTCCATCCTTGGGCGGCGGCCACGGCTGGGCCCCGTTTTGCCGAGAAGGAAAGCGGGCGGCCCCGGGCCCACACCCTGGGCTTCAGTCTGGCCCTTGATGCCGTCAGGGCGGGCCTTGGTAGCTCTCTGAGCCCGCTCATTCATTCGTTCATTCATTCGTTCATTTCCTCACCCAGTCAACACGACTGTGGAGGGCCTGCCGTGTGCCAGGCCCTGATCTTGATCCCACGACACAGGACGGGCCCTGCCCCTCGAAGCCGGTGGACCGGGGGGCGGATCCGAAGAGGGCAAAGGTAAACGGAGCAGAAAAATCCCGTGGGCAGACATTTCGGCAAAGCCACCAAGAGGGGGTGAGGGGATGAGGGGAGGCTGGGACATTTTCTTTTAAATGTAGAGACAGGGTCTCACGAGGCTGCCCAGGCCGCTCTCCAACCCCTGGCCTCCAGCGAGCCTCCCACCTCGGCCTCCCAAAGCGCCGGGGCTCCAGGCCCGAGCCACCGCTTGCGCTGGGGGAGCCTGGAGGGGGTGAGGCAGGCCGGGCGTCTTCGGGGGGACATGCGCCCGGCAGAGGGAACAGCCCCCGCCAGGGCCCTGACGCAGGCGGCCAAAACCACGCACACACAGACACCGTCTGGTCGCAGGCGGCTGCACTCCCGATATTCCCGAAGGGACCGGCCACCTCCTCCAGGAAGTCCTCCCAGAGGCTCAGCGGCAACCCCCTTGGGGCCGAAGGTCCGTGCCAGGCTCAGGGACACCCAGGCCGGACCCCCTCACTCGTCCCGGGTCGTGACGCATTCGTCTCGAGGGCCCTCCCGTCCGGAGGCGCCCTGAGCTCCCGAAAGTTGTTCCAGAGACCCCAGAACGGCGGTTCAAATCCCGGCTCCGACCTTTTCCGGCTGTGACCCGTCAAGGCCCTTCTCTCCGGGAAGAACAGCCGGGCTCGGTGGCTCGGCCTGTCATCCCGGCCTTGGGAGGCCGAGTCGCGTGGATGGCCTGAGCCCGCGGGTTCGAGACCCGCCCGGGCAACGTGGCGAGACCTCCTCTCTGCAATAGAGCGGAAAAATGAGCCGGGCGTGGTGGTGCGCGCCCGTGGTCCCAGCTCCTTGGGAGGCCGAGGCGGAAGGGTCGCGGGGCCCGGCTCGGTTAGCGTCACGGGGCCGCAGCCCGTGGGAGCCTCAGCGGGGCTCGCTCCCAGGCTGGCGGCCCGCGCCGCCCCTCCCGGCGGGGCCCGGCGCTCGGGGAGGCGCCCGGCGGAGGCGCGGGGTCGGCGGGCGGGGCGCCGGGCGGTCAGCTCGGCGAGGGACCAGCTGGGCGGATGTCCGCGCGCATCTGCCGCGAGCAGCTGCCGCGCGGGGGGCGGGGGCGGCGCGGGGGAGGGGCGGCGGGGCGGCCGCCGTCGCGCGGCCGGGGAAACTGAGGCTGGGCGCCCGCGGCGGGGGCGCGCTCGGCCGGCCCGGAGAGGGCGCGCGGCGGCGGGTCGCACCGCCGCGGGGGGACGGCACGGCGGCCGCGGGCGCCCGCGAAACCCGCGCCGGATCGCCCGCCGGAGCCGGAGCGGCGCGCGCGGCGCCGCCGGGCCGGGAGACCGGGCCGGCCTGCCCCGCCGCCGCCCCGCCCGGGCCCCGGAGGCCGGCCGCGAACGCCCCCCGGGTCGGGGCCCAGCCGGCCGGGAGCCCCGGGCGGGGCGGGCGCCCGCCCGCCCCCCGGCCGCGAAGGGCCCGTTCACGGCGACGCGGCCGGGCCTCGCGGCCAGCCGGGCCGACCGCGCCCGCCGCGTCCGGCCGGGCCCGGGCGCCGGCTCCTCGCGGCCCCGGCCCGCCCGTCGCGCCTCCGGCCCCGGGCCCCGCGGCCGCGGCGGTCGCCCCCAGGCCGGCGGCGGACCCCGGCCGACCGCCCCGTCCGGCCCGGCTGCCGGCGGCGCTCGGCCCGCGCTCGCTGGGGCCCGGCTCGCGGGCGCGGGCGGGGGCCGGGGCGGGGGCCCCCCGGGCGCCGGGAGGCGGCGCGGACCCGCCCCGGCAGGGAGGCCGGGAGGCCGGCGGAGGCCGTGGTCGCCGGGCCGGCCCCGGAGGGCGGCCTGCGCCGGCGCGCCGGGTGGCACGTGCGGGGCCCCTGCCGGCACCGGGACGGCGCCCGGCCGGCCGGGAGGCGCCGGGCTCGCGTCCGCGGGGCCGCCGCGCCGCGCGCGGGAGGCCGACGAGGCTCGGCCGCGGGGCGCCCGGCCCCGGCCAGACCCGCGCTGCGGCCCGCGCCGGCCCGCGCCGGCCGCGCCCGGCCCGCGCCCGCCCGCGCCGGCTCCGCGCCCGGCTCCGCGCCGGGTTTTGCGCGGCGCCGGGCGGGGGCGGGGCGGGGGGCGGCCGCGAGCGAGCGGCGGCCGCGGCGGCGAGGAGAGGCGGCCGCGGCGCGCCCCCGGCCCGGCCGCCGCGCAGCGCCCCCGCCGGAGCCGCCGCCAGCGCGCGGGGGCCGGGCCGACCCCCTGCCCAGCCGCGGACGGGGCGCCGCGCCCGCCGCCCGCCATGCCCGGCTGAGGCCGCGACAGGTGCGCGCGCGCCAGGTGAGCGGGGGCGCGCGGGCGGGGCGCGCGGGCGGGGGCGCGGGCGCGGGCGGGGGCCGGGGCCCGGCGCCGCGACCCCCGCCCCCGGCGCCCGGCGCCGGCCGCGGCCCGGGCCCCCGCGCCGGCGGAGGGACAAAGGGCCGCGCGCCCGCCCCGGCGCCGGGGGGTCGGCGGCCTCCAGCCCGGCTCGGCGCGGCCCGGGCCGGGGTCGCGGCGCGGGGAGGCCCGGGACCCCCGCCGGCCGCCGCCCCCGGCGGGCGCGGCTGCGGGCTGGCGCCGGCGGGCGGCCCGGGCTTGGGGTCGGGCGCGCGGCCGAGGCGCGGCCGCCGGGCGACCCCCGCCCGCCGGCGGGCTGCGTCTCCCGGTTCCGCCGGGCTCCGGGTCCGGCCGCTCCAGAGCAAGGATTCACGCCCCCCGCCTCCCGCACCCGGGACCCCCGGCCGCTCTCCGGGTGGGATTGCGGCCCGCGGCCCGACGGCCGGACCCTTCTCGCGGCAGCGGGGGTCGCCCGGCGTCCCGGGAGCGGCTCCCTCCGCCGGCGACCCCCGGGCCGGGCCGGGGTCAGCCGGGCCCGGCCGCGTCGGCTGCAGCGGGGCCAGGGCGCGCGGCGCTCTCCCGGAGCCGGCGGGGAAACTGAGGCCCGGGGGCGGCCGCGGCCTGCCCCTCCTCCGGGAGCCCGCCGTGTGGCCTGGGGCCGGCCCCTGCCCACCTGGGCGGCCTTGTCCGCCAGAGGGAGGCCGCCCCGCCGCCTCGGCCCGCCGACCCGGCGCCGTGGCTGCCTCTGCTCGGGGCGGAGACCCCCGGGAGGGGCCTTGGCCCGGCCGGCCGTCCTGGCCCCTGGCCCGCGGGCAGCAGGCCGGCGCCGCGGGGCGAGCCGGGCCGGGCGGGAAGGTAGAACTCAAACTGCCCTTGGAAAGGTGACCGTGACGTCAGCCTGCGGGACAGGTGAGCTGGGTCCCCGGGGGCCGAGGGATGCGCCGTCGCGCCCGCTCCCACGAGGGAAGGCGGCCCGGGCCGACCCTGGGCATGTCCCTGTCCCGCGGGCCCAGAGAGGCCAGTGCCAGCAGGAGGAACTCCCGGCCGGTGGGTGGAAGCAGGGAAGGCTGCTTGGAGGAGGCGGTGCGGGCGCTGGGCTGGAAGGACGAGGATTTTGCCAGAAGGAGAGGCGGACGGGAATTCCAGGCGGAGGGCACCGCAGGTCGCCCCGGGGGGGGGAGCCCTGGCCCGCCGGAGGGGGTGCACACGGAGCAGGGAGGCCTCAGAGGCGGGCAGTGGCCTCGAACCCCCAGCCGAGGAGCGAGGCGGAGCCCACCCGAGGGCCACAGGGAGCCTCGGACGGTTTTAGAGCCGGGGAGGGACACAGGCAACAGCGCAGGCCGTGAGCGGCCGCGAGGAAGGCTGGCAGCCGGGCGCCGGGCTCCCGGAAACCGAGCTGGCGGCCTCAAGGCGGGGCGAGCCCCGGCCCGGCACGGCCGACTTTCCAGAACCCCGGAAAAATAGCTCCGCGGCGGGTCGGGCCCCGGTGACCTTCCGGGTTCTTTTAAACCTCCGGGTACGGCGGGTTTTGCGAACTGCCGTGATGTCTAAGGTGCCGCGACTCGAGTGCCAAGCTGGCCGGGCGCGGTGGCTCGTGCCCGTGGTTCTGGCGCTCTGGGAGGCCCAGGCAGGGGTTTGAGCCCAGCCTGGGCAACATAGCGAGACCCCGTCTCCCAGAGAAGCAGATGTTTCCGTGTAAAATGCTGTCGACGGGGCGGCAGGTTCTCCGTCTCCGACTCTCAAGACCCGGCCAGGGTGGACCGCGTTTCCCAGGAGACACCTGGGCCCGGCCAAGCCGGCCGCCCGAGGCCGGAGCTGGGAGGGTGCTGGGCTCTCCCGTAGGCCCCGGCTCTGGGCAGTCAGTCAGTCAACAAATGCTGCCCCGGCCCCCGGGTCCCGGGCTGGGCAGTGCTGGGATCCCAGAAAGAGAGCCTGAACTCTGGTGTCTAGTTGGCCCCGGGGGGCTTTCGGGCCAGGGGAGGGGGACGGAGGCAGACGCTGGCCCTCTGTCCTCCGCGGGGTCAGGGCTTAGACGAAGGAAAGCTGGACTCTGCCTCATGGATCACGGACGATGCACTGGGAAAGGGCATGGCAGCTAGGGCCATGGCAGATTGGTAGGAGTTCGCCCGCGGTGGGGCAGAGAGGCACACGTTTTCTGAGGGTCCCAAAGGGAGGCAGAGCCCCTGGGCCAATCCGGCGTCTCTGAATCATGGCCCTTGGGGGCTGCCCCAGCGGCGGGACCAGACTTCACCCACCCACTCGCTCGGGGCCCAGCTCTGAGCCTCGGTTTCCCCGTCTGCAGAGCACAGATGCTGTGCTGTCCGCGTTGGGGCGGACGTTTACACAGGAGCACGTGGGCGCCGTGCCAGGCGTCGCCCGCGGTTCCTCCGACTCCGGGAAAAAAGTCACCCTGAGAGGCGGCCACTCGCGGCCTCCGTCCCGGGTCTCGCGGGGCCGTGCGGGCTCTGCCGGGGCTCGAGACCCCCCGTGGGGCCGGGGCAGGCGCGTCCCGGCCGGTCGCGGGAGGGGCTGGCGGGGAGACTCGCCACCGGCTGCGCCCGGGACGGGGGCGGGGGGGTCTCGGGGGACGCGGGGCTGCGGCGGGGCAGGGGAGGGCGCCGCGGGGCGCGGGCCGGGCCCGGGCGGGACTTCCGGGGCGGCGGAGGCCCGGGGCGGAGGCCCGAGTGGCCGCAGGGCGGCGGCGGGCCTGGCGGCGGGCTCGGCTCTCGGGCGGCCTCTGGCGGCCGCTGCGGGCACGGCGGGCGGATTTTCGCAGCCGCGGCCGCGAGCGCCGCGTGGGCACCGCGGGCCCGGGTTCGAGTCCCGGGTCGGCCGTGGCCGGGCTGGGCCCCCCGGGCCGCTCCCGGCCCACTCGGGCCTCAGTTTCCTCCCGGAGCCGTGGTCGGAAGAGCCTCCCGCCTCCCCCGCGGGGACAGACCCGGCAGGGGCCCCACCGTGTCTGCCGCCGCCCGTCGGACGGTCGGGGGGAGGGGCGGCCCGCCGAGGTCGCCCAGCACACCGGGGACCCCGCGACCACCCGGACGGTTCCCACGACCCGGCCCCCAGCGCCCACGTCACTCTGCCAGCCTCTCCGCCATTCCGGAGCCCTGACTCACCGAGGCTTGCGGTCCACTCTGACCCCGGGGCCTATCCCCGGGGACCCATCTCCGCCTTGGCCTTCTTCAAGTTCACTGCCGGGTCGCCTCTTCCCGGCAGCCCTCGGCAGGCGCCTCCCAGCGCTCAGGGGTGTCTCCCCTCGGGCCTGTCCCACTGGGGGCCTGGACGAGGCCCCGAGGACACGGTCTTCCCCCCAACTGGGTCCCAGGACGGGACCCGTCTGTCCGGAAGTCTTTGGAGCCGGGGTCTCGCTCGGTCGCCCGGGCTGAAGGGCGGGGGCACCACCCCGGCTCACCGCGGCCTCGACCTCCCGGGCTCGGGCGATCCTCCCGCCTCAGCCTCCCAAGTCGCTGGAACGACAGGCGCCGCCACGCCCGGCTCATCTTTCAGTTGGCCATCGAGGCGGGGTCTTGCTATGCTGCCCAGGCCGGTCTCCAACTCCTCCTCAAGCGAGCCCCTGCCTCGGCCTCCCAAGTGCCGGGGTGGCAGGCGTGAGCCGCCTCGCCCGGCCGCCTGCTCGGGCCCCTGTGGGTCCCCGAGGCCCCAGGCCCGTCCTGACTCCCTGGGGTCCCCGGGGCCCGCCCCCCCCGGGTCCCCTCGTGACCCGCTGGCTGTGAAATGACGCTTTAATTTCCTCGGAATGGTCGTTGCCAACCCCCTTCCTGATTACTAGTTTCGGCTTCTGATTTGCCTCCTGGAGGCCCAATTTCCAAGCGGCGATTAAAATTAATCACCCGGGGGCCTCTCCACGCCCGACTCGAGGCCCTCCCCGGCCCCCCGCATCTCCAGGGGCCTGGCACGGGGACAGACCCCCGGGTCTCTGCCCGGTTTGGGCCATGCCACCCTCGCGATCGGGAAACGGAGCCCTGAAATCCCAGCCGTGCGCGCCCGTGTCTCTGTGTGTGTGTGTGTGTGTGTGTGTGCTGTGTGGCTTCAGCCATGTGGCCTAACCTCTCTGAGCTTCTGTTCTTCCACCCGTGCGTGAGGATGAGGGTGCCGCCTGGGCCTCCGAGGGTCGATGCGGCGGGAAGCGAGTTCGGACGTGTTCGTAGGTGTGAGGGGCTTGGCGCCGTGCCTGGCGCCTCGTAGGAAAATCTTCTTGACGTAGTTTGAGTCGGGGGCTGGCTCGGTCGCCCGGGCTGGAGGGCGGGGGCACGGCTCACCGCGGCCTCGACCTCCTGGGCTCGGGCGATCCTTCCGCCTCGGCCTCCCAGGGAGCTGGGACTCCAGGCGTGTGGCCCCACGCCCGACTCGTTTTGTGTTGGCGACGTTTGTAGAGATGGGGTCTGGCTGTGTTGCCCAGGCTGGCCTGGAACCCCTGGCCTCAGGCGATCATCCTGCCTCCGCCTCCCAAAGCTCTGGGGTGACAGGCGGGAGCCGTCACGCCCGGCCCTTCTGGGCTGCTGGGAGGTGGACGTGGAAGGTGGCCCGGGTCTTCTGAGCACTGTCAGCCTCTTCTAAAGGGACGTTCAGCATTAATTGAGCGCTTGTTGTATGCCGTGCTCTCTGCCAAGGTCCTGAATATGCGTGATCCCGGGCACAACTGAATTTCTTATTTTTTTTTGAGTCGGAGTCTCACTCTGTCGCCCAAGCTGGAGGCAGGGGCACGCTCCCGGCCCCCACAGCCTCGACCTGCCGGGCTCCGGCGGGCCTTCCGCCTCAGCCTCCCAAGGAGCTGGGAACCACAGGCGCGCGCCACCACGCCCGGCTACACGACCGAATTTCTGCCTTCACGAAGTCCGGAAGGGGCCAGGCCCGGTGGTGCATGCCTGTCCTCCCAGCACTTTGGGAGGCCGAGGCGGGAGGATCCCTTGAGGCCAGGAGTTCGAGGCCAGCCTGGGCAACATAGGAAGACCCTGTCCTACACAGACTAAAAAAATGCCTGGAATGAGCTTATTTTTGCGACTCTCTTACAAGTGGGGGCTCTTCCTGGGACATTTGTTCGGCCGGTGTTTGTTAAGCGCCTCCCACCTGTCTGGTCCCGTGCTGGACACTGGGGACACCACAGTGACCGAGACAGACCCCCGCCCCTGTGGAGCCAATATGCTCAGCCCGCTTTTTCAGAGGAAGCAAGACCAGAGAGGGTAAGGGTCTGGCTGAAGGCTGCACAGCAACCTCTGGCTAGATTAGTTAAGCACCTCCAGGCTGGACGTGGTGGCACACGCTTGCATCCCAGCACCCTGGGAGGCCGAGGCAGGAGGATCGCTTGAGCCCAGGAGTTCCAGACCAGCCTGGGCAACATAGCCAGGCTCCATCTCTAAAATGAAATAAAATAAGATAAATGAGCCAGGCATGGTGGCATGGACCTGTAGCCCCAGCTACTCAGGAGGCCGGGGAGGGAGGATCGCTGGAAGCCTTGGGCTTGAGACCAGCCTGGGCAACATAGCAAGATCCCATCCCTATAAATTAAAAAAAAAGGTGTCTGGGACGCGTTGCCCCGTGACATTCTCATGATAACTTGTTTCACAGATGGGGAAACGGAGGCTCTGCGCATGGAGGACGCCGGAAGGAGGCGAGGCTGCCTCCCGGGCTGGGGAGGGAGGAGTTAACCCGCGTCCGGCGGGCACTGGGGGACACAGGGCCCCTGTCTTCCGCCTGGTGCGTCCCCGGGGACGCCCCCCGGCCTGTCTGCCAAGTTCCTAGACAGCCCCGGGGCCCGGCGGGGCGCGATGGCGGCGGCCGGGCCTCGGGCGGAGGCAGCTGTGAGCAGAGCCCGTAACCAGACCTGGCCGGCGCGGGGGGCCCGGCTGCCGGGCCGGTCACTCGATCCCCCCGGGGACGCCGGCCCGAGCCAGTCCTGGGGCGGCCGGGCGGCGGGAGCTCCTTCTAGGGAACTGGAGACAGACCTCCCGCCCCCTCCGCACCGCGACAGATGAGAGGCTCCAGGCCTGGCTGGGATCACGGAGCCCCTGTCGTGGAGCAGAGAGGGCCAGCGGAGGGCCTGGGGTCACACAGCCAGGTCATCTCACATAGAGCGGATGCCTGGGCGCCAGGCCCTGTTTCCGTGCCGTTATGATTGTTATCGTTATTATTATCATCATCATCATCTATTTTTTTGAATCGGGGTCTCAGTCTGTCGCCCAGGCCACAGACCACCCCGTCTGGCTCATTTCTTTCTGTTTTTTCTAGAGACAAGGTCTTGCTACGTTGCCCAGGCTGGTCTCGATCTTCTGGCTTCAAGTGATCGATTCTCCCGCCTTGACCTCCCAAAGTGCTGGGATGACAGGCGTGAGCCGCTGCGCCCAGCCCAAGCCCAGGAGATGGAGGCTGCCGTGAGCTGGGATCATGCCACTGCGCTCCAGCCTGGGCAACACAGCCAGACCCTGCCTCAAAAAAAAAAAAAATCACTGGGGTGTCTGGACGGCGGCCACTGGCCACGGGAACCGGTCGGGCCCTGGAAAGCCGCGAGTGTGGATAACACGCCAGACTCCCCAGGTGCTGTTTCTGTGGAATGTCTCGTTCATCGTGTGACATGGATTATGTGCGAAAATAATGCTATTTTGGGTCCACCGGGTTAAATAAAACATATGATTAAAATGGATTTTAGGGGCTGGGCTCGGTGGCTCAGCCCGTCATCCCAGCACATTGGGAGGCCGAGGCGAGTGGAGGGCCTGAGCCCGCGGGTTCGAGACCCGCCCGGGCAACTTGGCGAGACCTCATCTCTACCATAAATCAAAAAATCAGCCGGGCGTGGTAGCGCGCGCCTGTAGTTCCGGCTACTCGGAAGGCGGAGGCGGAAGGATCGCCGGAGCCCGGCAGGTCGAGGCTGCGGTGGCCGGGAGCGGCCACTGCCCTCCAGCCAGGATGACGGTGTGAGACCCCGACTCAAAAAAATAAAATAAAATAAAATGGATTTTAGGTCCGTATCAGCCGTCAGGAACAAAACAAGGACGGATGCCTGCTGGGCGAGGGTCTGGGTGACATTCCTTCTCCACAGCAAGGATTTGGGGTTGGATTTAGAATCACCCACCATTCACAGGTGGGGAAACTGAGGCTCAGAGCGGGGAGGTCATTGTCCACGTTCACACAGCCGATAAGAGACCGAGCCGGGTCTGGAGTCAAAGCTTTTAAGCTGGGGCTCTCGGCTGGCCGGGTTGTGTGTCCCAGCCTGTTTCCCATCCAGCCAGCGAGATGGGGCGGGGCAGGGTGGGGTCTGACCCCGGGTGGGCTCGGGGGCGGCTGGCCTGGTGGCCACGGTTGACTGGAGTCCTTGTCTTTTTTAAAAAAATGTTTTTGGCAGGATCACGGCCACCGCAGCCTCCACCTCCCGGGCTCAGGCGATTCTCCCACCTCAGCCTCCCGAGTAGCTGGGATGACAGGTGCCCTCATGCCCAGCTAAGTTTTTTTCTTTTTGCGTTGGAGTCTCACTCCTTCACCCAAGCTGGAGGGCAGTGGCCGCTCCCGGCCACCCCAGCCTCGACCTCCTGGGCTCCGGCGATCCTTCCGCCTCAGCCTTCCAAGTAGCTGGAACTACAGGCGCGCGCCACCACGCCCGGCTAATTTTTTGATTTATTGTAGAGATGAGGTCTCGCCAAGTTGCCCGGGCGGGTCTCGAACCTGCGGGCTCAGGCCCTCCACTCGCCTCAACCTCCCAAAGTGCTGGGACGACAGGCTGAGCCACCGAGCCCGGCCCAGGGTCTGTGTTTCTTTTAGGGTCTCCCTCTGGAGGACGGTGGTGCAATCCTAGCTCACTGCAGCTTCAACCTCCTGGGCTCAAGTGATCCTCCCGCCTCGGCCTCCCGAGTAGCTGGGACCACGGGCGTGCGCCACCACGCCTGGCTAATTGTTTTGTTTTGTCTTCTGTCGCGACGATGTCTCGCTGTGTTGCCCAGGCCGGTCTCGAGCTCCTGTCCTCGGGCGATCCCCCCACCTCGGCGTCCCAAAGTGCTGGGATGGCAGGCGTGAGCGCCTCGCCAGCCTCTGCTGTTTTCTGCCCCTCCCGTGCCCTCCCGCCCCCTGGGCTGCAGGCAGGAGCCCTCCCCCGCCACGGGCACACAGACACGGGGGGTCCGGGGGCCCCAGGCAGCCCCCCCGGGGCACGCCCGCAGCCACGTGCCTCCGCGCGGCCTGGTGCCGGCAGCCGGGGACTGGCAGGTGGTGAGGCCGCGTCCGGGCAGGCGGGCGCCGAGCAGAGGCTGGCGGAGGCGCCTTGAGTTTCACCGAGGGAGACAGATGGTCTTGGGGGATGGGGAGGCGCTGAGGTCTGCGGGGACCCCAGATCGAGGGGTAAACTGAGGCTGGGTCTCCTGGGCTGGTTCTGAAGCGGCCCAGACTCCTTTCCCCAGAAACCATCTGGGCTTCAGTTCTCTGCTGGGCGCAGGGGCTCACGCCTGTCATCCCAGCACTCTGGGAGGCCGAGGCGAGAGGATTGCCTGAGCCTGGGGGTTCGAGACCAGCCCGGGCAACATGGCGAGACCTCGTCTCTACAATCAGTCAAAAACTAGCCGGGCGTGGTGGTGTGCACCTGTAGTTCCGGCTACTTGGAAGGCTGAGGCGGAAGAGTCACTGGAGCCCGGCAGGTCGAGGCTGCGGTGGCCGGGAGTGTGCCCCTGCACTCCAGCCTGGGCAACAGAGGGAGACCCCGACTCAAAAAAAAAAGTTCTGCATTATGGTCAAAAGAAGTTAAAATGATTACATGAGTTCGAGGCTCATCTCCGCAGCTTTCTGACTTTGGGCAAATGGTTTTGCCTCTCTGGGGCTCAGCTTCCCCGTCTATATAAGAGTCTTATTAAGAGCAGCCACCCCTGGGCTGTTGTGTCAGTTACACGAGTTCATTTAAGTACCTGAAACAACACTGGGCACTTAATAAGTGCTTTGTGCTCGTTTTATGATTCATTGAGCTCCTGCTGTATGCCACGGGAACACAGTTGGGGTCAGGATAAACGCCGCCCTACCGGCAGGGTCTGGGAGACAGACAGTTAACCTGAAGTTGGAAGGCAAAGGGATTGGGACACTCACGGGGTCGCACAGGCGCTGGGGGAGGCTGAGGGAGACCCCCTGCCCAGCCTGGGAGCTGATCTGGGAAGGCTTCCTGGAGGAGGTGCCTGAGACCTAACGGGTGTGTTTACCAGGTTACTGAGAGGAAACAGCATGTGTGCAGACGCCCAGAGGTGGGGACGGAAGGGAGGGGACGAGCTGGGACTTCATTTCGAGGCCACTGGGAGCCATAGAGGGGTTTAGAGCGATGGCCGCCAGGGAGTGATTCTGCCCCCGAGGGACACTGGGCGATGTCTGGGGACCTTTGTGGCTGTCACAACCAGGGGTGCCCCTGGCATGGAAGGAGCAGAGGCCAGAGACACTGCTCACACCCAGGACAGCCACCCAGAGAACGCCCCGGCCCTGATGTCCACGGGGTCCGGGGAGACCCAAGTTCAGAGCAGGGGGACAGGACTGGAGGGACCCAGGTGGGAGGCGGAGCCAGGCCGGAGGACGCCCAGAGAGGACAGGACGGGTGGCAGAGGGACTCTGGCCGCCCGGGGACCCACGAGCTTGGCGGGGAGGCCGACGGCTCGGCAGACACGGGGGTCTTTGGCTCAGGGGCGGTGGGGCCGTCCCCCCGTCGAGGGTCTGGCAGGACAAGCCAGTTTGAGGCCAGACCCCAGTCCGGGGGATCTCGGGGTCCGAGTGTGGACACAGGGAGAAAGAGACCTCCCTTCCCGGCCTCGAGTTGCTGCGGCAGAAAGTTAGGAAAGCCAGGAGGGGCCGGGTGTGGTGGCTCCAGCCTGTCATCCCAGCACTTTGGGAGGCCGAGGCGAGTGGAGTGCCTGAGCCCGTGGGTTCGAGACCTGCCCGGGCAACTTGGCGAAACCTTGTCTCTACAATAAATCAAAAACTAGCCGGGCTCGGTAGCGCACGCCTGTAGTTCAGCCTTCCAAGTAGCCTGGGCAACACAGCAAGACCCCATCTTTATAAAAATAAAAACTTCCAGGGTGTGGTGACTTCTGTGGTCCCAGCTACTGGGGAGGCTGAGGTGGGAGGATGGCTTGAGCCCAGGAGTTGGAGGCTGCGGGGGTTATGGTCACGCCACTGCCCTCCAACCTGGGCGATGGACGGAGATGCTGTCTCTAAATAAGTCAATAGCCTGCAGGCTGGAGGTCTTGCAGCCGGAGAGCCCTGGGCTTGCTCGAGCCACGACTTCCTCCCTGGATCTGAGCCTCAGTTTCCCCAAAATGGGCTTCATATTACACCCACCCTGCTAGAGCCTTTGGAGGGGAGCCCGGGCTCTGTGAGGTCATTCCTGGAAGCCACCCGGCCCAGCCCCCGCTAAATACATCGCCACCACCAACAGCAACAATAACGAGCATACACTGAGCGCCTACTGCATGCCAGGCACCATGCTAACACCTTCCATAGGCTTATGAGGTCGGTACTGTTACCGCGCCCATCTCCCAGATGGGGAGACTGAGCCCCAGAGAGGGAGCTGAACCTGTCCGAGGTCACGCAGCACATAAGTGGCAGAGCTAGAATTCGAACCCCTGCTGCTTGTCTCTGAATCGGGCTCCGTGCCCAAACATGATGCCGTGTGGCCCGCGAACGGAAACTGTTGCTTAAAGTTTTTCTTTCTTTCTTTCTTTTTTGAGTCAGGGTCTCGCGGACTGTGGCCCAGGCTGGAGTGCAGTGGTGCAATCATAGCTCCCTGCAGCCTCGACCGCCTGGCCTCGAGCGATCCTCCCACCCCGGCCTCCCAAAGTGCGGGGTCACTGCGTCCGGCCATTAAAGTTTCTTGGTAATACTGTGTAGGGTAGAGGGTTTCTAGATCCAGAAGACGGCCGGGGGGGCGGGGAGTGACGTGGACATGGACAGCGGGGCCCTGGCAGTGATGGGGCAGCTGCCACAGACGCCAGCACGTGGCTCCTCGGATGACGAAACAACCACGTGTGAGCCGGCAGTTCCTTGTGTGGTGTAGACGGGAGAGGTAGCCAGGACCAAAGAGATCCTTGTACACCCACGTCCACGCCGCACGCTTCGCAGCGGCCACGAGGAGGCATGCCCTGGTGGCCACCGGAGAGGACGGATCCCCAGGACGTGGCCCGTCCACCCACGGACACGACTCAGCCACGGAGAGGAGGGGAGCTCTGGCACAGGCCACGGCCCGGAGGGACCTGGAGGGCGTCAGGCTCCGCGAGACCCAGACACGGAGACCCCACTCCCAGGAGGTCCCAGGGGTCCTCGGGGCCACAGAGACAGGACGTGGGATAGGGGGTGGCGGGGCGGGGTGGGGACGGGGGTGAGTGCTCCACGGGACAGAGCTCCCATCTGGGGAGAGAAGGTTCTGGAGATGACGGTGGCGACGGCTGCCCGGCCACATGAGTGCGTTTCATGCTGCTGAAAATGGTTAAGAGCGCCAGGCGTGGTGGCACCTGCAGTCCCAGCTACTTGGGAGGCTGAGGCAGGAGGATCGCTGGAGCCCAGGAATCCGAGGCTAGCCTGGGCAACATAGCAAGACTCCGTCTCTACCAGAAGAAAGAAAGTAGCTGGACACGGTGCACCCTGTGGTCCCAGCTACTCACGAGGCAGAGACGGGAGGATCGATTGAACCCGGGAGCTCAAGGTTGCCGTGAGCTGTGATTGGGCCATGCACTCCAGCCTGGGCCACACAGCGAGACCCTGTCTCTTAAGAAACAGATTTTGCCGGGCTCAGTGGCTCAGCCTGTCATCCCGCGCCTTTGGGAGGCTGAGGTGAGTGGATTGCCTGAGCCCGTGGGTTTGAGACCCGCCTGGGCAGCGAGACCTCATCTCTACAATTAATCAAAAAATCAGTCAGGCGTGGTAGCGCGCGCCTGTAATTCCGGCTACTTGGGAGGCTGAGGCGGAAGGATCGCCGGAGCCCAGCAGGTCGAGGCTGCGGTGGCCGGGAGCGGCTGCTGCACTCCAGTCTGGGCGACAGAGTGAGACTCCGACTCAAAAAACAAAAAGAAACAGATTTTTTAAAAATATAGTCACGATGGTAAATTTTATGTTACATGTGTTTTTTAGCCCAACGTAAACCAAAACACAACAAGCACAGGCAGGGGTCCCAGGGCAGGGGACCAGAAGGGCCGGGCACAGGAGGCAGTGGTTGGGCCAGAAGTCAGGGGCCTTGAATGCCGGGCTGAGCCTGGAGCTTGGACTCAGGAGTCACTGGGAGCCATGAGAGGCTGTGGAGCAGGGGAGGAGCCGGGGAAGGAAACTCTTAAGGAAGCAGGGCCGTGCCCCAGCACACGTGGAATCCGGGCGTCCGCTGAGTCACAAATCCTGGAAGCCGAGAATCACGGAGGAAGCTCTGCTGGTCTACGCGTGGCCTTCCTGTTTTCTGGCCCGCCAATGCTGGGAAGAGGCCGGCACTCGGGGAGCCGATGTTCCTGCATCCCCTTCACCTCCAGGGTCTCGGGGACCCCGGGCCACAAGGCCAGGGCGGAGCTGGGAGCGATCCCGGCTGCGCAGCTGGGGAAACTGAGGCACGGGGTTAGCCCGAGACCTCCCGGAAGGACGAGGCTGCTGGAATTCTCCCCGGGGGCCCCGGGACCCGGACTGCACCCCTTCCTGGTAGGGGGTGCCCCCAGCCAGGGCCTTCGGCGACAGAGGGCTGGGTTTCAGGGCGGGACGGCCATCGCCGGGGTGGCGGGTCTCCACGCACCGGAAGGCTGTGCAAAGCGACCTGGAGCGGGAGCAGGAAGCAGACCCTCTCCGGAGGTAGCGAGGCGCCTGTCACGGGGGTATCCAAGCAGGGTCAGACCGGCGGGGCCGGGGAAGGAAGTCCGACCTCCCGGGCCGCGAGGCCGTCGGCCAGAAGGGACATTCTGTGCTCGTCGAGTGACTGCGATCCCGAGGTTATGGGTTCTGGGACTCCAAGAGCCTTCGGTGGTTGTCTTTTGGGGGTTGTTTTTTCTTTTTCTTGAGCCTTTAGAGTCTGAGATTTTGGCGTCTGACTCCCCAGAATTCTTGCCTGTGTGTTGTGCGATGGAATTTTGAGACAGATGGCTGGCAGTGTGTTGTGGTTAGCATTATTCTTAGATCATAATTGCCGAGCGCACTCGCTGGAGGTCGCTTCCCGGGCTCTCGCTCGCACGCGGGCCTGCAGTCGTTCTGCTCGTCGAGTGAGTGCGGGCTGTCGTTACTCTTACTGCTGCCGTTGTGGTTGTTGATGGCCATCGCCGCGGCGAAAGGCTCGGCGCGTCCAAGGACCCGGCGGAGGCTCGCGCGCGCGCGCCCCCTGCCGGCCGCGGGCGGAACCGCAGGTGGCGCCGCTCACCTCCCGCCCCTCCCTCGCCCGCAGGCGGCCCCTCCCGTCGCCCGGCCCTCGCCATGCGGACCCCGCGAGCGCCCCCTCCCCGCCCGGCTCTGCTGCTCCTGCTGCTGCTCCTGGGGGGCGCCCACGGGCTCTTCCCCGAGGAGCCGCCGCCGCTCAGCGTGGCCCCCAGGGACTGTGAGTCTGGGGTCCCGCGGAGGGTCTGATTTCGCGGCTGGGTCTGCCGCCCACCACCCCGGGCGACCGGGCCCTGGCTCCGCCCCAAGCCCGCCCAAGCCCCACCCATCGCCACTGGCCACGCCCCTCCGCGCTTGCGCCCCGCGCCCGACCAGCGCTGGCCACGCCCTCCGGGGCCTGGCCACGCCCCCTCGGGGCCTGGCCCCGCCCCGATCGGCACTGGACACGCCCCTCCGCGCTTGCGACCCGCCCCGACCAGCGCTGGCCACGCCCCCTCCGTGCTGGACACGCCCCCTCCGTGCTGCTCACGCCTCTAGCCCCACCCGCACGACGCCAGCCGGAAGTCTCCCCGGGCCAGAAGCCACCCCTAGAGGGGGCATGACCTCGGGCCACCCCCTCCCCACCCCCGGCCCTAGCTCTTACCCCTCCCCTCCCCCTCCCCCTCCCCCAGACGTGAACCACTATCCCGTGTTCGTGGGCAGCGGGCCTGGGCGCCTGACCCCCGCCGAGGGTGCTGACGACCTTAACATCCAGCGGGTCCTGCGGGTCAACAGGACACTGTTCATTGGGGACAGGTAAGGAGACCCTCATGGCCGCTGCAGAGGGAGGAGGGGGCGGGCGGGAGGAGGGGAGGGGACGGGACAGGTCGGGCAGGGCGTGGTGGGGCGCGGGGAGGACTTGGGCTCTGACCCCGAGCCAGGTGGGAGCCATGGAGGGCTGAGGGCAGCGGAGGGCGGGCCTGGTTCAGAGGCTCACCGGCGCCCTCGGGTGGCTACTGCAGGGAGGACAGGCTGGGGGAGCTGGGGACCCAGGAGGAGGGGGTGGGCTGGTCCAGGGGGGGTCGTGGAGAGGGGCAGAAAGGGACAGAGTCAGGATAGACTTTGGGCTTTTACTTTGTTTTGTTTGAGCCGGGGTCTCGCTTTGTTGCCCAGGCTGAGTGCGGTGGCACGATCACAGCTCCCGACAGCCCCCACCCCCCGGGCTCAAGCAATCCTGCCTCGGCCTCCCCGGTAGCTGGGACCACAGGTGCCACCACGCCCGGCTCACCTTGTAACTTTTTAGTAGAGACGAGGCCTCGCTCTGTGGCCCAGGCTGGCCTCGAACTCCTGGGCTCAAGCACTCCTCCCGCCTTGGCCTCCCGAAGTGCTGGGATCCCAGGCGTGACCCGGCCCCGGGACAGGCTTAGTCGAGGCTTCCTCTGGACTGGCCCGGCTGGCTGAGATGGGGACCCCGGAGCAGCGCGCGTGGGGCCCCTCTCGCCGGGGGAGACCCCAGGAGGCCCTAGCGCAGGCGTCCGGGGCCAGCTGCCCCCGTGTCTGAGCTCAGGGGAGGCCGGAGGCAGGACTGGGGCGCCGTCGGGCCTCGAGTGGGCGAGGCTTTCCCGGAGGGCTGGGGCGGAGGAGGGGCGAGGGCCAGCCCGGCGACCACGACGGGGAAGAGGGTCCCGGCGACTGTGGGCCCCGGGGCTGCCGAGCTCGATGCTCCCAGCAACGGGGGCCCAGCCGCGTGGGCTGCTGTGGGGGTGATGAGGAGGGTGGGGGAGTGGCCGCCGGACAGGGCCGTGCCGGCGCCCGGTGAGCCTCGGCTTGGTGGGGAGGGGTCGGGCGGTCCCTCCTGCCGGGTGCAGGCCTCCGGGCTCCGTGGGCACGAGGAGGCCTGGAGGGTGTCCGCAGCCTGCTGGGGCCTGGGGGCGCGTCAGGAGGCTGGTCGTGTGCCCGGCGTGGGTGTGTCCCTGCGTGTCCCCTGCTGGGGGCGGGGGGGTGGCGGAGGCCCCCCGACCTCACGGACGATGCCCTCCCCCAGGGACAACCTGTACCGGGTGGAGCTGGAGCCCCCCACGTCCACGGAGCTGCGGTACCAGCGGGTGAGGAGGGGGCGCAGATGGGAGGGGAGGGGCGGGTGGATTCGGCCCTGCCGGGGGGTTTCCTAGTGCCGTGGGGTCCCTGCCACCCCCTCACCAGCTTCCTCTGCCCGCAGAAGCTGACATGGCCATCTAACCCCAGTGACATCGACGTGTGTCGGATGAAAGGCAAGCAGGAGGTGAGAGGGCCCCGCCCCGCCCCATTCTGCGCTGGCCACGCCCACCTGACCAGTATTGGACTTACGTCACGCTGGCCACGCCCCCAACCCCGCCCCAGCCCTTCCCATTCGGTGCTGGGCAAGCCCACCAATCAGCATTTGACTCACTCACGGCACGCTGGCCACGCCCCCGCCCCCGCCCATTGAGCACTGGCCACGCCCACCCAATCAGCATTTGCCGCGCTCACGACCCGCTGGTCACGCCCAACCTGCGCTGGCCACGCCCCCAGCCCCAGCCCAGCTCTGCCCACGCCCACCTAATCAGCATTTGACTTGCTCAGACCCGCCGGTCATGTCCAATCTGCGCTGGCCACGCCCGCAACCCCGCCCAGCCCTTCCCATTCAGCTGGGCACGCCCACCCAATCAGCATTTGACTCGCTCACGACCCGCTGGTCACGCCCAATCTGCGCTGCCTGGGCCACGCCCCCACGCCCCGCCCCAGCCCTGCCCATTGAGCACTGGCCACGCCCACCCAATCAGCATTCGTCCCGCCATCCATGCTGGCCCCAGCGCCGCCCCCAGCCCCGCCCCGATCCGTGCTAGCCACGCCCAGGACAGCACCGCCTCCTCCGGCCCAGGTAAGGATCCTGCTGCTGCCCGGTTCCGCCCACAGCCTGGCCACGCCCCCGAACGAGCCTCCGTCGTGGCCACGCCCACAACCCTGGCCTTGCTGGCCCTGCTGATACCAAGTATTTCCCGGTCTTGGCCTCCGCCGTGGCCACAGCCCTGAGTTCAGCCCCTGCTGTGGCCACTCCTCCAAGGTGGCCTCCGACCCTGGCCACGCCCACAGACACGGCCCCCTCCTCATCCCCGCCCTGGCTCCTCCCTGCGCCCTGGCCGCGCCCTCACCGGCCCCTCCCTCCCGTCCCCACCCCAGGGCGAGTGTCGCAACTTCGTGAAGGTGCTGCTGCTCCGCGACCAGTCCACGCTCTTCGTGTGCGGCTCCAACGCCTTCAACCCGGTGTGCGCCAACTACAGCGTGAGTCTCCGTCCTCCCACCCGGGTCCCGCCGCTGGGCCTGGGCTGCCCGCCTTCCACTGGCCACGCGCGAGGCCGCGTCACCCCCTGCGGGAGGCCTGGCTGGATGTGCCCTCCCCGCCCTGAGCCCAAGGGGGGTCAGTGGCTTCCAGGGATCAGGAAAACCGTAGCCAGCTACGCTACCAGCCGGTCAGCCCTATAACCAGGATGGACTCTCGGACCCATTTACAGACCGGCCCCATCCACGGAGGCCCAGAGCCGTGAACAGCCGAGGTTACCCAGCAGTCCACGGCGGAGCCTAGATGCCCCCGGGGTGAGGGGCCGGGGGCGCCAGGGCGTGGAGGGAGCTGTCCCTCACACCCCGTTTCCCCTGCAGATCGACACGCTGCGGCCTGTCGGGGACACCATCAGCGGCATGGCCCGCTGCCCCTACGACCCCAAGCACGCCAACGTCGCCCTGTTCTCAGGTGAGTGTCTCCCGCCTCTGACGCTCCGCTCAGCCCTGAGCACCACCGGGCGATTTCCCCTCCGGAGTCTGGGTCGTTTGGCAGGCAGCGGGGTGACCGTTGGTCCAGCTGTGAAATGGGCAGAATCTCAGCCGGCTTTGGGGCTTAGGCAGGGACGGGAGCCAGTTAGGGTCAGGACTGGATGGAACCGGGCTCAGCCAAGAGGCCCGGGCTCCGCCAGGCTCAGGGCTCAGTCCTGGGACTGGTTTTGACTGACTCAGCCCCCCCGCCTCTACCACCTCATACTCCACCGCCCCCCACCCTCCCCATCCAGACGGGATGCTCTTCACAGCCACCGTCACCGACTTCCTAGCCATCGACGCTGTCATCTACCGCAGCCTCGGGGACCGGCCCACTCTGCGCACCGTGAAACACGACTCCAAGTGGTTCAAAGGTGAAGCCCAGAAGGGCAGTGGGCGCGGGCCTGGCAGGGCTGACATTCATCAGATCCCCCCACTAGAATAAGAGTCTCAGGAGGGTGCTCAGAAGAGGACTTCTATCTCATCTTTGGAATCTGTTGGCCCTTTGAAGATAAAGCTAGAGGAACAATTTCAGTGGGATCTGAAGTAGAACCTGCTGGAAGTGGGTGGCTTAGCATCCCGAAATGGAACCACAGGAGGAATATAGCAGGGCTGAGCTTTTCAACACACGAGGGAGGAAAGTAACAAAAAATAGTCGATGTCGCTGTCTGTGGGGAGTAGACGCTGTGATTTTAGGCTTCTGACAGCCCTTTTCCAGCAAAAGAAAACCAAAAAAAACTTTGAGTCTGTTTTGTCTACCCTGCGGAGTCAGCCTAGGTCCCCCCTTCACCATAAGAGCTGATGAGTTCTCAGCCCCAGAAACCCCCTTGTCACGTCAGGGGCTGGGCTCTGACCCCCCCCCCTCTGCAGAGCCCTATTTCGTCCACGCCGTGGAGTGGGGCAGCCATGTCTATTTCTTCTTCCGGGAGATCGCCATGGAGTTTAACTACTTGGAGAAGGTAAGACCCGGCGTCCCCCGGAGAGGCCCGTGCCACCGGGCGTGACCATGGGAAGTGGGGGCGGAGGTGGACTCACAAGTCTCCACCTGGGGCCAGAGGGTCCCGCCTTCCACCTCTGGTCCCGGGGGGCTCCGCTCCAGCCAGGTCCAGGCCCCGAGGCGGAAGTCATGGGTGGGGGTCTTGGTGCCCACGGCCCGGCCAGGGCCTGAGCTGGAAGCCACATCCACCCCTGGGGCCGTGGCTGGTCACCCGTCCCCTGCCCGGCTACCATCCTGTGTCCACCTCCACCCCGTCCAGCTGTCGGCCCACCTGTCGGCTCACCCATCATTGTTCTTCAGCAAACCCACACGCCCACTGGCCCGTTTATCCAACTACCCACCCGCCCACCCGTCCACCCACCCATCCGTCCACCCACCCACCCACCCAGGCAGCTAGACCGTGTTGGAGTGCACAGACTACCGCCAACTGCCAGCGTGACCTTGGGCAGGTCACTGTCCTGGCTCGGTGCCTCGGTTTCCCCACATGTACAAAGGCCGTGGGGGTAAAGTGCCACCTGTCAGCGAAAGCGGCTGTCGTCCCTGCGCTTCCTCCGCGGACGCTGGGGCCCCGACGGGCCTGGCGCCGGGTCGGGCCGCGGTGGCGTCGGGTGGCCGCGGCGGGGCCTCCCTGGGACACGGGGCTCAGCCCGTCTGTCCGCGGCCGCGCCCAGGTGGTGGTGTCCCGCGTGGCTCGCGTGTGCAAGAACGATGTGGGCGGCTCGCCCCGCGTGCTGGAGAAGCAGTGGACGTCCTTCCTGAAGGCCCGGCTCAACTGCTCCGTTCCCGGAGACTCCCACTTCTACTTCAACGTGCTGCAGGCCCTCACGGGCGTGGTCAGCCTGGGCGGCCGGCCCGTGGTCCTCGCCGTCTTCTCCACGCCCAGCAACAGGTCAGTGCGCCTCCGGGAGGGCGCTGGGAGCTGGAAGGAGGTCTCGCATTCACTCAACCAACGTGCCCTGGGGCCTGGGTTGGGCGCGATCGGAGCCTCCAAGAGGCCTCAGCCTCGGGCTGGGATGGAATGAAGCAGACACGGAACCTCCAAGGCCCTTGGGTTAGAACTGGGCAGAGGGGGACGTCCCAATCCTGCTCCCTTGGGGGGGAGAGGCAGGGAGGGCTTCCTGGAGGAAGGGACATCGGGGGTGAGGTGGAGGAAAAGGGAAGAGAGGAACAGCATGTGCAGAGGTCCTGAGGCTGCAGCGAGCTTGGTGTGTTTAAGTAGTAGCGAGGGGTACCACGTGGATAAAGCGGAAGAGGGGGGTTAGAGCCGGGGATACGATGACGGGGTGGAGGGAGTGAGACCCATCAGGCCTGGCCTGGCCGCTGCAGAGAGGAGTCCGGGCTGTGCCCTGCGAGCTCTAGGACGCCATGGGAGACTGGGCAGGAGGAGGGGCATGAGTCCCGATCTGCATTTTAATTTTATTTATTTTTGTTTTTTTTAATCGGAGTCTCACTCTGTCTCCCCGGCCACCGCAGCCTCGACCCGCTGGGCTCCGGCGATCCTTCCGCCTCAGCCTTCCAAGTAGCTGGAACCACAGGCACGCGCCACCACGCTCGGCTAACTTTTTTACTGTAAAGACCAGGGCTCTCCAAGTTGCCCAGGCTGGTCTCGAACCCCTGGGCTCAGGCAGTCCTTTTGCCTCCGCCTCCCAAAGCGCCGGGATGACGGGCGTGAGCCACCACACCTGGCTAGCGATGTGCGTTTTTCGGAAGGCCCGCGGGGGCCGGGTGTGGTGGCTCACAACTGTGATCCTGGCACCTTGGGAGGCTGAGGCACAAGGATTGCTCCAGCCCAGGAGGTCGAGGCTGGCCTGGGCAGCACAGTGAGATCCTGACTCTACTAAAAGTTTCCAAAAATCAGCCAGGTGTGGAGGCGCTAGTGGTCCCAGCTACTCGGGCGGCGGAGGCGGGAGGATCACTTGAGGCCAGGAGTCGGAGGCTGCAGTGGACGGTGGCTGCACCAGGCACTCCGGCCTGGCCCACACAGCAAGACCCTGCCTCTCAAGAAACAAACGAAAAAAGAAAGCCCGGGGGAAGGATGGGGCGGGGGCGGCCGCGGGGCGGACAGACGTGATCCTCGGGGGGGGGCCGGAGAGGCCCCACGCGAGACTGGTCGGCGCCCCCCGCCTCACCCTCTGCGCCCGCCCGCAGCATCCCCGGCTCGGCCGTCTGTGCCTTCGACATGACACACGTGGCGGCCGTGTTCGAGGGTCGCTTCCGCGAGCAGAAGTCCCCCGAGTCCCTCTGGACGCCGGTGCCGGAGGACCAGGTGCCTCGGCCGCGGTGAGGAGCCCGGGCCGGGCCGGGCCAGGCCCCGCCCCCGCCCCCCACCCCCGAGCCGGGCCGCCCCGGGGTCGCACGCCCGAGGCCAGCCGGGCCCCAGAGCCAGGGCCGAGGCCGAGGCGGCGCCCCCCGCGCAGACCAGGCCCGGCAGGGCCCTCCGGGGGGCGGGGTCCCTCGCGGCCCGGAGGCCTCGTGGGCCCTGACCGCCCGCCCGCGCCCCCCAGGCCCGGCTGCTGCGCGGCCCCCGGGACGCAGTACAACGCCTCCAGCGCCCTGCCCGACGACATCCTGGCCTTCGTGAAGACCCACCCGCTGATGGACGAGGCGGTGCCCGCGCTGGGCCACGCGCCCTGGATCGTGCGGACGCTGACGCGGTCAGTGCCGAGGGGGCGGGCGGGCCCGGGCGAGCGGGTGGGGCTGGGGGCGGGGGCGGCCCGGCCGGGGCAACGTGGCCACGTGGCCGAGCCCGCAGTTTCCGGGGCGGCCCAGAGAGCTGGAGATGGACAGAGACGCAGAGAGAGACAGATGGGGGGGAGAGGACAGAGACAGAGACACTAGAAGAGAGAGACAGAGAGAAAAGAAACACAAGGAGAGACAGAACAGAGACACTGGAGCAGAGAGACAGAGAACAGAGACACTAGAGAGAGACAGAGAAAAAGAGTAGAGAAGACAGAGAACAGAGACACTAGGAGAGACAGAGAGAACAGAGACACTAGAGCAGAGAGACAGAGACAGAAAACAGAGACACTAGAGCAGAGAGACAGAGAACAGAGACACTAGGAGAGACAGAGAGAACAGAGACACTAGAGCAGAGAGAAGAGACAAAAAAGAGACACAGAAAACAGAAAAAGACACTAGAACAAAAAGGCAAAACAAGAAAAAGAAACAGAAAAACACCCTAAAAAGGGCAGAGAAAACAGAGAGAGAGACACAGAACAGAACAGAGACAAAGACACTAGGTAACAGAGAACAGAGACAGAGAGATGGTGACAGAGACACGAAGAGAGATGGCGAGACAGGGGACCACGCTGAGGCAGGGACGGGCGCAGGGAGAGCCCTGCCGGGGTCTTTTCCCAGCGGGGAGCCCCGGGTCTGCCGCCGGGTGGGTGCCGCGTGCCCGTGCGTGTCCCCACAGGCTGGCATCCGTGCACATGCGCTTGTCGCCGTGACATGCGCGGGCGTGTCTGCGTCTGCGCCCACCCGTGTCGCCACGCCCGCCGTGGCAGCCCGGGGCCGTGGGGCCAGCCTGACCCGCCCGCCTGGCCCGCAGGCACCAGCTGACGCAGGTGGCCGTGGACGTGGGCGCCGGCCCCTGGGGCAACCAGACCGTGGTCTTCCTGGGCTCGGAGGCGGGCACCGTCCTCAAGTTCCTGGTGCGCCCCAACGCCAGCGCCGCGGGGGCCGCGGGGCCCAGCGTCTTCCTGGAGGAGTTTGAGGCCTACCGGCCGGACAGGTACACCCACACCAAGGCGGGCAGGGACGCGGGCGCCGGGAGGGTGAGGCCGGGGGGCTCACCACTGGCTCGTCCCCAGGTGTGGATGGCCCGGCGGCGAGACAGGGCCACGGATGCTGAGTCTGGAGCTGGACGCGGCCTCCGGGGCCCTGCTGGCGGCTTTTCCGCGCTGCGTGGTCCGGGTGCCCGTGGCCCGCTGCCAGCAGTACTCGGGCTGCATGAAGTGAGTGCCCCAACCCGTCCCGGGCAGGCCGGCCGTGGGCAGGAAGCCAGGAGAGGCGAGCGGGGGGAGGAGGGGACGCCGGGTTCCCCAGCCACCACCCGGGCAGAAGGCACAGCCCGTGCAAAGGCCCCGAGGCAGGGCTGTGCCTGCCACGTTGGAGGCACGGCACGGAGGCCTGTGTGGCTGGAGCAGAGCGAGCGAGGGCGCCAGAGCGGGGTGAGACGGAGTCACGGAGGACTCGGAGACTGAGTATGCAAGGGAAATCAGGAGGGCTTCTTGGAGGAGGTGACATTGGAACAGAGACCTGGAGAATGGGGGAGGGCAGCCACAGGGAGGGGAGCATTCCAGGCAGAGGGAACAGCCGGGACAAATGTCCTGAGACATCACCGTGCCCGGTTTGTTCAGTGTGGCTGGAGCAGAGTTAGTGACGGGGGTGGGGACAGAGCAGGGTCATGCGGGGCCTTGTGGGCCGTGGGGAGGACTTGGGCTTTGACCCTGAGGGAGGTGGGAGCCATGGCGGGCTGTGGGCCAGGGAGGGAGGGCCCTGGCTTGGGAGGACAGACTGGAGGCGAGGCTGCTCCCGACCCTAAAATGGGTGGCGAGCTGAGTGCACCCTGGGCTCCAGGGGAGACCCCCACAGAGGACCCCCTGCCCGCTGAGATTGCGACAGTGACCCCAAAGCCCGGAGTCAAGGACACAGCCTCTGGCGCAAGCCCGTCTGGGCTCCCGTCCCAGCTCCGCCGCGTGGGCAACAATCAAGTTCCCCGAGCCTCGGTTCGCTGCTCAGCGAAATGGGCAGGGGACAGTCGCCACCACAAGATTTTGTCACAAGGGTCCTGGCAGTTTCTATCAAGAGTCAGGGGCTCAGCCTGGGCAGCATAGCAAGATCCCGTCTCTACCACAAATAAATAAACTAGCCAGGTGCGGTGGCTCACGCCTATCATCCCAGCCCTTTGGGAGGCCGAGGCAGGAGGCTCGCTTGCTGCCAGGAGTTCGAGACCGGCCTGGGCGGCAGAGCAAGACCCTGTCTCTGACAAAAGAAAGTTTAAAAAGAGGCAGGTGCTCGGAACAGGGCCCGGCAAGTCCTTGTCGGGCGGCAGGGGTCACCGCGGCTCACAGGCCTCTCTTGGTCCCGTCCGCTCTAGGAGCTGCATCGGCAGTCAGGACCCCTACTGCGGGTGGGCCCCTGACGGCACGTGCATCTTCCTCAGCCCGGGCACCAGGTACAGGGGCAGCCGGGGGGGTGGGCGGGCGGCCTCTGATGGGCTGGAGGTTTCTGCTGACCGTGTCCCCTTCTCCCGTTAGAGCCACCTTTGAGCAGGACGTGTCCGGGGCCAGCACCTCGGGCTTGGGGGCTTGTACAGGTGAGTGGGGGGAAGGGGCCGGGTCTGGGGCGCGGGAGAGAGGTGGCCGGCACCCTTGGGTGGGTCTCCAGGGTCCTCATGCCCTGAGTCACCCACACCTGGGTGGGTGGGGAGGCTGGACTCCATCCGGGCGTTAGAAAGACCGGGGGCAGACACACACGCCGGCCCTGGCCATGAACCCCAGCTGCCTGGGAGGCTGAGGCCAGAGGCTGGCTCGAGGCCAGGAGCTCCAGACTGGCCTGGGCAACCTCGCAAGACCCGTCACTACAAAACATTTACAAATTAACCGGGCACGATGGTGCCCGCAGTCCCCGCTGTTTGGGAGGCGAGGTGGGAGGATCGTCCGAGCCCAGGACGTCGAGTCTGCAGTGAGTGGTGATTGTGCCACTTGCACTCCAGCCTGGGCAACAGACTTCATCTCTGCAATAAATCAAAAAATTAGACGGGCGTGGTAGCGCGCGCCTGTAATTCCAGCTACTCGGAAGGCTGAGGCGGAAGGATCGCCGGAGCCCAGCAGGTCGAGGCTGCGGTGGCCGGGAGCGGCCACTGCACTCCTGTCTGGGCGACAGTGAGACTCCAACTCAAAAAAAAAAAAATTAGCAAAAAGTATGATGGTATTTGAAAATGTCTAGGCCGAGCTTGGTGGCTCAGCCTGTCATCCCAGCACTTTGGGAGGCCGAGGCGAGTGGATGGCCTGAGCCCGCGGGTTCGAGACCAGCCCGGGCAACTTGGCGAGACCTCGTCTCTACAATAAAATAAAATACAAAAATTAGCTGGGCGTGGTAGCGCATGCCTGTAGTTCCAGCTACTCAGAAAGCTGAGGTGGAAAGGTGGCCTGAACCCAGCAGGTTGAGACTGCGGTGGCCGTGAGCATGCCACTGCACTCCAGCCTGGATGAAGCGGTGAGAATCCAACTCAAAAAAAGAACAGAAAGATGCTCATCGTTACTGGCCATCAGCAAAACGCAAATCCAAACTACAGCGCACCGGGGGCAGGGGCTCACACCTGTCATCCCCGCACTTCGGGAGGCCGAGGGGGGAGGACTGCTTGAGGCCAGGAGTTTGAGGCCAGCCTGGGCCACGTAGGGGACGCCATCGCTACCAAACAAAGTCAGAGGCCAGCCGGGGGGCGGCCTGTGTGGTTCCGGCGCCCGGGAAGGCCGAGGAGGGGGCGCCCCGGCGGTCCAGGCCGTCCCGGGCAGCACGGCGGGACCCCGTCTCCGCCGAGAGGCGCTTCCCCGGCGCGGCCGGGCGAGGGGCGCGCCTGCGGCCCCGGGGGAGCGGGCGTGGCCGGCGCCCCGGAGACGGCGCTCCCCGCGGGCCGGCCGGGCGCGGCTCACCGCGCCTCCCTCCGCAGGGCTGCTGCGCGCCGGCCTCGCGGACCCGCGCGCCGGGCTGGTGTCGGTGAACCTGCTGGTGACGTCGTCGGTGGCCGCCTTCGTGGTGGGCGCCGTGGTCTCGGGCTTCAGCGTGGGCTGGCTGGTGGGCCTGCGCGAGCGGCGCGAGCTGGCGCGCCGCCGGGACAAGGAGGCCGCGCTGGCGCCCGCGGGCGCGGCGGTGCTGAGCGTCAGCCGGCTGGGCGAGCGGCGCGGGCCCGCGCCCGGCGGCCGCGGCGCGGGCCCGCCCGAGGCGCTGCTGGCGCCGCTGGCGCAGAACGGCTGGGCCGCGGCCACGCTGCTGCAGGGCGGCGCGCACGAGCTGGACGCGGCGCTGCTGCCCACGCCCGAGCAGACGCCGCTGCCGCAGAAGCGCCTGCCGGCCGCGCCCGCGCCCGCGCCCGCGCCCGCGCCCGCGCCCGGCGCGCGCGCCTGGGACCCGGGCGCGCGCCGGCCGGCCGCCGCCCCGCTGCGCCTGCTGGCCGCGCCGCGCCCCGACGGCCGCGCCAGCCCGGAGCGGCGGCGCGTGGTGTCGGCGCCCGGCGCGCCCGCGGGGCCGGCGCCGCGGCCCTGGAGCCCGCCCGCCGCGGGCAGCCCGCGCCGGCCGGGCCCCGCGCTGCGCCGCACGCACACGTTCAACAGCGGGGAGGCGCGGCGCGCGCGCGCGCGGCCGCCCGCGGACTCGGGCCACCTGCTGCCGTGCGGGGCGGCGGACAGGACTGCGCCCCCCGCGCCCTAGCCGGCGCGGCGCGCCCTCCAAGCACAACCGCGCGCCCCGCCCCGGCCGCCCGTGGGCCCGGGGGCGCGGCGGGGCCGGCCGCGGGCGCGCGCGCGCACGCCGGGGCGCGCGCGGCCGGCGCCGGCGGGCGGGCGGGGCCGGCGCGCGGGGCGGCCCCCTGTACATAGGCCCGCGCGCGCGCCCCGCGGGCCCGCGCCCCGACCTCCGCTGCCGTGCATGCCACGCGGCCAGCAGGCCCGGACTCGCTGGAGCTGCCGCCCCAGCCCTCCCCATCAATAAAACTCTGTTTACAAGCACCGGCCCCCACGCCTCGGCGTCTGCTCTGTCTTGGGGGGCCGGTCCGAAGTCGGGAGAGCCGGGGGGGGGGGACGTGGGGGCTTCTGGCTGTTCTGCACACAGTGTGCGCCTGCTGTGTGCCAGGCACTCTGTGGGGTGCCGAGAGCCCTCCTCGGGGAGTCTGACGTCTACGGAGGGGAGGGGGACAGACCGCAACACGCGAGCAGATGAAACCTCGATTTGAGCGAGACCAAAAGCTAGACAGAGCCGGGGCGGTGGCTCACACCTGTCATCCCAGCCCTCTGGAAGGCTGCGGTGGGGGGATCACTTGAGGCCCGGAGTTCAAGACCAGCCTGGGCAACAGAGTGAGACTCCAACTCCAAAAGCAAAGCAAAAAAAAAAAAAAGGAACAGGCGAGACACGACGGCTCACGCATGTAGTCCCTGCACTTTGGGAGGTCGAGGTGGGAGGATCGCTGGAGGCCAGGAGTTCAAGTCCAGCCTGGGCAACATAGCCAGACCCTGCCTTTACAAAAAATAATTTTAAAAGTAGCCAGGGGGCTTTGGGAGGCTGAGGCGCGAGGATTGCCTGCGTTCAGGAGTTCGAGACCAGCCTGGGCAACTTGGTGAGACCTCGTCTCTACGATAAGTAAGAAAAAAAAAGAAGCCGGACATGGTAGTGCATGCCTGTAGTTCCAGCTGCTTGGAAGGCTGAGGCAGAAGGATCACCTGAGGCCAGCAGATCGAGGCTGCAGTGGCCGTGAGGGTGCCACTGCACTCCAGCCTGGGCGACAGGGTGACACTCCAACTCAAAAAAAAAAAAAGATGTAGCCAGGGGTGGTGGCACGTACCTGTAGTCCTAGCTGCTGGGGAGGCTGAGGTGGGAGGATCACTTGAGCCCAGGAGTTTGAGGCTGCAGTGAGCCATGATCACACCCCTGCACTGCAACTTGGGTGACAGAGGGAGACCCTGTTTGTTCCACGAAAAAAAAAAAGCGAGATGATGTATTAGGCTGACAGCGGCTTAGTCGGGGAAGGCTTCCTTGAGGAGGTGTCATTTGAGCTGAGATAGAACACGGAAGAAACAGCTAGAGGAGAACGACAGAGAGAGATTTCCAGGCAGAGGGAACAGTTTCTGCAAAGCCCCCGAGGGTCATGTGACTGGAGACGGGTTGAGGAGAGGAGGCCTCTGGACACACAGTAGGAATTTTTTTTTTTTTTTTTGAGTTGGAGTCTCACTCGGTGGCCCAGACTGGAGTGCAGTGGCCGCTCCCGGCCACCGCAGCCTCGCCTGCTCGGCTCCAGTGATCCTTCCGCCTCAGCCTTCCGAGTAGCTAGAATTACAGGCATGTGCTACCACGCCCAGCTGATTTTTGATTGATTGTAGAGATGAGGTCTCGCTGCCCAGGCGGGTCTCGAACCCGCGGGCTCAGGCAATCCACTCGCCTCGGCCTCCCAAAGCGTGGGATTGTCAGGCTGAGCCACCGAGCCCGGCTAACTCTCATTATTTAGACGGTTCTTCTGACCTTAAAAAATGGAGAGAAGCCGGGCTCGGTGGCTCAGCCTGTCATCCCGCGCTTTGGGAGGCCGAGGCGAGTGGATTGCCTGAGCCCGTGGGTTCGAGACCCGCCCGGGCAACTTGGCGAGACCTCATCTCCACAATAAATCAAAAAATTAGCCGGGCCTGGTGGCGCATGCCTGTAGTTCCAGCTACTTGGAAGGCTGAGGTGGAAGGATCGCTTGAGCCCAGCTGGTCGAGGCTGTGGTGGCCAGGAGTGTGCCACCGCCCTCCAGCCCTGGTGACAGAATGAGATGTCAACTCAAAAAAAAAAAAAAAGAAGGAGAGATGGTCACCAAAACTCGTGCCCAGACACCTGCAGCCCTCCACACTTAGCTCATCGTTTGCTTAATCGTGATGGTAAAAGTATACAAAGCTTCTTGTCAAAGGCAACCGCATGCCCTCTCTTAAGGCGCCCATGCTCTCTCGAGTGTGTCTTTTTTCTTTCTAAAACATACTTTCTTAGACTATGCTTTGGACTCACTCTGAAATTCTTTTCTGTGGCAAAGCCAAAGAACCCATGGAGGAACACACCATACCCCACTGGCGTCAGCCACACTGTATAGCCTAAACTGTGAGATGCAGCCAAAGCTGTTCTCAAAGGAGAATGTGTAGCCTCCAAATGCATTTCTGAGAAAATTAGATCCCAGACAAATAGCCAGTAAGCTTGAGATGTAGAAAGAATGAGCAGAAGAGTCCTTCGGAGATGTGAGTTCAGCTTCACAGATGGGGAAACTGAGACCAAGAGAAGTTAAGCCACCTGCCTAAGGTCACAGAGCAAAGCAATTCACGGCAGAGCTGGAATTCAGAGCTGGATTTGGTTCCTCCCAAGCCGTTGTCCAAAGACCGTGAAGACTTCTGGCCTTACTCACTATTGAACTTGACTTTATTTCAAAATTATTTCATTTAAAAAAAAACAAGAACAACACACCATCAATTCAAGACAAGAGGTTTTTTTTGTTTTATTTTGTTATTCTTTTCATGAACTTCCTGGTTGTTCAAGTTTGTCACAAATAGTACCTCTTGTTCAAAGAGCTGTCCCCACCTTCCGGGATGGTGCCCTGCAGCCTTGACCCTTGTATCCTGGGTTGGGGGAGGGGGTGCAGCTAGAGAGACTCTGAGAGCCCCCCCAAACCAGAAAACAAGGGGAGAGAAAACTGGGCATCAGAAGCTGGGCCAGAGGGGGTGGGCAGGAAACCACTGCCAGGAAGCACGTTTGCAATCGTGACGCCGCCCCTTCCCCTGCCAGGCTGGCTTGGCCTCTACCAGGAACCCCGTGGAGGTGGAGACTTCTCCTGGGTGGGGCCCTGCCCCCCGTCTGGGCAGGTATAAGGCGGCCACCTCAGGCCCAGAGGACATAGGAAGAAAAGCAAAGAGCCACCATGTCCTCTTGGAGGGGAGTGTGCCAGAGGTAGGTGCCCGCCCTGCCCATCCTGTCCCAGCCTGGGCACTCCCAGACTAGGTGAGAGACACGGATATTCCCCCGGAGCCCTTGTGGTCACTGGGGCCAGATCCAGGCCCGCAGGCCGGAAGAGACGGCCCTCACCCCGGCCGGACAGACTGGCCCACGCACACCTGCCTCAGTGGGCCACGGGCCAGGCAGAGAGTGGGAGGTGGACTTTGTGGCTGGGGCCACGGTGACCAGGGCTGTCCAGGTGACATCTGGATCAAGAAGCCATGGGGGGAGAGGGGGATGCCCTCTCCGACGGTTATGGGGCCGATCGGAAACCACCCTTCCCGAGGCCAGATGCCTGCTCCCACACCTGTCCAAAGCGGGACACACTTTCACGCTCAGGGTCTGTAGGTGTTTGCACCTGGAGCTCTGTGTTACACCCCAGTGCTTGGAGGAAGACGGGGCAGGACACAGATAACCTAACCCTGCTTGTTCGGGGCTGGACGGAACAGAAAGAGGAAGAGCCCAGAGCAAGGAGTGAGAGGTCTTGCAAAGGGCCGAGAGGGTTTCATGGAAAATGGGGTATTGGAGCTGGGGCATCGCAGGATGTGTTGGAGTTCATTGACTCTGCCTTCAAAACACAGAGCCAGGGCTGGGCTTGGTGGCTCAGCCTGTCATCTCAGCACTTTGGGAGGCTGAGGAGAGCGGATTGCCTGAACCCGTGGGTTCGAGACCAGCCCGGGCAACTTGGCAAGTACCCGTCTCTGCAAGAAATCAAGGATTAGCCGGGCGTGGTAGCGTGCACCTGTAGTTCTAGTTGGAAGGCTGAGGCGGAAGGATCGCCGGAGCCCAGCAGGTCGAGGCTGCGGTGGCTGTGAGTGTGCCCCAGCGCTCCAACCTGGGCGATGGAGTGAGACTCCAACTCAAAAAAAACAAAAAACAAAAAGAACCTGACTTTGAAAACAAGCCAGATCAGAAGGAACTAGCAAGCTGGACGGCGAGTAATTCATAGTTTCTGGGGGCCGGGCTGGTCATGGGAAGTGTATTCCATAGGAGTTACGTTCAGAAACAACTTCCGTCAGTCGGAACGGGGGCCACTTCCGGCAGCTGTAGGAGGAAGCCGGGAGGGGCGGAGGAAGTGACCACACGAGTGACCAGTGAGGTGGCACAGGCCAGGGTGGTGGCTGGGGACTGGGAAGAAGTGGGCAGATTCTGGGCGCAGTTTGTTTATCTATTTATTCTATTTTTGAGTCAGGGTTCTCACTGTGTCACCCAGGCCGGGCTCCCTGCAGCCTCGACCTCCTGGGCTCAGGCCACCCTCCGCCTCAGCCTCCCAAGTAGCTGGGACGACGCCCGCACGCCCCTCCGCCCGGCTCATTTTGTGATTTTGTGTCAAGACGGTGGAGGGGGGGTCTCGTTCTGTCGCCCAGGCTGGTCTCAAACCTCTGGGCTCAAGCGATCCTCCCGCCTCAGCCTCCCAAAGTGCTGAGATGACAGGCGTGAGCCACCGCACCGGCCTCGAGACCCTGGGCGTCCCCTTCCCTTTGCTTATTTTTATTTATTTTATTTTTTGAGTCGGAGTCTCACTCCGTCGCCCAGACTGGAGTGCAGCGGCCGCTCCCGGCCACCGCAGCCTCGACCCGCTGGGCTCCGGCGATCCTTCCGCCTCAGCCTTCCGAGTGGTCGGAATTACAGGCACGCACTACCATGCCCGGCTGATTTTTGATTTATTGTAGAGATGAGGTCTCGCCAAGTTGCCCAGGCGGGTCTCGAACCCGCGGGCTCAGGCCATCCACTCACCTCAGCCTCCCAAAGTGCTGGGATTACCGGCTGAGCCACCGAGCCCGGTTTTCCCTTCGCTTATTAAGCGCCTTGTGTCGTTGCAGCCCCCGGGGCCCGGCCCCCGCTCTTTCTAGAATCCTGTTCCTGCTGTCCTTGTGTGTGGCCTCGACCCGCGGTGTCACCCAAAGCCCCAAAAGCTGCCAGGTGTCCCGGTTTGAAAATGGCAGCTCTGTCTCCTGCTTCCCGCCCTCCGACGTCCCCAGCGCCCTCCCGGCCGACACCGTCCTCCTGTTCATGGAGTTTCTCAACCTGACCCGGCTGCCGGCCGACGTCCTCCGGGGCGTCCCCGGGCTCCGGGAGTTGCACCTTTCTAGCAACCGGCTGGAGAGCCTCCCGGCCGAGCTGCTGTGGCCCGTGCCGCGGCTCAGGGTGCTGGACCTGACACGCAACGCCCTGACCGGGCTGCCCCGGGGCCTCTTCTGGGCCTCGGCCGCCCTGGACACCCTGGTGTTGAAAGAGAACGAGCTGGAGGTCATAGAGGCCCCCTGGCTGCACGGGCTGAAAGCCCTGGGGCATCTGGACCTGTCTGGCAACCGTCTCCGGAAGCTGCCGCCAGGGCTGCTGGCCAACGTCTCGCACCTGCGCACCCTGGACCTCGGGGACAACCAGCTGGAGGCCCTGCCGCCCGACCTCCTGCGGGGCCCACGGCGCCTGGAACGGCTGCACCTGGAGGGGAACCGACTGCGAGAGCTGGACGGGGCCCTGCTGGCGCCGCAGTCCGGCCTGCGCTACCTTTTCCTGAACGACAACCAGCTGGTGCGGGTGGCGGCTGGCGCCTTCCGAGGCCTGCGGCGCCTGGCCATGCTGGACCTCTCCAACAACCTGCTGGCCAGCGTGCCCGAGGGGCTCTGGGTGGCCCTGGCGCCTGACATGCTCGACGGCTTTGACGTCTCCGGCAACCCCTGGATCTGCGACCAGAGGCTGAGCGGCCTCTACCGCTGGCTGGAGGCCCAGAAAGATAAGATGTTCTCCACCAACGACACACGATGTGCGGGGCCCGAAGCCGTGAAGGGCCGGACGCTCCTGGAAGCAGCCGGGTCCCAGTGAGGCTGCAGTGAGGGGGGTGCCTGCTACACACCCCACACCCCCCTTGGCAAACGTCCCGCCCCCTCCAAGTGAGGTCCCCGGCTTTCCATGATGGCTGGAGCCTCGTTCACCCACGCTTCCCAGAACACGCCTCCAGCCTCCCTGGCTTTGCACATGCTGTTCCCTCTTCCTGGAATGCCTTTCCCCATTCGTTTCCCAGATCTCTTTATCTCTGGCTCCCCGAAGCCCCTTATCTGTCCCTCTGGCTGAGTCCTGGCCACACCGGGGTTCACCTGTCTGGCTTTCTGTTCCCCAGTATAGGGGGCTCCCTGCGTTCTGGGTCTGGGGCCGAGTTCCACTGAACTCGGGGTCAGACCCAAGTTTTGTTTGTCTGTTTTCATTTTTATTTGGTAGCGTGGATCTTGCTGTGCTGCCCAGGCTGGTCTCGAACTCTTGGCCTCAAGAGATCCTCCCGCTTCGGCCTCCCAAAGCACTGGGGTTACAGGCATGCGCCACCACGCCCGGCCAAAAGGGGTTTAATAAATAACTGAGTTGGGGGCGGGGGAGAAAAATAAAAAAAATTAAAATGAATCACTGAAGTGGAGGAATCAGCATTCGTGGTGCCGCTCTCGGGAGGACTTCCCAGGACTCTGCAGGAAGGAAGAGGCGTGACCCAGGCCTGGGCTGTGCGACACAGGCTGCCCAGGAAATGGCGGCTGGCCTCAGGGGCCGGTGGCCGGTCCTCTCCCTTCCCCCATCCCGGGACGGAACCCTGACCGTTGCCCGGAGATCACCTCACCGGCGGATTCCTGCCAGGGCCTGTGTCCCAGGCAAGGTTCAGATTAAGCCAGGCTGCCCAGTGCTCCAAATAACCCGACGGGCTGGCCTGGGACCGTCCAAGGGGCAAGCTGGCGGGGAGGGGAGGCTGCACAGGGCTGAAGGGACGGGCAGGGCCGCTGGGGAGCCGGGTTCTCACAGCTCAGATCCGGGGCCACCTTGGGGTCAGAGCTGGGACCCCGGGGTGTCGGGGCAGGCGTGGCGCTTTCAGTTCCCTGCAAGGAGTCGAAACGACCCACATCTGGGGTCATTCCAGGCCTGGTGAAAAGATCGGCATCCGAAGTCTAGCAGAGCTGGGTTTGAAGGGCCCGGGACCAGCGGGTTAAGCTCTCTGAGCCTTGGTGCTCTCATCTGTGAAACGGGCTTCCGAGCGAAACAGCCGGCCAAGCTTCTGACTTAGATGGCAGGTTGTTTAAAAAAATTGAAATAAGCCGGGCTCGGTGGCTCAGCCTGCAATCCCGAGCCCCGCCCTCCCGGACACGCCCCCGCGCGGCCGCTTCCTATTGGTCTGTTCCCGGAGGCCCCGCCCCCGGAGCGGTTATAAGGCGGGCGGGGCCGGCGCGGGGCGGAGCCTGCAGCCAGGGGCCGGGGTCCCCGCGAGCGCCCGGGTGAGCGCCGGGCGGGCGGCGTCCAGGCAGCGCCCGGCTCGCGGGCCCCGGACCGGGCGGCCGCGCGGGGGTCCGGGGCGCGGGAGGGCGCGACGGGCCGCGGCGCGTGGCTGAGACCCTCGGCCCAGTTGGCGAGCTCGGGGCCCGGACGGGCGGGGACCGGGGCTCAGAGGACGCGGGTGGCACCTGGCGGAGGAACCGCAGGCGGCGGGCCCGAGGCCTGAGGTCGGGCTCCCTGGTAAGCCTGGCCAGCGGTGACCTTGGGCCCAGCATGGGCCGGCCGCCTGCCTCAGTTTCCCTGTCTGCCCAGCGGATCAGGACTCGGCAGCCCCCACCTCCACCCCTGCGGGGGGGGATCAGGGACCTCCCCCAACTTCCAGAAGAGGAGACACCCCAGAGAGGCGGGGCGCTGCCCCGAAGTCCCACAGCAGACCATGCAGGATTCGAACCTGGGTCTTTCGCCCCCCAAAGCCCGGGCTCCGAGTCGCCACAGCGACCCCACCTGGCCCGAGGCTCTCTGTGTGCGGAGCCTGGCCGGGCCTCGCCTGACGCCGCCTGTTGCAGATGGAGAGATCGAGACCCCGAGAGGGAAGGAGCCTCGCTGGAGGCCCAGAGCCCACCGGGACAGAGCCCAGGGCCTGGGCCGGGGCCGCGAGGGCCGGCATGCGGGGACGCCCCAGCCCTGTCCCGGCCCCCAGGCCGCCCGGCTTGCAGCAGGCCTGTCCGCGGGCGAGGCGGCTGAGCCCCCCAGGCCCGGCTTGGGGGAGCCGGACCAGCAGGTGGGGGGCCGGCCCCTCCCACGGAGCGCGGGCGTGAGGCGGGGGTGGGGCGGGGGGCGTCCCTTCGGGTCGGTTTCAGGCCGGGTGTCCCCCTCTCAGGCTGAGGACATGGGCGGGGCTGGAGAGACCTTGGGCTGGAGGAGCCTCACTGCCTTACGGGGGGGACGGGCTCTGGGAACCGACCAATCGGGAGAGGCCACGCGGAGGGCGTGTCTGTGGGGGGTCCATCCAACCCACGCTGGTCTTGAACTCCTGTTCCAGCCTCCCAAAGTGTGGGGTTATGGGCGTGAGTCGCCACAAGTTCTGTGGGAGGTTGGTCCTAGGATCCCCGAATATAACAAAATCCGTAGCCGGGCTCGGTGGCTCAGCCCGTCACTGCGTCCACCATCACGACACCCTCCACAACAACGACGGCAATAATAGTAGCAGCAGCGATCATGGCACGCGCGCGTGTCAGTCCCACTTCCAAGCGTTTCCCGTGGGGTCGCACTCTGCCGCCCAGGCCGGAGAGCCGAGAAGCGACCGTGGCCTCGCTCGAAGCTTGACTGCTCCACGGCGACCCCGGAAGCCCGAGGCACAGAACGGTTCCCGGGGCTCGGAGGTGGGGGCCTGGGACCGCGTGTGAGCTGACCTGCTGCAGCGGGCGTGCTGGCAACCGCCAGACCCCGCCGCCTCCTCCCCGGGACAGGCGCGGGGCCGCTGACCCTCGAACAACGTGGGTTGGAGACTGTTCACCTGTATGTGGACTTTCTTTCTTTGAGGTGGAGTCTCACTCTGTCGCCCAGACTGGAGTGCGGTGGCCGGGCCTGCCGGGCTCCGGCGATCCTTCCGCCCCAGCCTTCCGAGGAGCCGGAACTACAGGCGCGCGCCACCACGCCTGGCTCACTGTTTTGACTTACTGTAGAGACGAGGTCTCGCCAAGTTGCCCGGGCTGGTCTCGAACCCGTGGGCTCAGGAAAGCCTCTCGCCTCGGCCTTCCAAAGCACGGGATTACAGGCTGAGCCACCGGGCCCGGCTACGGATTTTGTTATATCCGGGGATCCTAGGACCAATCTCCCACAGAACTTGTGGTGACTCACGCCCATAATCCCAGCACTTTGGGAGGCTGACACAGGAGTTCAAGACCAGCCTGGGCAACATAGCGAGACCACCTCTCTACAAACAAAAAACAAAAAACCCCCCAAATTAGCCGGGCGTACACACTTATAGTCCCACTGCTTGGGAGGCTGAGGCGGGAGGATCGCTCAAGGCCAGGAGCGGGAGACCTCAGAGAGGTCTGATCGCACCACCACACTCCCACCGGGACAGCAGAGCAAGACCCCATCTCAAACAATCTGTGATGCTCTTCGTACGCCACGGAGAACCAGAGCCACCTCTTCCCGCAGAACGCGGTGCGGCGCGTGGCGGCCCTGCCCCTGGTCAGCGCCACGCGTGCCACCGTCTCCGAGGCCCACGCCGCGGCCAGGGACGGGCACCCGCTGCTGGGCTCCGCGTGCCACCTGGCCGAGGGCTGCGTGTGCCGCCTGGCCGCCTGCGCCCTGGACCGCGCCCGGCCGCTGCTGGGACACCTGCAGCCCCCGCGTGAGTGCCAGCCCGTGTCCCTGGGGGCCGGGGGCGTCCTCTCGAGCCGGGGCCCCGCCCTCCCCCACGCCATCACCCGTTCCGCCGCCCCCCGCTCCGTCTCTCTGGGTCCTCCCTGACCGACCTCGGGTCCGTTTGTCCGTCCAGCCTCCTCTCTCTCCGCCCCTGCCTCTCCGCCCCACGGACGCCCGTGATCCGCTCGGGGTCCGAGCTCACAAGGTGAGCCTCCCCGGGACCCCCGTGGCGCAGGCCCCCTCCCTCCCTGTCTCCCTCCTGAGCCCCGGGTGTCTCCGCCTCTGGTGGCCACGACAGACGCGGCAGATCTGGCCGTGTGAGCCCGGGTCGCGTCTCTCCCTTTCTGTTGTGTCTGTCTCTCTCTGTCTCCGTCTCTTCCTGTCTCTGCTTCGCCTTCCCTCTACAATCCTCGCTGTGTCCCGACTTCCCGAGTCCATGCCTGCCTCTCCCCCGCAGCGGCCACAGTGAACGACCTCGCCTGTCGGGGCCTGGACAAGCTGGAGAAGAAGCTGCCCTTCCTCCACCAACCGTCAGAGACGGTACCCGGGACCCCCGGGCCAGGGCGGAGACGGGAGGGGAGGGGTGGTGGCCGCCAAGTTGAAATAATCGCCACCAGCCTACGTCGCGCCATGACCCCGTAACCTCCTTCACCCTCCCCCCGTGATGGGAGGGTTTTGCGATGGCCTGTTGTGTAGAAGGGAAACTGAGGCAGGGGGCCCGGAAGGGAGCCGGGGGTCTCTGCACCCACCCCGGGGAGCTGGGGCGGGGGCACGGAGATGGAGCCCTGTGGCGCCTGGAGTCGGGGCCTCTCCCGCCAGGGGGTGACCTCGGCCGGGGACGCGGTGGCCGGCGGCCTCATGGGCGTGGTGGACCGGGGTCGGCGGTGGAGCGTGGGGCTGACGCGGTCCGTGAGCCACGCCGTGGGCGCGGTGCTGGACAAGTCTGAGCGGCTGCTGGGCCACTTCCGGCCCCTGAGCGAGGAGGAGCCCGGTGAGGCCGGGCGCCCACCGGGCCCAAGGCTTCCCGCCCAGTCACCCTCTCCCCACCCGCGGGGCGCATCAGAGAGGTCCCACGCCGGCCCGAGGCCACACAGCAGATCGGCAGAGACACAGAGCCCACGCCGGGCCTGACCCCCTGGCCACTTTCCCCGCCCCCTCCTCCCTGCATCCCCCCCCAGAAATCCGACCGCCAGACCTCGGGACAGAAGGACTTATCGACCGAGGCCTCAAACTGACAATGTCTTTGAGATGTTTTCCTTCTTTTCATGTGTTTTTGTTGCTTTTTTTTTTTTTGAGTCGGAGTCTCGCTCCGTCGCCCAGACCGGAGGGCAGCGGCCGCTCCCGGCCCCCGCAGCCTCGACCCGCCGGGCTCCGGCGATCCTTCCGCCTCAGCCTTCCGAGGAGCTGGAACTACAGGCGCGCGCCACCACGCTCGCCTAATTTTTTTGATTTGTGGTAGAGACGAGGTCTCGCCAAGTGGCCCGGGCGGGTCTCGAACCTGCAGGCTCAGGCAGTCTTCTTGCCTCTGCCCCCCAAAGTGCTGAGATGACAGGCGTGAGCCACCGTGCCCGGCCTTTTCGTGTGTGTCACAACCAGAGTTTGTTCTACAAATCCCGATTTCTGGCTTATTTTGAAACACTAGACGCAGGCATGATGGCTCCTCCTTTATTTAATCTTTTGGGAGAGTCGGGGTCTCTCTATGTTGTCCAGGCCGGGCCGGAGCTCCTGGCCTCGGGCGATCCTCCTGCCTGGGCCTCTCAAAGCGCTGGGATTGTAAGCATGCGCCGCCGTGCCAGGCCATGAGGCCTGTTATTTACTCATGTGTTTATTTTTTGAGTCAGGGTCTCACTGTCTTGGCCAGGCTGCAGTGCTGTGGCACGATCACCCCTCACTAGAGCCTTGACCTCCTGGGCTCAGGTGATTCTCCCACCTCAGCCTCCCAAGTAGCTGGGACTGCAGGTGTGCACCACCATATCTGGCCAATTTTTAAGTTTTTTATAGAGATGGGGTCTCGTTAAGTTTCCTAGGTTGGTCTCAAACTCCTGGGCTCAAGCAATCCTCCCAAAGTGCTGTGATTACAGGTGTGAGCCACCATGCCCAGCCCACGAGGCCTTTTAATAAGATGGTCAAGCACAGCCTGGGCCAGCGTGCCTGGGTTTGAATCCTGGGTCTGCTCCTTGCCTTCTGTGGGATGTCCCCTCTCTTGCTCAGTGTTCCTCGTCTATAAAATGGGCTCAATCGTAGTGCCTGCAGGCCGGGCATGGTAGCTCACTTTGGGAGGCCGAGGCGGGAGGATCACTTGAGCCCAGGAGTTCGAGACCAGCCCGGGCAACATAACGAGACCTGGTCTCTACAGAAAATAAAACAATTCACCGGGCATGGATCCCTGTGCCTGTAATCCCAGCGCTTTGGGAGGCCGAGGCGAGAGGATCGCCTGAGCCCGTGGGTTCGAGACCAGCCTGGGCACCTTGGCGAGACCTCGTCTCTGCAATAAATCAAAAAATTAGCCGGGCATGGTGGCGTGCGCCTGTGGCTCCAGCTACTTGGGAGGCCGAGGTGGCAGGATCGCCGGAGCCCAGTGGGCCGAGAGGCCGCGGTGGCCGTGAGCCTGCCCCTGCCCTCCAGCCTGGGCGACAGAGCGAGACTCGGACGCAAAACATCAACACGTACATGCATGCGTCACAAAATAAAAACGGATGCCGGCGTCTGAGTTTGGGGGTGTCAGCAGAGAGGAACTGTGCGTGTGGGAGTCCGTGTCCTGTCCCCCCAGAAGGGGGGCGGGCGGGTGGGGGGGACCGTGCTGAGCCCCCTCCCCCGTGTCCTCCCCGGCGGCGCTGGCGGCGGAGGCCGAGCGCCCAGACGTGGGCTCGGTGGAGGATCGGAGGCGACAACGGGGCTGCTTCGTGCGGCCGGGCTCTCTGTCGGCGCGGATCTGCCACCCGGCCTACGAGCACTCTCTGGGGAAACTGAGGCAGAGCCAGCACCACGCCCAGGACACGCTGGCCCAGCTGCAGGAGACGCTGGAGCTGGTGAGAGCCCTCTGCCCGCCCCTCTCCCGGGGGGCAGGCCAATCAGCATGCATTGAGCGCCGGCTGAGTACCTGGCCCTGGCTGGTCCGACGGGGGAGGCGGAGGCCGGCTCAGCGCCCTCCAGCCGCCTGCGTTCAGGACCTCCGGAGTCCCCGTGGGGAGGCTCTGCCCGGGCCGTCAGGGAGGGGAAGGCGGACCTAGAATTCAGCAGGGGGAGCGTCCTCGGCCGGGCTGGGTCATCCCAGCACTTGGGGAGGCCGAGGCAAGAGGATGGCCTGAGTCCGCGGGTTCGAGACCCGCCCGGCAACTTGGGGAGAACTCGTGGCTGCAATAAATCAACAATGAGCCGGGCGTGGGACTGGGGAGGCTGAGGCGAAGGATGGCCGACGCCCCGCAGGTCGACGCCGGGGTGGCCGGGAGCGTGCCCCTGCGTCCAGCCTGGCCGCGGAGTGAGACTCCGGCTCAAAGAAGAGAGAGGCGGCCTCCGCCCTGGCCTCCGCCCTGGGCCTCCGCCTCGGCCGCGCTCGGCCCGGCCTCCCCGCCCGCCCCGAGGGGCCGCCCAGGCCGGATCCGGGCCGCCCCGCCCCCCCGCAGGTCCAGCTCGTGCGCCGCCAGGCGGCCCTCCCGCCCCCCGCCCGCCCCGGGAAGGGGCCCGGGTCCGAGGCGAGCGGCCGCCGCCGCCAGGTGAGGCCCGGGCGGGGGCCGGGGCGGCCGGGGAGGGGGCGCAGGCCGGCTCACGCTGAGGTCAGCCGCTTGGGTGTCCATCGGGGAAACTGAGGCAGGGCAGTGGTCCCACCGGGTGGCCACTGGGGAAACCGAGTCCAGGTGACAGTCCCACTGGGTGTCCACGGGGGAGACTGAGGCAGGGCAGTAGCCCCACTAGGTGTCCACGGGGGAAACCGAGGCAAGGGGACACAGTCCCACTGGTGTCCACGGGGGACACCGAGGCCAGGGGACGCGGTCCCACCGGTGTCCACGGGGGAACCGAGGCAGGGCCAGGGCCACCGGGTGTCCATCGGGGGGCCTGAGGCCGGGTGGCCGCGGCCCGCTGGGCGCCCACGGCGCAGCCGAGGAGGGCGGGTCCCGGGGTCTTTCCGCGAGGGACGCCGAGGCAGGCCTGGGCCGCGGCGGGGTCCGCGGGAGACCGGGGGGCGGGCCGGGGGACGCCCGTCCCGCCGGCCCGCGGGGGAAACCGAGGCGCCGCGCCCGCAGGCGGAGCCGGAGCCGGGGACGCGCGGCTGGCCGGGCCCTTCGCGCCGGCGCTCGTGGAGCGGCGCGCGCCCCCGCCCGACCTGGCGGCGCGCGCGGCCGAGGTGGCGGGGGCGCGCCCGGCGCCCGGCGCCCCGAGCCGCCGCGCACGCCGCGAGGCCCGAGCGCGACCTCTGAGCCCGGACGCCGCGCCAGGCCGCGCGCGCCCGGCCCTCTGCTGCCCCCTGGCGGCCGCGCGCGCCCGGCCCTCTGCTGCCCCCTGGCGGCCGCGCGCGCCCGGGCCGCGACCTGGCCTCGGCCGGGCCTGGCCTCTCCCGGGGCGGGGGGCGGGCGGCGCGGGAAGCCGAGGCCCGGGGCTCCCTTCGCCGACCTCTGGTCTCCTCAGCCTCCACCTCCCGGGCTCCAGCGGTCCTCCGCCCTCGGCCTCCCCGGCAGCTGGGATTCCCGCCCTCGCCACCGGGCCCGGCAATTTGTTTTCTTTTCGAGTCGGGTCTCGCTCCGTGGCCCGGCTGGAGGGCAGTGGCCGCTCCCGGCCGCCGCAGCCTCGACCCGCTGGGCTCCGGCGATCCTCCCGCCTCGGCCTTCCGAGGAGCCGGAACTGCAGGCGCGCGCCACCACGCCCGGCTGATTTTTTGATTTATTGCAGAGATGAGGTCTCGCTGCCCAGGCGGGTCTCGAACCCGCGGGCTCAGGCCATCCACTCAGCTCGGCCTCCCAAAGTGCTGGGATGACCGGCCGAGCCACCGAGCCCGGCTACTTGAGGCTTTGAAAGCGAGCCCCCCCTTCCTCCCCCAGTTTTTACATCCTGGACGGAGGGGTCCCCCCAAAATGCCCGGCTGTGTCTTCTCAGCCCGCCAGACCGAGAAGCTTCGTGGTCTGGGGTCTCCTGTTCAAAATAAAGCTGCTTTGTGCTGTGCAAAGGTTGGCGTCTCTGTTCTGGTTCCGGGGTGCTGGGGCCTCAGAGGGGTGTGACGGCAGGGACACGGGTGGGGTGGCCCAGCCCGGGCTCCGGGTCGGGAAGGGCGAGGCAGCCCCGCCCCGCCCGTCCCCCTGTCTGAGATCCCACCGACGCAGCCCCCCGGGCGAAACTCTGTCCCCCGACCGGCCGCATCCACCCAGAGAGGAAGCCACTCTCACCCTAGCATAAGTGAGTGTCCCGGGAGGAGGCAGACCGGGGGCGGGGGCCGGGCCGCGGCTGTGTGCTCGGGACAGGGGGGTCTCTTGGGGCCCTCCTGTCCTCTGACCGCATTCCCGCCGGCCTCTCGGGCGCCCCTGCGGCTGGGCCGGGTGTTGGGAAACCACAGTCCGGGGGTGAAGTCGGGGTGGCCCCTGGCTTCCCTGGGACCCGGTCCAGAGGGTGGCCCTGCCAGTCCCACGCCCTGCCACCCGCCAGCCCCGCCTCCCCGTCCCCTGCCCCAGACCTCCACGGCGCCCGTCGGATTGTTCCCACACCCTTGGCCTCTGCGCAGGCTGTTCCCGCTGCCTCGAATGCCCTTCCGGCCCTCCCACCCATATCTCTCGGGCTCGTCTCCTCCGTTTCAAGGCCCAACCCCCATGCTTCCTCTTCCAGGAAGGCTTCCTGGACTATGTATACCACAGCGGGATCATTCCCTCCTCCAGAGCACACCTCCACGCTCTTACCATTGTTTTCGGGTTTTTGTTTTGTTTTGTTTTGTTTTGAGTGGGAGCCTCACTCTGTCGCCCAGACTGGAGGGCAGCGGCCGCTCCCGGCCACCGCAGCCTCGACCCGCCGGGCTCCGGCGATCCTCCCGCCTCAGCCTTCCGAGTAGCTGGAACTACAGGCGCGCGCCACCACGCCCGGCTGATTTTGATTTTATTGCAGAGATGAGGTCTCGCCAAGTTGCCAAGTTGCCAGGCGGGTCTTGAACCCGCGGGCTCAGGCCGTCCACTCACCTCGGCCTCCCAAAGTGCTGGGATGACAAGCCACTGCGCCCGGCCCGTTTTTTTTTTTTGTCGGAGCCTCACTCCAACCTGCTGTGCCCCGGTGAACCTTCCACCTCCGCCTTCCAAGTGGCTGGAACCACAGGTGCACACCACCACACCCGGCTGTTTGGTTTTGGATCTACTGTAGAAACAAGGTCTCACCAAGTTGCCCCGGGCTGGTCCTGAACCCCCGGGCTCAGGCCATCTTCCTGCCTCGGCCTCCCGAAGTGCTGGGATGACAGGGGCGAGCCACCGCGTCCGAACCATCTGTATTTTCGTGGCTGGCTTTGTCCTGCAACCCTGGGCTTTCTTTGGCTGCCCCGAGGGAAGGTGGGGAACAGCCAGGCCTCTCCCGCCACCCTTGGGAGGAGGCGGGGGAATCCTGCCTGCTTCCCGGCTGTTTACCAACACAGGCCAGGCTCCAAGGAGGGCCGGGGGTCACCAGACCCGGCAGCTGGACCCGCCTCCCCCCAGCTCAGCACCCAGAGTGGCCCCCGGGGTCTGGTCCCTCACCGTCAAGAGCATGTGGCTGGGTGTCACCTGCCCGCAGACAGCCTGGCTCGCTGGCATGCAGGTTCCGGGTCTGGGTTTGAAGCCTCCCTTTGCTGCTGCTTCCTAGCTATGTACGCCTCCTCCAGGGAGCCTCCCTGGATTGGCCTGAGCCCACCAGGCCGGGCTCCCACGCCAAGGTGCCCCCAGCTGCTCTGGCGCTCCGTCTCGGCCTGCGCCCGAGTCTCTCCTAGAGAGTGACATGTCCCTTCCGTGCTCGGGAGACCCCCTGGTCCTCTCGGGGACCCCATTCCTGCCTGGGCAGTGCCACGCCGGTGTTTGTCAACTGCCCGCTGATGCCAGGCCCTGGGGTAGAGACGTCACATGCATGACCTCAGCCCAGGCTCACAATGACCCCGTGACGTAGCCCCTTTAGCCAAACATGCATTAGGCACCGACTGTATACCAGACCCAACAAGGAACTAAACGGACCCGGTGGAGGTGAGGGGTAGAGGGAGACACGGGGGCCTCTGGGGGAAGGTCACCCAGGCAGTGGGCACGGCCCGAGCCAACGCCCTGAGGCAGGACCCCGCCAGGCGTGCTGGGGGCCCGGCGAGGAGGCCTCACCGCTGGGACAGAGTGCAGATGTGGGGGGAGGGAGGGGCGGGACTTTGTGGGCCACCGGGAGGAGTCTGGGTTGGAGAAACTGAGGCACAAAGCGGCCACAGGCCGCGGCATCCAGGCCCAGCGGGGCCTCGACCCGGGCCCATTTCCCGGAGGGACACTGGAGGCCGGAGGGCGGGCGGGCGCGGCTCGGGGGGCCCGGAGGGGGCCAGGAGGGGGCCCGGAGGGCCGGTGAGTCACGGCCGTGGGGGCGGGGCCGCGGGCGCCGAGCCGGGCAAAGGTGTTGGGCCCCGGCCCGGCGGCGGCATGTGACGTCCCGCCCCCGCCCGGCCGCCTCCCCCCGGCCGCCTCCCCCGCTGGCCGCCCGCGGCCTCGAGCCCTATAAGGCCCGGAGGGAGCCCGGCGCCCAGCAGCCGCCCGCCCGGCCCGCCCGCCCGCGCAGACGGGCCTTCGCGGGCCAGGGGGGCAGATCCCGCCGTCCGGGCCACCGGGGGTGGGCGTGGGGACCCCTCCCCACGCGCTCCGCCCTTTCCAGCGGCTGAGGATCGCCATGTCGGCGCAGGACGAGGGCGGCCGGGGACCCCCCAAGCCCAAGGGCAAGGTGAGGGCGGCCCACCCCTGCTGGGGACCCTCGAGCCTGGGGAGGCGGCCTCGGGGGTCCCCGGCCCCGAGAAGGGCTCCCCGTGGGGCGGGCGGGCTGTCCCCTCCTGTCCCCAGCCGGGGCCGGGGGCTCACGCAGACCTGGGGGCCTTCTCCGGCGTGGGACCTCGGGCCTGCTCTGCGCCTCAGTTTCCCTGCCTGTGCCATGGGGAAGGCGGGAGGAAAAGGTCTCTGGGGACCGGGCGGGCGATCTGGGACTCTGCCCGTGAGAGGCAGGCTGGGTCTGCCCACTGCCTGGGTGGGGAAACTGAGGCGAGTGGCCCGGACACGTCCCCCGGGAGCGAGGGGCCGAGGCCGTGCCGGGCCGACCGTCGTCTCTCCCCACCCCGCCCCCGCCGCGTGGTTCATGCCGTCCCCTCCCCCACTCGCAGACCCTGGGCAGCTTTTTCGGATCCCTGCCTGGTTTCAGTTCTGCCCGGAACCCGGTGGCCAGCGCCCGCGGCTCAGCGCGAGAGGCCCGGCCGGCCGTGGAGGCCGCCCGGCCTGGGACTCAGGGTGAGTGGCCAGCCGGTGCGGGGGAACTCCTGGGGGGAGTCATTGGGTGCCAGGAGGCGGGCGCACTCATTGAGCGCCAGTGGGGAAACTGAGGCAGGAACAGGGCACAGGAGCCGTCCTCGGTGCCATCACCCGCAAAAGCAGAGTTCGAACCCAGCCCGTCTCCCGGCAGCACGCCCCTTGCCCGGCTCCGACCACCCCTGCTGACCCGGGGGCACCCCAGGGGCCGGGCTGGAGCTCCCAGAGAGGGGCGGCGACTTCCCTGGGGTCACCCAGCCTGGTGGGGCCCCGCCGGGGCCCCAGGGGAGCCTGGGGCCGAAGCTGCCGCCCTGGGCCCCGGGCCTCAGGCAGCTGACCGTGCCCTACATACCTTGGCAGCGACAGGCCGCTCGCGGGCAGCGGCGGCCAAGGTGGGCGGCCAGCCCAGGCCACGCCGGCCCCAGACTGGGGGTGGGCGTCGGCTCCCAGGACCGGGCAGAGGACGTGCCCAGGGACGTGCCGGTCCCTGCGGGCCCCGGGGGTCGCGGGAGCCCCGGGCGGGGTGAGTGGCCGAGCCTGGCAGGTGGCCGGGTTGTCACCTCCCACCGTCCCTGGCGGGGCAGCTGAGACATTCCTGACCTTTCGGCTGTGCCCAACCGTTGCGCAACGGGCGTCCCGCGCCCTCTCTGTCCCCGCAGCCGTCACCGACCCGGAGCCGGCGGCCAAGGGGACGGAGAAGCCGCTCCAGCCTTCCAAGGAGGTGAGGGGGCCCGCGCGGCCCGGACCCGGGAAAACCCTGGGGTGGCCGCTCTGGGCGGTTCAGTCACTCGCCTCCGGGAGACGGGGAGGCCACGGAGAAGGCGGACAGCCCTGCGCATCCTGCCTGGCCCTTCCAGGGCGACCCTTCCCCTCTGCGCCTCCGTGTCCGCATCTGTGAAATGGGTGCGGCACCGCACGGGAAGTCGACATGTGTGTACGCCCCGCACGACCCAGCCACGTGGTAACGCTCACCGGCTTCAGGCTCCGCTAAACACTTTTTTTGAGTCGGGGTCTCCCTCTGCGCCCCAGGCTGGCGTGCAGGGGCACGATCACGGCTCACCACAGCCTCGATCTCCTGGCTCAGGTGATCCCCTGCCTCAGCCTCCCAAGTAGCTGGGACTGTCAGGTGTGCACCACCATGCCTGGCTCTTTTTTTTTTTTTTTTAAAATTGGAGTCTCACTCTGTCGCCCAGACTGGAGGGCAGTGGCCGCTCCCGGCCACCGCAGCCTCGACCTGCTGGGCTCCGGCGATCCTTCCGCCTCGGCCTTCCGAGTAGCTGGAATTACAGGCGTGTGCTACCATGCCGGGCTGTTTTTTTTGATTTATTATAGAGATGAGGTCTCGCCAAGTTGCCCAGGCGGGTCTCGAACCCGCGGGCTCAGGCCATCCACTCGCCTCAGCCTTCCAAAGGCGCGGGATGACAGGCTGAGCCACCAAGCCCAGCTCAGAAAAAACTTTTTTAGAGATGGGATCTCACTATGTTGCCCAGGCTGGTCTCCACCTCCTGGCCTCAAGCGATCCTCCCGCCTTGGCCTCCCAAAGTCCTGGGATGACAGGCCTGAGCCACCGTGCCCAGCCTGAACATATTAATTTTAATAAATGATTCGAGCCGGGCTCGGTGGCTCAGCCTGTCATCCCACGCCTTTGGGAGGCTGAGGTGAGTGGAATGCCTGAGCCCGCGGGTTCGAGACCCGCCTGGGCAGCGAGACCTCATCTCTACAATCAATCAAAAAATCAGCCGGGCGTGGTAGCGCGCGCCTGTAATTCCGGCTACTCGGAAGGCTGAGGCGGAAGGATCGCCGGAGCCCGGCAGGTGAGGCTGCGGTGGCCGGGAGCGGCCGCTGCACTCCAGCCTGGGCGACAGAGTGAGACTCTGACTCGAAAAATAAAAAAATAATAATAATAATAATAAATGATTCGGTCTCCTGGTGTCCCAAATTGCCGTGAGTCAAGAATAAGCGGGACACACAAAGCGGTGCCGTCCCACGACTTGCGGAGAGTCCAGGCCTGGCGACCTTGGCGAGGATTCAAGGGGCGCCAGGGACCGGCTGTCCCCAGCGCCACTGAGTCGGGCTGGGTTGAGTGGGAGGGGCCCCTGGGCGCCCCGAGATGCCGAGCACGCTGGGTCTTCGTCCCGGAAAGCCGGGGCGCCGTTTGCAGCTGAAGCAGGTCACGGGGTTGGCGAGGAAGAAGCAGCTTGTTTAGCTCTCATTTACTTTTTGAGTCAGGGTCTCCCTCTGCCTCCCAGACTGGACTGCAGTGGCACGATCACAGCTCACCACAGCCTCCACCTCCTGGGCTCAGGAGATCCTCCTGTCTCAGCCTCCACTACGGGCATGGGCCACCATGCCCAGCTCTTTTTTTGGTTTTGTTTTGTAGAGATGGGGGTCTTGCTATGTTGCCCAGTCTGGTCTCCAACTCCTGGGCTCAAGCCATCCTCCCACCTCGGCCTCCCAAAGTGCCGGATGACAGGCCTGCGCCTCTACGCCCAGCCAGAAGCTGTTCGTTTTGGGGGGCGGTGGGGCTTTGGGGTGGCCACAGTCCCTCCCCCGAGGCTCGCTGGGGGCTGGGTGGGCCAGTCTGGGTGGAGGGTGCTTCTTGGTTCCTCTGGTGACTCCCCCATATCTTTTCTCAGCAGACGGCGTCCGGGGCCAAAGACCTGGTGTGCTCCAAGATGACCCGGACCCAGGACGCCCTCTCCTCGGGGCTGGCCAACGTGGTGGACGCAGCTAGGGGCGTGGTCCAGGGCAGCCTGGACACCACCCAGTCTGCACTCACAGGCACCAAGGAGGCGGTGTCCAGCGGGGTCATGGGCGCCATGGGCGTGGCCAAGGGGGTCGTCCAAGGGGGTCTGGACGCCTCGAAAGCTGTTGTCACTGGCACCAAGGACACGGTGTCCACTGGGCTCACGGGGGCAGCGAATGTGGCCAAAGGGACCATCCAGATGGGCGTGGACACCACCAAGACCGTGCTGACCGGCGCCAAGGACACAGTCGCTACTGGGGTCACGGGGGCTGTGAACGTGGCCAAGGGGGCCGTGCAGACTGGGTTGAACACGACCCAAAATGTCGCCACAGGGGCCAGGGACACCATCTGCAGTGGGGTGACCAGTGCCGTGAACGTGGCCAAAGGGGCCGTCCAGGGGGGCCTCGACACCACCAAAACTGTGCTGACTGGCACTAAAGACACTGTCACTACTGGGGTCACGGGGGCTGTGAACGTGGCCAAGGGACTGTCCAGACCGGCTGGACACCACCAAACTGTCTACCGGCACCAAGGACACGTGTCCAGTGGGCTCACGGGGCCGTGAACGTGGCCAAAGGGACCGTCCAGACCGGCCTGGACACCACCAAGACCGTGCTGACGGGCACCAAGGACACAGTCCACTGGGTCACGGGGGCCGTGATGAACTGGCCAAGGGGGCCATGCAGACTGGGTTGACACGACCAAAATGTGCCACAGGCGCCAAGGACACCATCTGCAGTGGGGTGACAGTGCCGTGAACGTGGCCAAAGGGACCGTCCAGGGCGGCCTCGACACCACCAAAACTGTGCTGACTGGGCACTAAGGACACTGTCACATGGGTCACAGGGGCTGTGAACGTGGCCAAGGGAACTGTCCAGACCGGCATGGACACCACCAAGACCGTGCTGAACCGGCACCAAGGACACAGTGTCCAGTGGGCTCACGGGGGCCGTGAACGTGGCCAAAGGAACCGTCCAGACCGGCCTGGACACCACCAAAGCTGTCCTAACGGGCACCAAGAACACCCTCGGCAGCGGGGTGACCGGTGCCATGAACATGGCCAAAGGAACCATCCAGACTGGTGTGGACACGGCCAAGACCGTGCTGACCGGCACCAAGGACACAGTGTCCAGTGGGCTCACGGGGGCCGTGAACGTGGCCAAAGGAACCGTCCAGACCGGCCTGGACACCACCAAGACTGTGGTCATGGGTACGAAGGACACAGTGTCCAGTGGGCTCACAGGGGCAGTGAACGTGGCCAAAGGAACTGTCCAGACTGGCCTGGACACCACCAAAACTGTCCTAACGGGCACCAAGGACACCGTCTGCAGTGGAATGTCCGGTGCCGTGAACGTGGCCAAAGGGGCCGTCCAGGGGGGCCTGGACACCACCAAGACCGTGCTGACCGGCACCAAGGACACAGTGTCCAGTGGGCTCACGGGGGCCGTGAATGTGGCCAAGGGGCCGTGCAGACTGGGTTGAACACGACCCAAAATGTCGCCACAGGCGCCAAGGACACCATCTGCAGTGGGGTGACCAGTGCCGTGAACGTGGCCAAAGGGGCCGTCCAGGGGGGCCTCGACACCACCAAAACTGTGCTGACTGGCACTAAAGACACTGTCACTACTGGGGTCACAGGGGCTGTGAACGTGGCCAAGGGGACTGTCCAGACCGGTATGGACACCACCAAGACCGTGCTGACCGGCACCAAGGACACAGTGTCCAGTGGGCTCACGGGGGCCGTGAACGTGGCCAAAGGAACCGTCCAGACTGGCCTGGACACCACCAAAGCTGTCCTCACGGGCACCAAGGACACCGTCTGCAGTGGAATGTCCGGTGCCGTGAACGTGGCCAAAGGGGCCGTCCAGGGCGGCCTGGACACCACCAAGACTGTGGTCATGGGTACTAAAGACACGGTGTGCGCCGGACTCACAGGGGCAGCGAATGTGGCCAAAGGAACCGTCCAGACTGGCCTGGACACCACCAAGATGGTCCTAACGGGCACCAAGAACACCCTCGGCAGCGGGGTGACCGGGGCCATGCACATGGCCAAAGGAACCATCCAGACTGGTGTGGACACGGCCAAGACCGTGCTGACCGGCGCCAAGGACACAGTCGCTACTGGGGTCACGGGGGCCGTGAACGTGGCCAAGGGGACTGTCCAGACCGGCGTGGACACCACCAAGACCGTGCTGACCGGCACCAAAGACACAGTGTCCAGTGGGCTCACGGGGGCCGTGAACGTGGCCAAAGGGACTGTCCAGACTGGTGTGGACACGGCCAAGACGGTGCTGACGGGCACCAAAGACACAGTCACTACTGGGGTCACGGGAGCCATGAACATGGCCAAGGGGACTGTCCAGACCGGTGTGGACACCACCAAGATGGTCGTAGCGGGCACCAAGAACACCCTCGGCAGCGGGGTGACCGGGGCCATGCACATGGCCAAAGGAACCATCCAGACCGGCATGGACACCACCAAGACCGTGCTGACCGGCACCAAAGACACAGTGTCCAGTGGGCTCACGGGGGCCGTGAACGTGGCCAAAGGAACCGTCCAGACTGGCCTGGACACCACCAAGCTGTCCTCACGGGCACCAAGGACACCGTCTGCAGTGGAATGTCTGGTGCCGTGAACGTGGCCAAAGGGGCCATCCACGGCGGCCTGGACACCACCAAGACTGTGGTCATGGGTACTAAAGACACGGTGTGCGCCGGATCACAGGGGCAGCGAATGTGGCCAAAAGGAACCGTCCAGACTGGCCTGGACACCACCAAGATGGTCCAAACCCGGGCACCAAGAACACCCTCGGCAGTGGGTGACCGGGCCATGAACATGGCCAAAGGAACCATCCAGACCGGCGTGGACACCACCAAGACCGTGCTGACCGGCGCCAAGGACACAGTCGCTACTGGGGTCACGGGGGCTGTGAACGTGGCCAAGGGGACCGTCAAACGGCGTGGACACCACCCAAGACCGTGCTACCGGCGCCAAGGACACAGTCGCTAGTGGGGTGACAGGGCCGTGAACGTGGCCAAGGGGCCTGTCCAGACCGGCGTGGACACCACCAAGACCGTGCTGACCGGCACCAAGGACACCGTCTGCAGTGGAGTGACCGGTGCCGTGAACGTGGCCAAAGGGGCCGTCCAGGGGGGCCTGGACACCAGTAAGTCTGTACTGACAGGCAGTAAAGATACTGTCACCTCTGGGGTCACGGGGGCCGTGAACATGGCCAAGGGGACTGTCCAGACTGGCATGGACACCACCAAGACCGTGCTGACCGGCACCAAGGACACCGTCTGCAGTGGAGTGACCGGTGCCATGAACGTGGCCAAAGGGGCCGTCCAGGGGGGCCTGGACACCAGCAAGTCTGTGGTCCTGGGTAGTAAAGCTACTGTGTCCACCGGACTCATGGGGGCCATGGATGTGGCCAGAGGGGCCGTCCAGACGGGCGTGGACACCACCAAGACCGTGCTGACCGGCACCCAAGACACCGTGGCCCCCAGGCTCACGGGTGCAGGCGATGGGGCCACAGGGGCTGTCCGCGCCGGTCTCAGCACCTTCCAGGACTGGGTGCCTGGCACGCAGGACACTGTCTGGGGTAGACCCACCGGCCGCCGGACCACGGACGACAGGGGGGACACCTCTGGCCTGGGCTCCCAAGAGGCCCTGTCCTCGGGGGTCCCCGGCCCCCCAGCCTCGCTCTGTGCAGGCCTGGCGCTCGCCCGGGAAGCCCCAGCTGCCACCGAGGGCCTTGGGTCAGACGTGGCCGCGCTCACCCACGGGGCCACCCCGGGTCTCACGCCGCTGCGGGGTGAGCTGGAGGGTCTGGGGGAAATCTTCAACCCCATGACCGCGGAGGAACAGGGTAAGAGGTGCCACCCCGAGCGGGGTCTCCGGCGGGTGCAGCTCCCCGTGGGCTTGACTTGGGGGCAGCCTGGTCCCCGGTGTCCCCAGGGGCTTCCAGACCGAGCCCGCGCCTTCTCTTCCAGCTCAGCTGGCCGCCTCCCAGCCCGGGCCCAAGGTGTTCTCGGCCGACCGGGACAGCTACTTCGTCCGTCTGGGCGACCTGGCGCCCGGCTTCCGCCGACGGGCGTTCGAGCACGCCGTGAGCCACCTGCAGCACGGCCAGTTCCAAGCCAGGGACACGCTGGCCCGGCTCCAGGGCTGCTTCGGGCTGGTAAGTGCAGCCCCTGCCCCTCCCAAGGCTCGGAGCCCCCTCCCCGGGACTGCCAGGCCCTGACACCTGGGAGACCACGTCCTCGGCCACAGCTGGGGTCCCGGCGAGGCGGACAGCCAGACCACACACGTTGCCATCGTCTGGGGGACAGGGAGGTCGGCCCTCCGACCCGTCCTGACCGCCGGGGAGGAGTCACGTGGTACCGGGAGAAGGAACAGAGGGATGGCGAGTCCCTGGGAACAAGCTGGCTGTGTCCAGGGAGGGAAGAGGTGGAAGGGTGGCCACGGAAGGGCTGGACCCAGCAGAAAGTGACACCCTGGGCCCTGTGGACACCGGGGCTGGGTCAATCTCTGGGGTGAGGCGTCCTGGGCATCACCCACTCTCTGCCCAATATGGCGACTAAGATCGCCTGGAGTCCCCCGGGGCAGAATCGGCTGGGCTACTCTGGAACTGTCAAGCGTGAGCGTCTGTCAGAATGACTTGCAGGGCTTGGAGGGCACAGATCGCTGGGTCCTCCCACCTCCGCTGGCCCGAGGGAGGCCATGCTCAGAGACGCGGCGCCCTGCAAAATTCGAGGATGAGCGTCAGGCCGGGTGCGGTGGTTCACACGTGTAATTCTAGCGGTTTGGGAGGCCAAGGCAGGAGGATCGCTTGAGGCTGGGAGTTCGAGACCAGCCTGGGCAACACAGTGAGACCAAGTCGAGGACTCCTGTCTGCTGCGTCCCCTCCCCAGCCTGCCTCCCATCAGAGCTGAAGTGCTCACCCGTGAACGCAGGCGTTTGGGCCCAGGAGGGCTGGGCCGGGCCCGAGTGTCTGTACCAGGACACAGTCCGAGCTGATGGAGACAGCGACAGGCCCTGAGCTTGGAGAATCTTCAAGTTCTTTTTTTTTTGAGTTGGAGTCTCACTCCGTCGCCCAGACTGGAGGGCAGTGGCCGCTCCCGGCCGCCGCGGCCTCGACCTGCCGGGCTCGGCGATCCTTCCGCCTCCGCCTTCCCAGTAGCCGGAATGACAGGCGCGCGCTACCACGCCCGGCTGATTTTTGGATTGATTGTAGAGATGAGGTCTCGCTGCCCAGGCGGGTCTCGAACCCGCGGGCTCAGGCCATCCACTCACCTCAGCCTCCCAAAGGCGCGGATGACAGGCTGAGCCACCGAGCCCGGCTACCTTCGAGTTCTTTAGCTCGTGGGAATTAGATGTCAGTGGACAAGAGACACAGCAGATGCTACCTGGAGTCAGAGTTCCCCGGGTGGGCCCAACTGGCGTGTCTTCAGTGAACACCCTGGGGTGACTAGCTACCTTTGCAGGCTCCATCCAACCAGGGCTCTCAGCTGGGCGCGGTGGCTCACGCCTGTCATCCCAGCACTTTGGGAGGTGGAGGCGAGAGGATTGCCTGAGTCCAGGGGTTCGAGAACAGCCCGGACAACATGGCGAGACCTCATCTGTACAAAAAAATTAACCGGGCATAATTAGGCATGCACCTGTAGTTCCAGTTACTTGGAAGGCTAAGGGTGAAGGATCGCCGGAGCCCAGCAGGTCGAGGCTGCGGGGGCCGGGAGCGGCCCCTGCACTCCAGTCTGGGCGACGGAGTGAGACTCCGACTCAAAAAAAAGAAAAATAGCCGGGCTCGGTGGCTCAGCCTGTCAGCAGTGTGGTCTGAGTGGCAGGACCACAGAGGCCGTGCAAAGGCCCTGAGGCAGGACCACATCTGGTGTGTTGGCAGAACGGCCAGGAGGCCTGTGTGGCTAGAGAGGGTGAGGTCGGGAGGGGGGAGGGGCTGGGGACAGCGGGTGGGGCGGGTTGGGCCAGGCCTTGTGAGCCTCGGGGACTCGGGCTTTGACCCCAAGGGAGGTGGGAGCCATGCAGGACTGTGGGCAGAGGAGGGACCTGATCCCAGGTGGGTTTTATTTAAGGGGGTCATTCTGGTCACCAAGGGCGGGTCAGGCCACACAGTAGGGCTGGGGTGTCAGGGCTGGAACCGGAATTGAGTGAGGATGTTCCTGTAAAAAAATCTAAGCAAGTGGCCAGGTGCAGTGGCTCACATTTGATTCCAGCACTTTGGGAAGCTGAGGGAGAAGCATCGCTTCAGGCCACGAGTTCAAGACCAGCCTGGGCGACCTAGTGAGACGCCCCATTCGCCGCCGAAAATTTCAAAATCAGCCGGGCGTGGTGGTGCCTGGAGTTTCAGCTGTTGAGGAGCCTGAGACGGGAAGATCGCCTGAGCCCAGGCGGTCAAGGCTGCAGTGAGCTATGATCTTGCTACTGCACTTCAGCCTGGGTCACAGAGCGAGACCCCGACTCGAGAAAAATACTTTTCTTTTTTTGAGTCGGAGTCTCATTCCGTTGCCCCGGCTGGAGTGCAGTGGCATGCTCACGACCACCGCAGCCTCGACCCGCTGGGCTCCGGCGATCCTTCCGCCTCAGCCTTCCAAGTAACCAGAACCACAGGTGCGTGCTACCACGCCTGGCTAATTTTTTTATTTCTTGTAGAGATGAGGTCCCACCAAATTGCCCAGGCTGGTCTCGAACCTGTGAACTCAGGCAATCCTCTCACCTCAGCCTCTCAAAGTGCTGGGATTATAGGCATGAGCCACCACACCTGGCCGAGAAAAAAACCAAACTTTAAAAATAACCAGACATAGCTGGGCAGGTTGGCTGTGTCTATAGTTCCAATTACTTGGAAGGCGGAGGCGGAAGGATCGCCGGAGCCCAGCGGGTTGAGGCTGCGGTGGCCGGGAGCGGCCACTGCCCTCCAGCCTGGGCGACCGAGCGAGACTCCAACTCAAAAAAAAAAAACGAAAAGCCTGGCTGTGGGCGGGGCGAGCAGAGATACCCGGCACGTCCCCGATGGCCCTGGGTCTCAAGAGCAATTTGGAGTCACCCTTGGAGTCACCTTGGCCCCGCCGGGTGTCAAGAGGACACAGAGGAAGGGCTGGACCCAGGGGAGGGGTCCCACCGTGTGTGGCGACACACCATCAGCAAGGTGGGGACAGGCCTGCCAGTTGCCACCCAGGGAGGGCGACCACACAAGGTGCACACACGCCCAAGACACCGCCGGGCAGGGACGCGTCTCGGAGGGGACGGGGAGGGACGGGGCGGCGGGTCCGCAGAGAGTGCGGAAGGCCATGCCCAGAGGCAACCCGGAGGCGAGGCTGAAGGGGTGCCAGGGGCCAGGCCGCAGGAAATGGGCAGCACGTGCCAAGGCCCTGGGGCAGGAGCCTGTGGGGCGGCCTGGTGGGCATACAGAACAGTGGGTACCGGTGGGAGCGGAGGCCCGCGGCGAGGCCCGTCCACGGAGGCCAGGGCAGGGGCCAGGGGCATGACAGAGCCACAGGGAAGCCTGAGGCGAGGCGTGACAGGACCCCGTGACATATTACTTGATCTCCCGGACAACCTCATGGAATCTGTGGATTTCTGCCCCTTCCGCGAGACAAGCCCACCGTGGTGCCGCAGACCCTACACGCCTGGCCCTCCCCTCACGCCCCACGAGGCCCAGGGCCAGGACTCCGAGGCCACCCCCGGTCCCTGGAACCGCAAAAGTTCCCGCCAGGAAGCTTTCACCTTCCCGGCGGCCTCTCTCCTTCCAGATGGAAAAGGCCCAGCAGACGCAGGAAGGGCCGCGGTGCCCGGACCCGGGCTGGGGCGCTGGAGCGGAGGGCGGGGCTGCCCCGCAGGTGCGTCTGGGGCTGGGTGGGGCTCCCCCACCCCGGCTGGGTCGCCTCTCACCTTCCCTTTCCTCCTGCAGGGCCGGGACGCCGGGGCGCTGTCCAGGGCCCGCGGCCTCATCCGGCAGCTGCACGTGGCCTACAGCGCCCTGGCCGCGGGCCTCCAGGGGCTGCCGGCCGAGCTGCAGCAGCAGGTGGGGCGCGCCCGGCACAGCCTCTGCGAGCTCTACGGCGTGGTGGCCTCGGCCGCCTCTGCGGAGGACCTGTCAGCGACGCGCGTGGCCCAGAGCCACAAGGGCGTGTGCCGGGCATGGCAGGGGCTGGAGCAGCTGCTGGAGGGGCTTCAGCACAGCCCCCCACTCGGCTGGCTGGTGGGGCCCTTCGCCCTGCCGCCCGGCGGGCAGGGGCTGTAGGGGGCGCGGACGGGCATGGGGTCTCCCCTCCGGCTTGGGCAGCCTCTCCCGGCCTTGTCCCCAGCCCCAAAGCTGTCTCGGCTTTGCAGAGACCTGAGCCCCAGGCAGGAGCTGGCCCAACGCTGGGAAACCAGGGAGGCAGTGGCCTTCTGAGCCACGTCACACCCCGCCGTGCCCGGGCATGCCTGCATTCACCTTCTCTCCAGCGCTGCCGGCTCCTCTCCTGATCTGGGCGCCTGGGGTCGCCAGACAGGCAGCCAAGCTCCTTCCCTCGCCATTGGTAGACAGCACCAGATCTGCGCTGGCCCAGGGGCTCGCCACGCGCCTTCTAGAAGCTCTTTTTTTTCCCCCAGTTGGAGTCTCACTCCGTCGCCCAGACTGGAGTGCAGTGGCCGCTCCCGGCCACTGCAGCCTCGACCCGCTGGGCTCCGGCGATCCTCCCGCCTCAGCCTTCCGAGTAGCGGAATTACAGGCGCGCGCCACCACGCCCGGCTGATTTTTGATTTATTGTAGAGATGAGGTCTCGCCAAGTTGCCCGGGCGGGCCGCAAACCCACGGGCTCAGGCCATCCACTCACCTCAGCCTCCCAAAGGCGCGGGATGACAGGCTGAGCCACCGAGCCCGGCTTAGAAGCTCTTTAATCTCCGGGGTCTTTTCCGGCCTCGCGGCCACCAGCCTCAGTCTGTCCTCCAGCCCTTGGCAAGCACCTCGGGCATCCTAAGAACCACGGACCCTTTTCCAGAATGTCCTCGAACACGCTCCGCCAACCCGAGGCAGGCGTCCACTGCCTCTACTGACCCGTGGGGCCGAGGAGGCCCTTTATGGGGACGGAGCTGCCGGGAGTCACAGCAGCCACGACGCGGGCTTTGCACGGTCTGGCTTGAGGGCTGCATGACGGCAGGGCACAAGACAAACTGCCCCCCCAGCCCTCCCCGTGGTCCCACCCGGCCTCCGAGGCCCTGTGGCCCTTGACCGGCTGGGCCCAGGGGCTGCTGACAACAGAGCAAAACCCAGCCGTGGGGACGGAGTCAGGGAAGGATTCACAGCAGGCGTAGCTGGGGACAGGGCTGTGGCAGCAGCCATGGAGGTAAACGCGCTGACAAGGCCCTTTCCCACACGCACGCTCCCCGGGCCCCCAGGGTGGCCCAAGGGGTCAGGAGGAGGAGGCTGACTGGGAAGGTGGGCGGCTGCGGTCACTGCCGGCCGGCAGCCCACCCACCCGCCCCGCGGGGGGTCCGAGCTGGCCCCTTTCCTGCTGCCCCAGGCCATGCCCTGGAGACAGAGACGCAGAAGCCCAGGGTGTCAGCGTGCGTGATGCTCCGCTCGGCCGTGCTCAGTGCTCCAGCTGGGAGGTGCACTCGCACTGCGACACCCACACCGTGACACGCCCATGTCCCGACACCTGCATTTTTTTTTTTTTGAGTTGGAGTCTCACTAGGTCACCCAGACGAGTGCAGTGGCCGCTCCAGGCCACCATAGACTTGACCTGCTGGGCTGCGGCGATCCTTCCGCCTCAGCCTTTTTTTTTTTTTGAGTTGGAGTCTCACTCTGTCGCCCAGACTGGAGGGCAGCGGCCACTCCAAGCCACCGTAGACTCGACCCGCTGGGCTCCGGCGATCCTTCCGCCTCAGCCTTCCAAGTAGCCGGAATTACAGGCGCGCGCCACCACGCTCAGCTAATTTTTTTGATTTATTGTAGAGATGAGGTCTCGCCTGCCCAGGGAGTTCTCGAACCCGCGAGCTCAGGCAATCCACTCACCTCAGCCTCCCAAAGGCGCGGGGTTACAGGCTGAGCCACCGAGCCCGACTGACACCTGCATTTTTGACACGGCATCCCGACACCCCCACTGTGACACCCACATCCTGACGCCCGCATTGTGTCACTGACGACACTCCCCCGTCCTGGCTGTCTCCCCCAAGCTCCTCTTCTCAGGTGACCAGTCCTCCAGCTTCTGGGACTGCAGGTGGGGGGGCCAGCTGGCCCCAAGGGCTCACCACGGGCTGTGGGGCTGGGAGCGGCCGGGACGTACATCGGCTTGGCTCTGACCTGAAGCTGGCACCTCGGGGCAGCGCCTGGTGACGGGCTGTGCCGGGGACACGTCGGGAGGCCTCTCCCTCCTCAGCCCCTGCCTTCTAGGGTCTTCGGAGGCTACGATGCTGGACACAGCCATTCATAGAAAGCAGGCACGTGCCGTGAGCTCCCAGTGGGGCTGAGGCTCAGGCAGTCCCCCCTTCCACGCCACAGCCCCACTCCTGGTGGATGGAACGAGTGTGGCCGCTGCAGGCAGGGACAAGCACTAGAAGCCACCACTGGATGAGCGGTGACCCTGTGCCGGCGACTCTGGGGCGCTGCTCACGCCCCTCACCCGAACCCACACGGCTGTCCTGTGAGCCAGGATCACCCCCTTAGTGACGAGAGAGCAGCCTGGAGTGGGAAGGCCACTGCCCAAGGTCACATGGCAAGCTGGTGGGACCAGGAGGGGAAGCCTGAACATCCCGGGCCCAGGGTGCCCCAGGGCCACCTGCGGCTGGGCAGGGAGGGAAGCAGGAGACCGGGGAGGGGGCTGCGGCCTTCAGGGGGACACCGGGCATGCTCGCTCAGCCCAGTCTTAGGCCAGCCAGGACTCCACGGGCCCCAGCATCTCAGCTCCCGCCTGCCGGCTGGGCACCAGACACAGGCAGGGAGGGTCACTGCACGGCCCACGCCGGGGCGGCGACGCTCAGAGACGCAACCCCCTCCTGGGAAGAGCTCCTCCCCACTCCCGCTCTCCAATAGCCCGTGGGGCGGGCGGGGCCGGGCGCCCCGTCAGAACAAAACCCACACTGGCGGCTCAGGTGGCCACATGGAGGTGGCCCTCGGACGGCCGCCATCACTCCAGCCCAGCTGCTCCAGCCTCGCCAGCACGCCACGCCAATAAAAGCGGTTTCTTTTTTCATTACAAAACCCTTTATAGTCATTTCACGTCGCTTGGAAATCACAGAAATTAGGCAGAAAAAAACCCAAGGAACAAATGCAAACAAGCAGCACGGCGCTGCCCCGAAAGTTCTCGGCTCTCCTGGAGGCTGGGGAGGACACGGGCAGGCCTGGCGTCCACGGTGGGCGGAGCTCGGCTGGGCCGGGCTGCCACGGCTCAGCTGTCCTCGTCCGGGGACTCCGAGTCCACCTGCTCCCTTGCGCACTCCGGCTGGCCGCTCCCAGGCCGATCCGGGTCGGGGTCCTCCTGCAGGCTGCTGTGGGCACACGGCAGGGGCGGGGGTGAGCAGGCCGCCCCTTCTGCCTCCGGGGCGACCGGGGGCACGAGGGAGAGCTGCACCCCGTCTCTGGACTCAAGCACCGCAGTCCGTCTGCCCGTCTCCCACCGCTAAGAGCCCACAGGCAGCCCGGGGCCCCCACGCTCGGTGCCAGCAGGCCCAGGGCACGGCGGCCACCTGGCGAAGGCTGGACCCTGCTGGGCCTCGCTGCTGGACACAAGCCAGGCACTGGAGGCCACCAGCGGCCGGTGCTTGTGCTCGATGCCACCCGCCCGGCAGGCTGGGCCCAGGCAGCTCCGCCCTGATACTGCCTTGGTGGGCCAGGGGACCCTGTGACTAAGAGGTGATGTCCCTGGGCCTCCTTCTGAGATACCAGCCCTGTGACGAGGTGACGTCCCGGGACCCGTCCTGGGACCCTTCCCGGGACAGCCGGCTCCGAGACGGGGGCGGGGCCCACAAGGAGCAGCCCAGAACCAGGGTGTGCGCCACGCCGGGCCCTCGCTCACTCTTCCTGCAGGTCTTCGGAGGAGCCGCCCCGGGGCCCCTCCTCCGAGTCCTGGCCCTCCTCGGGCTGCTTGTCCTCTGTGCTCTCGCCCTTCTGGGACGCGGCCTCGCCGTTCACTGGGGCGGAGAGATCTGGGCGGAACAGAGAGTCATGGGCACGGCGGGGTCCCGAGCGCGATCCCCTCCCGTTGAGAACAGTCCTCCTCCAGGGCCCCGAGGTGCCCGGCCAGCGCCCCCTCCGCGCCCGTCCCCACGCAGGGCACCTGCCACGCCCAGCCCGCAGCGCCCAGCCTGCAGCTAGCCCCAGGACCCTGGCCAGCCTCGGGAAGTGGGGCGGGGCAGCAAGCGGATGGGCCCCACTGAGGAGACGCCCATCTCGGCCGAGGGCTGCCCTGGCCGCAGGGGCCTTGGCGGAGCTGGCCTGAGCCTTTGTCTGAAGGGCTTGCCCACCTCATCTCCAGGGGGCAGCGCTGAGCGCCGAAATCAGGGCCACCTGGCCCCAGCAGTCCGGCCACGGTCCCTGCTGCAAACTCCTGTCCCCTCTCGGCCTGCCGTTGCCCAGCAAGTTCGCCTGAGGCCCCGCCTCCACCGACAGCCTCTGGGTACCCCCTGCTCGCGTCCCTGCCACGCGCACAGCCCTGGCTCTGAGCACAGAGCCTCCAGGCAGCGCAGGGGTGTGTGTGCCCCGAGCTGCCCTGTCAGCCTCTGGCGTGGGCCCTGAACGCCCTCCCTGTATCCCAGGGCTGGAGCCAGATCTGTGCAGAGACCCCCATGGGGACACGACACCGCGGTGGGTCTGAGGAAGGGCGGAGCTGTGCCCCTCGCCTGCAGCGCTCGGCCAAGCACCCGCTCCCGCGTCGGCAGGGCCCGAAGCCGGGGCCCCGACGCCCACCCGGCCCTCACCGGTGCTGGGCTCGTCTTCCGCCTTCTCCGTCGGGGCCTCGTCCCCGGCCAGCTGCTCCTCGGCCGCCTCCGCCTCCGCCTTCTCCGCGCCCGTCTTGCTCGCCTTCTGCACCGCCTCGATCTTCGGCCCCAGGACTCGGGACTTGAGCCGAGTGTAGACCTCCGCCGCCTTCTCCATCACGTCCTTGTTGGCTTTGTAACGACGGATCTGGCAAGGGAGGCCCGGCTCGGCGAGTGTCGCTGGCCTCGCCCCAGCCCGAGGCCCCAGCTGGCGATGCCACCCCTCCCCGCAGCACTGCTCAGGGACAGGGACGGGCATTTCTTTTCTACTTTTTGAGTTCGAGTCTCACTCTATCACCCAGGCTGGAGTGCAGCGGCATGCTCACGGCCACCGCAGCCTCAACCTGCCGGGCTCAGGCAATCCTTCCACCTCAGCCTTCCAAGTAGCTGGAACCACAGGTGTGTGCCACCACATCCAGCTAATTTTTTTTTAAACTTATTGTAGAGATGAGATCCCGCCTGCCCAGGTGGGTCTCGAACCTGGGGGCTCAGGCAATCCACTCACCTCAGCCTCCCAAAGCCGGGGGATTACAGGCTGAGCCACCGAGCCCGGCGGGACGGGCATTTCTTTTCTACTTTTTGAGTTAGAGTCTCACTCCGTCACTCAGGCTGGAGGGCAGTGGCATGCTCACGGCCACCGCAGCCTCAACCTGCCGGGCTCAGGCAATCCTTCCACCTCAGCCTTCCAAGTAGCTGGAATCACAGGTGTGTGCCACCACGTCCAGCTAATTTTTTGATGTATAAGTTGCCCAGGCTGGTCTTGAACCCATGGGCTGAGACGATCCTCTTGCCTCGGCCTTCCAAAGTGCTGGAATTACAGGCTTGAGCCACTGCGCCCAGCCGAGGACGGGCATTTCTACCTGCCAGCCTGCTGCCTCCTCGCTAACCGAGGGCTGTTCTGCCAGAAAGCCCCCCGGGAATCCGCCGGAAACACCCAGAGAACCCCAGGGAACCCGCTGAGAACTCCCAGGGAAAGCCCCCGGGAACCTGCTAGGAACCTCTAGGGAACCTATCGAGAACCCCAGAGAACCCACTGGGAACTTGCCAGGAACCCCCAGGGGACCCACCGAGAACTCCCAGGGAACCTGCTGGACATGCCCAGGGAAGCCCCAGGGAACCCATGCTCCTGGGCAGACACCTGCCCCCAGCTTCCTGCCACCTGCCGGGGACACCTTCTGCCTCCATGCCCCGCCGTACCTTCTTCAGTGTGGCCACCACGTCTGTGTTCTTTTGGAGGATCTGAGAGGTCACCTGCAGGGTCCCCAACTCCTCCAGTGCATTCAGACAGCGCTTCACATCCTACAGGCGGTGGAAGTGAGGGGGACAGCCTGGCCGAGACGTCCCAAGGGCCCGGCAGAGCGGAGGATGCCCTGAGCAGGCTGAATCTGCAGGACCGGGCGCCTCCCCGCCTGGCCGAGGGGGGCTCTGGGAACACGTGGACACTTGAGGGGCTCGGGACCACCGTGGCACCATCTGCTGGGAAAGTCGGACGCCCCTCAGGGAGACCCCACTTGCGCGTGAGATGGGAACAAGGACTCCCCCCACGCATGGGTCCCTGAATTTGCCTCTGTTTTCCAAGAATATGGGAGCCCTAGCTAGAAGGTGGCGGGAAATGGCTGAGCTGTGACCCCTGAGGCTCCTAAGAGAGTCTTACCGGGTTGTCGACCTTTAGAGCGAACTTGATCTCACTGTGCAGCTTCTGAAGCTTCTCCTCCACAGAAGGTTCTGGGCCAGGGGAGACAGCACCGCTGGGCCTGAGCTGGGGGGAGGCCCAGGCCGCAGGAGGCAACTGGGGCACGGTGGCCCGAGACCCCCCTGGAGGAGCCAACGGGCCCGTGTCTGCCCACCTGCTGGGTCCAACCCAGCCCCCACCCCCTGGGGTCCCGCCTCAGGAGACCATCTAAACCACGGCCTCCCTGTCAGCCCCGGCCACCCCAGGCTTTACGCGGGGCTGGGCGGCTGCCCCTCACCTCTCTTCTTCTCCATCTTCCTGTCCGCCTGGAACCCTTCGGATCGCTTCCGGGCTCGCTCCACCTTCACAGGCCTGCAGAGCGCACCCCCCTCAGATGGACTGGCCATGTGCAGACAGCCTGGCCACTGCCACACTCTGAGGGCCAGTACCTGTGGGTGGACCCATGCCCGCCACACAGGAAGACCTTAGAAGCCTGGCAGCTGGGGCCCAGGAGGGGTCCAGGCTGGTCCCTTACCACCTGGGCCCAGGACAGAGACTAGCGGAGCTGCAGGCCTCAGGTGACTCTGGCATCAGCTCTCCCTCTGGCCCTCACGAGCAAACAGTGTGACATCTAGAAATCCCTTCCTTTCTATGCAAGCACAGGGCTGGTGACGTGAAACCCAGAAAGCGAGTTCTGAGCAGGCGCCAGCGCTTGTTGGTGGGGCCAGACATGTCGTCGAGGCCCAGACCCATGTGTTGCTCACTACTACGCCCACAGACCCCGACGGGCAGGCTGCTTGCTGGGGCTGGAACCCTACTTTGGAAGGGGTGGGAGAGGCCCTGCTCCACACCTCAGGGGGCTGCGGCGGTCTCTCACCTTGGCGTGTGGCATCAGGCCCAGGTCCTTCTCAGGGTGGGCAGCATCCCTGGCCCCATGTGCCCGGAGCGCCCTGAGCCCTGACACCCACACGTCCTCCCCAGAGACTGCCCAGTGTCCCAGGGGCAGAATCCCCCAGTGAGATCCCTGGTCTGTGAGGACCCCAGTCACACTGCACAGGCACCGGGGTCTGACACCTTCCCTTGGCTCCAGCTCTAGGCTGGATTCAAATCAGACCCCATCCTGCAGGGGGGGGAGGCAGGAGCCCACCTGGCTCGCGGCTTCTCCTCGGGCCGCCCCCGCTTCTCCTTCTGGCCAGGCTTCCTCACGGGCTCGGTGCTTGGCAGCTGAGACTTCTTGGCCGACTTCTTCGCCTGTGGAGGCAGAGGGGGCTGGAATGGCGGGAGGAGGGGCCTGCCCACACCCGACCATCCACCGAGTGACGCAGCGGACGCTTCCTGTTGCGTCCTACTGCCCCTCTGTCCGGATGTGGAGGTGGGACAGGAGGGGAGGGGACCCGGTGTCCAGCCTGTGCCTGGCAGCAGCTTCTCGGGCCCGAGCAGAACGCAGGGGTCTTGGAGCCAAGGCCTCGGCGCAGACGGGCCGCCCTAGCTGGGGTCTGACTTCCCTGGGCCGGCACTCAGTCCCGAGGGCAGTCCTGTGCTGGGACCTTTGTCCTCTTCTGTGACAAAAAAGAGCACTGGGCGACAAAGGCGGTCTTGTTCTCCCCAGAGAAGGCGGGTGTGGCCCGGGTCACCACTGCGTGGATTCAGGTCCAACCCACGAGGGTGGGAGCTTGACGGGTCCGTGGCCCTCACGGGCAGGGTGGCACCACCCCTCGGAGGCCTCCTGACTACTCTGAGCTCTCCCACAAGGCCAGAGGGTGCCTGTGAGCCCCTGAATCAAGCCCTCCCTCCGCTGCCCGCAGTCCTCCAGGGCTCCCACCGCCCGCAGGGTCAAAGCCCCAGCGGTCCCCACGGCCCACAAGACCCTGCATGGCCCGCCCCCCGTCCCTCCTCCTCTCCCCCCGCCCTCTGCTCCAGCCGCCCGGCCTTCGCGCCGGGCCTCCAGCGTGGCGGGCGGGCCTGCCGCAGGGCCTTGGCACGGGCTGCTCCTCCCGGCCGGAACGCCCCGCCCTCCGCCCGCGCCCTCCGCCAAACCCGCGCTCGAGACCCGGCGCCCCCGCCCCGCGCCCCGCGCACCTCGCGCTCCGGCGCGGCCTCGGGCTCCGAGTCGGAGGAGGACGCGGGCGCCCGGCCGCGGCCCTGGCGCCCGCGCTTGCGGGCGGGCGGCGCGTCGCCGCGGGGCTCGTCGCCGCTGCTGCCGCCGCGCTCGGCCCGCTCGCGCCGCCGGCCCTTCTCCTCGCGCTCGCGCGCGCGCAGCCGCCGCAGCTCCTCCTCCTGCTCGCGCCGCCGCCGCGCCTCCAGCTCGCGCCGCCGCGCCTCGTCGCGCCGCTTCCACTCGCCGATGCGGTCCACCTCGTCGCTGCGGGACGGCCGGGCCGTTGGGCGCCGCCCCGCGCCCGCCCCGCCCCCGCCCGGCGCCCGCCCCGCGCACCTGTCGCTGCTGGAGCTGGACGGCGGCCGCTCGGGCTTCGGCTTGCGCGCGCGGGGCCTCGGCGCGGGCTTCTCGGCTGCGGGGACAGGGGCGTGAGCGCCCGCCGCGCCGGCTGCGGGCCGCGCGGGGCGAGGCCGGCCGGGGCCCACCTGGCTTCCGGCCCCGCGGGGGCTGCTTGGCGGACGCGTCCGAGTCGGAGGAGGAGGACGACGAGGAGCACGACGACGCCGCCCGCGCCGCCGCCGCCGCCGGCTCGGCCTTGGCGCCGTCCGAGCCGGCCTTGGAGTCGGACTCCGAGGCCGAGGGCGCCTTCTGGGAAGCGGGGCGGGGGGGTCAGGAGCCCGGCCGGGCGTCTCCGGGCCGGCCGCGGCCCCGCGCGCGGCGGGCTGGACGCGCGCGGCCGCGGGCGGGCGCCGGGGCGCCCCGCGGCGCGGCCTTTCTGGGCTGCGTCTCAGGGGAGGCCGCGCCGGACGAGCTGCAGACACAGCACGCAAGCACACAGCCCGCGCACGCGGGCACGCCGTACACACAGGCCAGCACACACACGCAAGCTCAACACGCGTGCAGGACACAACGCACAGGAACCACACCCACGGCAGAGGACCGGCATCACACACACAAGGACACACACGCACAGGCCCAACAAACAAGACACGTACACACAACACATACAGACACACCCATACACATACAACATGGCCATACGTGCACACGCACACGCACGTACGTGGACACATGCACATTAACACGGTACACGCTCATGCAATTGCGCGCGCGCGCGCGCACACACACACACACACACACACACTCTCTCTCTCTCTCTCTCTCTCTCTCTCTCTCTCTCTCTCTCTCTCTCTCTCTCTCTGTCTCCCGGCCCTCAAGATGGCTTCCGCCTCTCTGACACCACTATTCTGGAATCTTCCAACCCAGACCGTGAGTTGCCCTGGGAGCAGAGCAGCCAGTCGTCCACTCCTAGCGAAGCGCCACGGATGCCCAAAACAGAAACTGCGGCCCCTGGGGGCGGCCCCTGGAACTCAACGCAAAGGCGGGCGCCCTACCTTTTTCTTCCGTGCCCCAGGGGGGCCCCGCCGCGGCGCCCGGACCACAGCTTTCTTCTCGGGGGTGAAGTCCTGGGGGGAGACGGGAGCTCAGGCACTGTGGGGTCCACCCGCCCCCACCCTCCTGAGGAGCGGACCCTGCTCACCTGGTCACTGGTTTTCTCCGACTCAGACGAGCTCTCCGAGTTCTCCTCCTCGGACGGGGACACGCTGGCTCGATCCAGGTCGCTGGAGGCCTTGCGAGCGCGTTTCGAGACCGACATCTGCAGGGAGTGGCCGTATCACACTGGGAAGGTCGCCTTCCTGGCAGGAGCCCCCCGGCCTGGCACTCTCAGCCCAGGCAGAGCAGAGGCTCCGGACCCCTCTGAGGGCCAGGAACCCTCTGAGACTCTGACACAAGCACAAGCAGTGATCTTAGCCAGCATGGTAGCTCACACCTATGATCCTAGCACTTTGGGAGGCAGAGGTGAGAGGACTGCCTGAGCCCAGGGGTTCAATACCAGCCTAGGCAGCTTGGTGAGACGTCTCTACAATAAATAAAAAACTGAGCCAGGTGTGCTGGCGCGCACTGTGGTTCCAGCTACTTGGAAGGCTGAGGCGGAAGGATCGCCTGAGCCCAGCAGGTCGACGCTGCGGTGGCTGCGAGCGTGCCACTGCACTCCAGCCTGGATGACAGAGCGAGACTCCAACTCAAAAAAATAAACAAATAATGAAAGTAATACCTTCTTCTAACAAAAGATTTGCTGCTAGGATCTGGGCCTTTGGGCACCCAAATCCTTGGAAGCAGTCAAAAGGTAATGGGGAGAAAACATCCAGAGGAGAAAACACACATCCACCCAAACTCTCCACTAACGTTCGCAGCGACATGACTCATAATCGCCAAAAAGCACAAACCACCCAGGTAGTCATCAGCAAATGGACAAACACCGTGTGGTGCATCGACACAGTGTGGAGTGTGACTCAGCCGTGAAGAGGAAGGAGGCTCTGACCTAGGCCGTGACGTGAACGGACGCTAAGGACGCCATGCTCAGTGACTCCCAGACACAAAGGGACACACAGTGCGCAACTTCACTCTATGAAATGCCCAGAACAGGCGAATCCACAGAGCCAGGATGTGGATTCGTGGGTGCCAGAGGAAGGGGTATGGGGCGTGACGGCTGATGGGGATGGGGCTTATTTTGGGGGTGATGGAACGTTCTAGAACTAGAATGTTGCACAATTCTGCAAATATACTACAAACCAGTGAGTCGTACACGTTAAAGGAGTGAACTTCGTGGTATGTGGATTCCATCTCAATTTTTAAAATGCATAATAAGAAACACAAAAAGCAACAGAAAGGGGGGGGGAGGGCAGGGCCGGGCGCACCAGGTGCCACCGCCCGCCCTACCTTCAGCGCCGACGTCTTCCTCTTCAGGCCGCTGCTGTCACTGCTCTTGTCAGAGCCCGAGTCGCTGTCCATCCTGTTGCTGGCAGCCGCCGCGGTCATGGCCGTGACGGCCATGACCCCCCGGTCGTCGTCGTCCTCGTCGGCGTCACTGCCGCCTGCCGGGCCGGCCTCGGGGGCCTCGCTGTCGGAGGAGCTCACCGGCTGCGAGCGGGGCAGAGACTGCGGGTCAGTCTGAGTCCCGGGGGACTTGCCGTCAGGACCGCGCCCACGGCCCAGCCTCACACCAGGGTCCACTCTGCCCTTTACAGATGGGGAAACTGAGGCCGGAAATCTGAGGAACGAGGCAGGAGAGAGAGGAAGGTGCGTGCGTGGCGGGGACCGGGGCTGGGGGCGCCTTGGGCAAGTGGCTCAGCTTCCACATCTGAGCAAGGGGGCGGCCCAGTTCTGGCCTCAGCGGGCAGCGTGGAGGGGGAACAGGCGGCGTGTAAAGCGCTTCGGGCAGAGCCCCAGCGGCAAGACGTCCACAAACGACCGCCCTTTCTCAAGTCCCTCATCATGACAAGGAGGAAGATGACCTGGGACGGGCCCCTGGGCCTCCGCCCTCTGGGCCCTGCTGTGTCCACCACACTCAGAGCACCTGCGCAGGCAGCAACAGCCACAGTCACTCGGTGTCGCCGCTTGCGCGCCTGCCACGTGACCGAGGCACCCACTCGGCCGGCGTCTGCCAGGCCGTTCCATGCCGCACACTGGGCAGAGAGCACACAGGTGACCGTGGCATGGTCCCCCGCCCCGGGGGCTGACAACCTCGCGGGAGAGGCTGGTCACGGGCACTTAAACAGACAAATACAACTCCACACACGGTGACAACGGAAGAAGACGCAGTGTGTGGCTGTGAGGATGAAGAAGGGTGGGGGACGGTGTGCGGAGGGGGACAGGAGGTCCAGGAAGAAGGGAGGGAGGGACATTTTTGCCGTGGTTGTCCAAGCACGCCAAGGGGCTGACCGCATTCCGGAGCAGGAATGGCAAGGATGAAGGTTCCCCCAGGAACCGGAAGAGGCTGGTAAGTGGCTGGAGCACAGAGAGAGGCAGAGGAGAGGACGGGAGGGAGGCCAGGGAGGGAGGATGCGGAGCGAGGCCAGGGCTGGGTCACCGAGGGAGTCACTGGCGTCCAAAGTCGGTCAGGCCGACTGCACGATGAAGGCCTGGCCACAGGGCCCACCCAGCCCTTCGCTGACCTCATTCTGGAAGCTTTGTGTTTGCGGAAGCTGTGCGTCCCCAGCTGCGCGCGGCCATCCGCCCCATCCCACACACGTCCTGGAGCACAGACTGTGTGCCGGCCCGATGCTGGGTGCTGGGGCTGCAGAAGAGCAGGACACGGTCCCCACCCTCGGGGAGCCCGCCGTCTAACGGGGACACAGGAAGCGCAGCCACAGCACAGCACAAAGGGCGCACACTGTCGTGAGCACACAGGCGCTGAGCCCCTCCCCGCCAGACCCGACCGAGCGATTTTGTGTCACTTCTCTTCTAAGTAACTGCTATTTCCTAAGAAAAGAGAGACAGACTGAGATTCCTAAAAGCCACATTCTCTGGAAACAACCTAAGCGCCCATTAGCTGATGAACAAACACCACGGAGTGGTCCATCCACACGGTGGAATGTGACTCGGCCACGAACAAGAAGGCGGCTGCGACACAGGCCACAGCATGAAGGACCTTGAGGACGTCAGGCTCCGTGAGACACACACTGTGTGACTCCATTTCTCTGAAACATCCAGAGCAGGTCAACTGTCCACAGAGACAGGACGCAGATTCGTGGGTGTCAAAGAGAATCGGGGGTGATAGCAGACGGGTACGGTGCTTCTCAAACAGGGGGGCTGATAGGAACATTCTAGAATTAGACAGTTGTGAGGGTTGCCCAACACTGTTAACACACTGAAAGCCACTGCAGAGTATCCTTTAAAACGGTGAGTTGTATGCTACATAAACTTTACTTCAATTTTTAAAAAAATTAAACATAAAGGTCAGGCATGGTGGCTCACACTTATAACCCCAGCACTTTGGAAGGCCAAGGCGAGAGGACTGCTTGAGACCAGGTGTTCAAGACCAGTCTGGCCAATATGGCAAGACCTCATCTCCACAAAACATCAAAAAATGAGCTGGGCATAGTAGTGCATACCTGTAGTCCTAGCTACTCTGAGACTGAGGCGGAAGGACTGCCTGAGCCCAGGAAGTCGAGGCTGCGGTGAGCCATGATCGTGCCACTACACTCCAGCCTGGGCGACAGCTCAATCCATCCATCAGTCAAATGACGACTAAAGCCCCATTCTCTCAGTATGATGCCCGTCAGGCGAGGTGGGCAGGAGCCAAGAAGGCGCTGGCTGAAAGAAGCCAGTAGTGGGGAATGGATGTGGGAGCAGGTGAGGGGAGTTTAAGGAGCCCTAGAACCGTGAGGCTGGTCAGGAGGGACAGAGCTGGCTGGACAGGTGCTGGGGGAGAGGCAGGCACGCCAGCACGGGCACAGAATGCAGGCACGGGGCAAGGAGCCTGGCAGGCATCAGGACTGGGTAGGTGAAGGGGCCTCGGCCTCCTGCAGGTCCCTGGCAAGCCCCCAGGCTTACCCGGCCCTCCCCTGCCAGGACAGGTTTGGAGCCCTCACCAGTCTCCGGCATGCAGACACAGCTAACCATCCCCACCTGGACCAGAAAAACGGAGCCAGGTGTTTGCAGTACCCTATCTGTGTAATTTTCGACAAGATTCAAAAGGATGATACTGAGTAGGTCAAGCCCCAAACTGAAAATACAAGAAGAGTGCTGAGGCTCGGTGGACTTGCCTCCAGGGCCTTCCCAGGGCTCCCGGCTGCAACTTCTCTCCGGGAAAGCCTACTAAGAAGAGAAGGGAAATGTCACCCCCCAAGTTCACGGTGTGAGGAGCCAGCTCAGCGAGTAAGGGACCAAAGAGCGGGGCCAAGGCTCTTGCAGGAAGAGCAGGCGAGGACCACAATCCGAAGGGTGGACATGGGTGACACAGAGCTTGCCATGTCTCTCTCTCTGGGATCGGTAGGAATTATCTTGATTTTGCAGATACATTAAAAAGACCTGGGGCAACCCCTCTGGGTCCCCACCCACTGTGGGAGCTTCTCTGTCCTCTCAATAAATCCTGCTTTCTCACTTTAAAAAAAAAGAAGCCCTCCTTAGCCAGGCATGGTGGCTCACACCCGTAGTGCCGGCAACTCTGGCTGGAGTATCACTTGAGTCTAGGAGTATAAGCCCAGCCTGAGCAACATTGAGCCCGCATATCAAAACAAAAAAAATCAGCCGGGCGTGGTGGCACGTACCTGTAGTCCCAGCTCTGCGGGAGGCTGAGGTGGGAGGATCGCCTGAACCCAGGAGGTCGAGGCTGCGGTGAGCCGTGATCATGCTACTGCACTCCAGCCAGGACAACAGAGTGAGATCCAGACTCAAAAAAAAATCCCTCCTGCTCTTGACCAGCCATGACCTGGGAAGAATGTGCACGTTCCACAGCTGGGGAAACTGAGTCTGGGAAGGAGAGAGACATGCCACACACTGGGCTTGTGGACCAAGCAAGGACCTCGGATCCAGAAAAGGTTCTGGGAAATCTGATCCACACCGAGGGGTCTGGAGGGCGTGAATGCTGGCAGCACAGAGAAGTCCCCAGAAAGAACAGCCAAAGCCAGCCCACTCCACCAGCCTGAGAGTCGGGAGCTGAGAGGACGCACAGCTCACCCTCCGGCCTGGCGATCTGGAGGGTGACCAATGGAAAGAGGAAGGTCGACCCAGCTGGGCGTTCCCAACTGCCCCCATACCAGCCGAGCACCCACTAGGCGGCGCTGGGCTGGGTGCCAATGTGCGCCTGGTTCTGGGGCCCTCCCAGGAGCCTGTGCGAAGCTAGTGGACCATGACCGACTACGCTCAGAAAGAGGATGTCAGTTCCCAAGACACAGCGAACCAGGGGTGAAACCAGGTCCCAGGCCCATGCGGCAGGATCCATATCCTCCCCCACCGGAGAGGTTCCTCCCAGGCCCCCTCCCCAGGTCCTGTCCCAGCGGACCTGGGAGCCGGGTCCTGGCTTCTGGTCCCAGTCCGCCCTCCTGCTCACTGGCTAGAGGACCCTGAACGAGCTCCACTCCCTCTTCGTCTACCAAGGGACAGAGATGCACTAAGTGGGACCCTTCGAGGCAGACGGTTCTCAGCCACAGTGACTCTGCCCCAGGAAGCACTTAGCGATGTCTAGAGACATCTGGTGATCGAGGCTGGAGGGGGTGCGTTCCTGGCCTCCTCAGGGGAGGCAGGGAGGCTCCACAGCGCCCTGTGGTTTCCGCAGACTGACCCAGCCCCAGAGTTGCCACTCTGGTGTTCTGAGGTACTGGTGCTCAGGCCCAGATGCCAGCTGGGTCCCTCCGGGCACCAAGCAACGCTGACTGTCATCTGCACACCTGTCCACCTGCTCAGGCCACCCTCATGGTCGCCGTGAGGACGGGAAGTCACAGAGCTGGCACCAGGCCAAGACACACTTGTTGCCCACTGGCCTGGGGAGGGCATGGGAAGCACAGAGTCCCGTCCATGCCTGGCAGGGGTACCGGTCAAGGCTGCGCAAAGAATGAACCTGCTCTCTGTATTTGGTGTGGACTGAGTGTCAAGATAAGACGTCGGGTAAATAAAGAGAAGTTCAGAATCACATGTTAAAAAAAGAAAGCTGCCGGGCTCAGCCTGTAATCCCGCGCCTTTGGGAGGCTGAGGTGAGTGGATTGCCTGAGCCCGCGGGTTCGAGACCCGCCTGGGCAGCGAGACCTCATCTCTACAATAAATAAAAAAATCAGCCGGGCATGGTGGCGCATGCCTGTAATTCCGGCTACTCGGAAGGCTGAGGCGGCAGGATCGCCGGAGCCCAGCAGGCGAGGCTGCGGTGGCCGGGAGCGGTCACTGCACTCCAGTCTGGGCGACAGAGTGAGACTCCAACTCAAAAATAAATAAATAAATAAAGCTAGCTGGGTGCGGTGCTCACCATGCCTATAATCCCAGCATTCTAGAAGGCTGAGGTGAGAGGACTGCCTGAGCCCACGTGTCTGAGATCAGCCTGAGCAACTTGGCAAGACCTCCTCTCTACAATCAATCAAAAAATTAGCTGGGGCAGGGCTCAGTGACTCAGTCTGTCATCCTGTGCTTTGGGAGGCTGAGGTGAGTGGATTGCCTGAGCCCGCGGGTTCAAGACCCGCTTGGCGAGACCTCATCGCTACAATAAATCAAAAAACTAGCCGGGCGTGGAAGCGCGCGCCTGTAGTTCCAGCTACTTAGAAGGCTGAGGCGGAAGGATCGCCGGAGCCCAGCAGGTCGAGGCTGCGGTGGCCGGGAGTGGCCACTACACTCCAGTCTGGGTGACAGAGTGAGACTCTGACTCAAAAAGAAAAAAAAAAATTATCCAGGCGTGGTGGCATGTGCCGGTAGCTCCAGCTACTTGGAAGGCTAAAGCGGAAGGATCACCTGGGCGAAGCAGGTCAAGGCTGCGGTGCCCCGAACAGTGTACCACTGCACTCCAGCCTGGGCGACAAGAGTGAGACTTCGGCTCAAAAAAAAACACCAAAAACACATTAAAGGGTGTGCTGATTTACCTAGAGGGAACAAGCTCAAGACGCAACGAAAGAGAACTCAAGCTGGGCCACAAGAGATCCCAGAAAACTCAGCCCTCTCGAAAGCCTCTGGTCTATCCAACAAGGACGAGCGGAACCTGGGTGAGTTGGAACACTCTGAGCCACGGAACCCTTGTCCCCAGACATGCCAAAGGCGACAAAACTCACACACCACCGAGGTGACCCTGAGAAAGCGCTCAGGAAACACCTGCTGAGTGAGTCTGAATTCTGGACTGGAGCTCCTAGAAAGCCGGGACGGGCCACGTCATCCCGTGCTCCTGGTCCTTAGGGCGGCAGGCAGCAGGTGTCAACACACAAGTGTCTGTAGACCCACATGGAGATACTCGCCAGCTTAACCGGGCCAAGGGAATGGAGTGGCACGCCCATGCCATCCCGAGACCCAGGTGACAAGCAGGACCAGGCGCCACAAGCCCCCTCCAGCCTCTACTCACCAATGTCCCCTCCCAGAGAGGCTGGACACCCCCGCCCCGCCTTCCCCCACCCGGCCCTCAGGTCTTCTCTTCTTCCCCAGCCAACCTCTCCGCCGCAGTCAGTTTCCTCGGCCTCCCAACATCAGGCCTCCCCCTCCTTCCCCGCCCTGGACACCCTGGCCCCCACACCCTCACATAAGCCTCAAAGCAGCAACGAGAAGCAGAGCAGAGACCCCCCCCAGCCCAGTTCCCCTCAATACCCAGAGCATGGCACCCCATCCTTCCTCCGCCTTTGGCAAGGGGCTTCTACACTCTGAACTGCTTGGATGCTTCCAGACACTGACTTGCCAATGAGATCTCACCTCTGAGATTCTCGGAACGTCCTCCCACCTGACTGAGAACTTTCATGTCTACAAATGACCGTCTTTTCCACCTGAGCTAACATCTAGCAGTGACAGGGAGAAGGGGGTGTTCGTAAAAGAACTGTCTTTCCCAAAGAAAGCAAGAGGGTCGGGCTCGGTGGCTCAGCTTGTAATCCCGGCACTTTGGGAGCCCGCGTGTTTAAGGCCAGCCCAGGCAACTTGGCAAGACCTCGTCTCTACAATAAATCAAAAACTAGCTGAGTGTGGTTAGTGCACGTTTGTAGTTCTGGCTACTTGGAAGGCTGAGGCGGAAGGATCGCCAGAGCCCAGCAGGTCGACACTGGGATGACCTGAGCATGCCACTGCATTCTAGCCTGGCGACAGAGTGAGACTCCAACTCAAAAAAATAAATAAATAGAGAGGTTTCATAAGAGCAGTAACAACACTGCCATAGACTCAGGCTGAAACCAGAGCAGTGGTTTCATGCGGGGTGGGGGGAGATCTATATACTCCCACCCACCTAGGGACACTGGGTGGTGTCCAGGGACTTTTGTGGTTGCCACAGCTGGAGCAGGTGTTCCCGGCAAGGAGTCGGTGGAGGCCAAGGATGCAGCTCGACGTGTGGGACGGCCCCCCGGAGAATGACCCGGCCCAGCATGGCCACAGCGCCTGGGGAGAGCCTGGCTGGGAGGCGCTCCGCCTGAGATGGACAGGCCCCCGCTCACCTGCCGCGAAGACACGCCCTGTCACCCCCAGGACTCACCGGAGGCGCGCTGTAGCTGGCGTGTGGATTGTTCTGGATCTCCCACAGGCCCTCATTGAAGCCTTTCCGCTTGTTAGGCTTCCCGTACTTATCTTTACACTTGTCGTAGGGGAACAGGTCCTTGGGCCCCAGGAAGGCTCTGGAGGAAGGAACCACGGGCCGGCCAGGGTGAGTGAGGCCACCCCGGGGGCGCCGCGCAGGGCAGGCCCAGCCCCAGCCGGGGACACTTACGTTTCGTGGGTCCCGAAGAAGAAGATGGGGTATTTGTTGGGCGGGGGCTTCACGGCGCCGTCGGCGATGTCATCAATCTGCAGAGGGAGGCCAGTCAGGGGGTGGCTCGGGACACGAGGGCAGTTCCACCCACGGACCCCGGACACCACCGAGAAAACGGCGCGGGGACGGGGGGACAGCCGGCTCGGAGAAGCCCTCGTCCGGGGAGAGGCATCCCCGTCCAAGCGGGACTCTGCCGCCTCCGCCCATCCCCCACTGTCCCCCGGCGCCCACCCAAAGCCACCTCTCCCCCCACAGGAGGGCGGCTGGCCCCCAGGCAGGTGCCTCACCTGCGCAGGCCAAGTGTGGCCCTCGAGCTCCAGGGGGCGGGGCCCGCTCGGGCCCAGGGACACCAGGCCCCGCCCTCAGACCCTCCCGCCAAGAGGGGACTCGCGGGTGGTCTCCCGAGGCGGCAGGCGCTCCGAGGATGCAGCGGGTGGGGGTGGGCTGCAGGAGCCGACCGAGCATCCAGGAAGTCCCACCCCTCCCGCAGGCCCATGGGCTCCCGCGGCTGTCAGTCACCTCCCCACGGGAGGCCCGCCGCCCCTGCACCTCCAATCAGGGGCTCGGCGGGCGCGGGGCCGGGCGGGCGGTGGGAAGGGGCCGGGAGGGGAAGGCCCGCGCGGACCAGGGAGCGGGAGGAGAGGGCGGTGTCTGCCAAGTTCCACCGCCCGGGGAATCAGGGAGCCCGCTGGCCTGGGCTCTCCGGCCCCGGCCCCTGCGCCCGGGCTGCCGGGGTCCTCGCTGTCCCCGCCCAGCCGCTTTCCAGAGTCGCGAGGCCCCGGGCTCCGGGCACCGCCCCTCGCCCGGGCAGAAGCATCCCAGCCTCGGCCCGCCCGAGGACCGGCCGGCCGTGCCCTCCGGCCCTGCTTCTCCGGCCGGTCCTCCCAGCCCAGAGGATCGGTCGTCCCGAGCCGACCCGGCGCTGGTTCCGGTCCAGCACCCCTCCGGCCTCACCCCTCCACTCCCCGCCTGCGGCCGGGACCTTCCGCCCCGAGCCCCGGACTCCTTCGTTCCTCCCCTGCCGGAGCCCCTGGGGCCCTGAGACCCGGGGAGGGCGATCGTCCCGGGTCCCCGCCCCGGCCCGGCCCCCCGCAGGGCCGGACCGCCGCCCACCTGCACGCCCGGGACTCCCAGGCTCGGGCCGCCCATCAGACCGGGCCGCCTGGGTCGCGGGGGGCCCCGGCCTCCCGCCCCCGGGCCTGGCCTCCATGTGCAGCGCCGGGGAGGACCACCCCGCGCCCCAGCGCCCCCAGACCGGCCTCTGCGGCCTCGTCCCCACGGGGCCTCGTCCCAGGGGGCCCCAGCAAGCCGCGTCCGACTCGTTCCCGGGTCCGCGTCCCCCAGGCCCGGTGACCTTGTGAGCGGAGCTCCCCGCCCGCTCCCCCCCACGTCCCCCAGCCCTCGCGCGCGGCCCGGCTTGCCGTGGCCTTGACCCTCCACCCGTCCCGGACCCCCGCACACGTGGCCCGGGGCCCCCCGGCCGCTCGGAGCGCGGCTTCTCCAGGCCCCACGAGGGGGCCTCGGCCTCGGGCGCCCCCTCCCATCAGGCTGGACCCGCCTCTGCCCGTCGCAAGTTCCCCGCGTCCTTTGGAACTCGGACCCTTTCCCCTCTGGCCTGGGACCCCCGGCCCCCCGGAGCGGCCGTGCCTCGGACCCCAGACGCCTCCAGATCCCCGGGGCGAGGGTCCCTCTGGCCCGGAACCCCCAGCCCCCCGGGCGAGGGTCCTCCAGGCCGGGACCCCGAGGTCCACGGCGCGCGGCTCCCCCGGACCCGGGGCACCCCGCGGCCCCCGGCGCGCGAGCCCCAGGCCCCGGCCCCTCCCCCCGGGCCCCCCCGGGGGAGGGTCCCCAGGCCAGGAGCCCCGAGCCGCCCGGCGCGCGGCGCCCTCGGGCCGGGGCCCCCGCCCGCCCCCCCGCCGGGCCCATCTCCCGCGCGGCCTCACCCGGGCCGGCCAGTGCGGGTAGCCCTTCATCTTAGCGAACACCAGGTCCCCGGGCTTGAAGGCGTGTGGCATGCTGGCGGCGGGAGGCCCAGGCCGCGGGAAGCGGCGGCAGCGGCGGGAGCGGCGGCGGCGGCGGCGGCGGCGGGAGGCGAAGCCGGGGGCGGGCGCGGGACGCGGAGGGGGCGGGGGCGGCCGCCTGGGCAGCCGGTCGGCGCGTGCCAATTGGGCGCTGCGCCGCCGGAAGTCCCGCCTTGCGGCCGTCACGGGCCGGGAACGACGTCTTTCAGGACCACTTGCGGGGACAGAGCAGCGCGGCGACCAATGGGAAGAGGGGTTGAAGCGGGAGCAAGTTAACGGGATTGGGTAACGGATAGAACCGAGGGGCGGGACCCAGAGACCTAATGGGAGGTTATGGGAGGTGAAAGGGAAAAGGTGGGAGGAGAGAAGCAGAGGCGATACGGGAGTGAAGGGGTGGAGCTTAAGGGAGAGGGGCGGGACCCACAACAGGAGGGAATTTAAGTGAGGACAGACCATTGGATGCCACAGGAAAAAAGGCCAATCAATGAAGGGAGCGGGTCATTGATAGCCTATCTCCCCGGAGGCGGGGCTTAACATAGGAACGCACGCCATTGGATACAAGAGAAGCGCCTCGAGATAGGGAACGGGCATTGGCCACCACAAGAGGCGGGCCTTAAGTGGTGATCGGCTATTGGCTGGCGCGGAAAGAGAGGCGCAACTCAAAACAGGGAAGGGCCAATGCCTGCTCAAGGGGGTGGAACTTAGAGGAAGGGGCGGGCCATGGGGGTTATGGTGCAGTAAACAGCCACAAAATGCACAGAACACGCACTTCTTCACTTAGGAAAAGAGCCAGGGTCACAAAATGCCCCCAAAACAGTATTTTTTAAAAAATGTATTGAGTACCCCATGGCCAAATTACTAGATTGCCCTGTGCCTCAGTCTCCCCACCTGTAAAATGGGGCTCATAAGGTTTGTGTCTTAAAGGGTTGCGAGGATTGAAGGGCTTTACCACCCCAAAAGCGCTCCGACCTGTGACCAGCAATAGGAAATGCCTTCTAGAAATCGAGTACAGGAAGCAAAGAGCTATTTATTAGTTTGACTATTATTATTTTGTAAGTAGGATCTCTGGTAAGGATTCAAAAGAACCACGGTGCTTAAGGCAAAGGCTGAATTGTGGGGTCAGGCGCGGTGGCTTACGCCGGTCATCCCAGTCCTTTGGGAGGCAGAGGCGAGAGGCTTCCCTGAGCCCAGGGATTCGAGACAAGCCTGGGCAACATGACGAGCCCTCATCTCTACAATACATCAAAAAGTTAGCCGGGGTGGTGGCACGGGCCGGGGGTTCCAGCTATTTGGAAGGCTGAGGCCGAAGGATCGCCTGAGCCCAGGGAGTCGAGGCTGCAGTGGCCGTGAGCATGCCACTGCACTCCATCCTGGGCGACAGAGTGACACTCCAGCTCCAAAAAAGAAAAGAAAAACAAAAAGGCTGGATTGTGAACATTAGTGGGAAGTTTCATTTACTTTCACTTCTTGGGAAACAATTGGAGAGACTTAATCAGAGGGTACAAAGACAGTACAAAATCCCTATGCCTATGAAACATGTCTCAACAAAGATACTTTATTAAGGCCGAGGCTTGAGGTCAGGAGTTCAAGACCAGCCTGGGCAACACAGCAAGACTCTGTCTCTAAAAAAAAAAAATTTTTTTAACATTTTAAAAAGTTGGAGCCGGGCTCGGTGGCTCAGCCTGTAATCCCGTGCCTTTGCGAGGCTGAGGTGAGTGGATTGCCTGAGCCCGCGGGTTCGAGACCCACCTGGGCAACTTGGCGAGACCTCGTCTTTACAATAAATTAAAAAAAAAATCAGCCGGGTGTGGTAGCACTCGCCTGTAGTTCCAGCTACTTGGAAGGCTGAGACGGAAGGATCGCTGGAGACCAGCAGGTCGAGGCTGCAGTGGCCAGGAGTGGCCATTGCACTCCAATATGGGCGACAGAGTGAGACTCCGACTCAAAAAAAAAAAGTTGGGGCAACCCCTTTGGGTCCCCTCCCGCTGTGGGAGCTTTTCTGTCCTCTCAATAAATCCTGCTTTCTAAAAAAAAAAAAAAAAAAAAAAGCCGGACTCGGTGGCTCAGCCTGTAATCCGGCACTTTGGGAGGCCGAGGTGAGTGGATTGCCTGAGCCCACGGGTTCGAGACTCACCTGGGCAACTTGGCAAGACCTCATCTCTACAATAAATCAAAAAATTAGCTGGGCGTGGTAGCGCGCTCCTGTAGTTCCAGCTACTCGGAAGGCTGAGGCGGAAGGATCGCCGTAGCCCAGCAGGTCGAGGCTGCGGTGGCCGGGAGCAGCCTCTGCACTCCAGTCTGGGCGACAGGGTGAGACTCCAACTCAAAAAAAAAAGAAGAAAGTTAAACATAGACATACCATATGATCCAGCGATTTCATTCCTAGGTGCAATGGACTGAATGGTGTCCCCCTCCCCAAATTCATGCATGAATCACTGACCTTGCATTTAACTGTATAGGAGATAGGGCCTTTAAGGAGGTGATTCCAGCTGAATGAAGTCCTAAGGGTGGAGGCTGATCCACTAGCACTGGTGTCCTTAAGAGGAAGAGAGTCAGGCATGGAGGCTCATACCTGTCATCCCAGCACTTTGGGAGGCTAAGGCGGGAGGATTGCCTGAGCCCAGGGGCTAAAGTCGGGCTGGGGTAGCATGGTGAGACCTCCTCTCCACGAAAAATTTAAACATTAGCTGGGCGTGATGGCACCTGTAGTCCCAGCTACAAGGGAGGCTTAGGCAGAAGGATCTCTTGAGCTCAGGAGGTCAAGGCTGCAGTGCGATTGTGCTGCTGCACTCCAAGGTGACCGAGTGAAACCCCAAATCAATAATAATAATAATAAAGAGGCCAGGCGCGGTGGCTCAAGCCTGTAATCCCAGCACTTTGGGAGGCTGAGGTGGGGGATTGCCTGAGTCCACGGGTTTGAGAACAGCCTGAGCAACTCTACAATAAAAATCAAAAAAATTAGCGAGGTGTGGTAGCGTGCAACTGTAGTTCCGGCTACTGGGAAGACTGAGGTGGAAGGATCGCTGGAGCCCAGTAGGTCGAGGCTGCGGTGACCGGGAGTGTGCCACTGCACTCCAGCCTGGGTGACAGTGACACTCCAACTCAAAAAATAATGATAATAATAATAAAAAAGAAAGAAGTCAGACAAAAGATCACTTTTTTTTTTTTGAGTCGGAGTCTCACTCTGTCGCCCAGACTGGAGTGCAGTGGCTGCTCCCGGCCACCGCAGCCTCGACCTGCTGGGCTCCGGCGATCCTTCCGCCTCAGCCTTCCGCGTAGCCGGAATTACAGGTATGCGCCACCACGCCCGGCTGACTTTTTGATTGATTGTAGAGATGAGGTCTCGCTGCCCAGGCGGGTCTCGAACCCGCGGGCTCAGGCCATCCACTCGCCTCAGCCTCCCAAAGGCGCGGGGTGACAGGCTGAGCCACCGAGCCCGGCTTGGATCACATATTCTGTAATCCCTAAATCATCTAACGTTTAATAAAATGTCCAAGAAAAAAAACAACAAATCTATCAAGACAGAAAAGGTGTTAATGGATCCCTTAGCTTGAAGGTGGGATAGAAACTGACTTCAAATGAGATGCATGATTTTTTGGGCGGAGGGGTGATGGAAATGTCCTAAATTGAGATTGTTGGTGGTGGTGTGCAGCTCTGTAACTATATAATGTATTTAATTGTGCACTCAAATTTTATGGTATGTAAATTACATATAAACACAGTTGGGAAAAAATAAAATAAAAAAATAGGCTCTGTGTGGTGGCTCATGCTTATAATCCCAGAGCTTTGGGAGGCTGAAGGGAGAGGATAACCAAAGCCTGTGGGTTTGAGACCAGCCTGGGCAACATGGTGAGACGTCGTTTCTACGATAAAGAAAGAATCTAGCCGGGCATGGTGGCACGCGCCTGTAGTTCCAGCTACTTGGAAGGCTGAGGTGGATGGATCGCCTGAGTCCAGCAGGTCAACACTGGGGTGGTCTGGGCAACAGAGTGAGACTCAACTCAAAAAACAAACAAACAAGAAAGCAGAATAGAGTGACGAGGGGTTAGGAAGAGTTATTATCTAATGGGGAAAGTTTCATTTTGGAAGATGGAAACTGCTTGAAAATGGGTGCTAGTGATGGTTGCCACGCCGTGAATGTCCATAACACTTACGAACTGCACATTTAAAAATGGAAAGCCAGCCAGGCTCGGTGGCTCATGCCTATAATTCCAGCAATTTGGGAGGTGAAGGTGAGAGGATTGCCTGAGCCCGCGGGTTCGAGACCCACCTGGGCAACTTGGTGAGGCCTCATCTCTACAATAAATCAAAAAATTGCCGGGCTCGGTGGCTCAGCCTGTAATCCCGCGCCTTTGGGAAGCTGAGGTGAGTGGATTGCCTGAGCCTGCGGGTTCGAGACCCGCCTGGGCAGGCGAGGCCTCATCTCTACAATAAAGCAAAAATCAGCCGGGCGTGGTAGCGCGTGCCTGTAATTCCGGCTACTCGGAAGGCTGAGGCGGAAGGATCGCCGGAGCCCAGCAGGCAAGGCTGCGGGGGTCGGGAGCGGGCACTGCACTCCAGTCTGGGCGACAGAGTGAGACTCCAACTCCAACTCCAAAAAAAAAAATCAAAAAATTAGCCGGGTGTGGTAGTGTGTGCCTGTAGTTCCAGCTACTTGGGAGGCTGAGGCAGAAGGATTGCTGAAGCCCAGCAGGTTGAGGCTGCGGTGGCCGGGAGCGGCCATTGCTCTCCAGTCTGGGCGACAGAGTGAGGTTCCAACTCAAAAAAAGAAAAACGGAAAGCCAGGTGTGCTGACATGTGCCTGTAGTCCCAGCTACTCAGGAAGCCAAGGCAGGGGAATTGCTTGAGTCCTGGAGTCCGAGCATGCAGTGACCAGGCGACTGTCCTCCAGCCTGGGCAACAGAGCAAAACTCCATCTCAAAAATAAAAATAATTGCATAAAAATAGCCAAATGATAATTGATTAAAATGGTAACATTTTGTCTATTTTACCACAATAAAAGATTAAAAATAAATGTACAAGTCATCCAATAAAAATATCTGAGCCAGGCTCGGTGCGGTGGCTCAACTGCTCATCCCAGCACTTCGGGAGGCTGAGGCAAGCGGATTGTCTGAACCCACGGCTTCGAGATCAGCCCGGGCAACTTGGCGAGACCTCGTCTCTACAATAAATCAAAAAAATTAGCCAGGTGTGGTAATGCACGTCTGTAGCTGAGGCAGCAGGCTTGCTGGAGCCCAGCAGGCCGAGGCTGGGGTGGCTGTGAGTGTGCCACTGCACTCCTGGGCCACAGGGTGAGATTCCAACGCAAAAAAAATAAAAAAATAAAAAAAATAAAAAAAAAATCTGACATATGGTTCTCAAACAATGATTATAATATGAAGCTAGTGTCATACATATTTTACTAATATTTATTTATTTATTTGCTTATTTATTTATGGTGAGAAAGCAGGACTTATTGAGAGAACAAACAAACACCAGGAGCAGAGAACCCCAAAAGCTTGCGGTGTGGGACGGAAAACTGGTGCTTATATAGCCCTAAGGCCAACCCGATTGGCTAGCACTAGCTATGAGCTGATTGGTCCGCACTTCGATGTTCTGATTGGTCAGTACTAAGGACCAATCGGCAGGAGGTAGGGGCCTAATGGTGAGGTGATTGGTTGCTTTTCAATTCCAAGAGTGAGTACTTAAGCTCTAGCTTGCGCGGCTTGCCGGGAGCTTGTTTACCAACACTGAGCCTGAGGGTTTTGCTGGGAATTCGCTTCATTGTTACCAGAGGACACGCTTGTCTGCCTGCCTAGACTTTTTCTGGCTCTGTCTTGTCTCATTCTCCCCTCTGGAGCAGTAACCCTAACTGCCTTTGGGGCGTGTACGGACGATGACCGGTCTGGCTACTTCCCGCTGATCGTGGTCATCCTATGTGGGAGGTAGCTAGGGATTCCCCCCGGAGGGCGATCTCAACGTCCTCCGTAGAAAGACGCGTCCACCCAATGTTCCATCTGCATCACCATTTGGAGTCGGGCGGCCTCCTTCCGTCGAGCCCCACGTCTGGGCGCCAAAACCGATGCGGGTTTTTGAGGTCAGCCTGGGCTTCCAGAGTGTCAAGGCCAGCCAAGCCCCGCAGAGGGTCCTCGAGGGGCTGGCAAGCCTAGCCCGGGAAGCGTTGGCTGTGATGGGCTGGCAAGTCAAGCCCTGAGAGGGTTGTGATTTCGGCGGGCAGACAAGCCTAGCCCCCAGAATGTCTCAGCCTCAGAGTCTCACCTTCTTTCAGCAGTTCCCCCCCGCCGTGTAGCCGGCTCCTGGCTGGCAGGCCAGTCTCGGGGTGCCCGGCTCTTGGGCTCCGATGATCTTCTGCAGCTCTTCAGGTCACAGCGCTTCAGGGTCGAGGCTCTTGTCTCAAGCCCAGGAAGAATGAAGGACATGGACAGTCGGAAAGTGAGACAGCAGGATTTATCGAGAGGACAGAGAAGCTCCCACAGTGGGAGGGGACCCGAAGGGGTTGCCCCTATCTATTTACTTAGAGTGGGAGTCTCACTGTGTCATCCAGACTGCGGTACAGTGGCATGCTCATGGCCACTGCAGCTTCAACCTGCTGGGCTCAGGTGATCCTTCCGCCTCAGTCTTTCAAGTACCTGAAACTACAGGCACACGCCACCACGCCCAACTAATTTTTTCTTGATTTATTGCAGAGGTGAGGTCTTGCCAAGTTGCCTAGTCTGGTCTCAGACCAGTGGGCTTAGGCAATTCTCTCACCTTGGCTTCCCAAAGTGCTGGGATTATAGGCGTGAGCCACCCTGCCCGGCCCTACCACAATTTTAAAAAGTATTTATTGTTTATCTGCCATTCAACTCTAACTTGCTTCCTGTGTGTGTTTGCTAAATCTGGCCCTCCTAGCATGAGGGGCAGGTGGGAAGCCCCAGGATGTGTGAGGAAGGTGGGGCACATCGGTCTGGGATACAGATGGGGAGACAGAGGCCAGGTGAGGGCCTTGTTCAAGTTCATATGTCAAGTCTGAGAGCTAGAATGCCACCTCTGCTGGTCCCTCCTCCAAGGCCCTCCTGATTCAGTGCAACCCCCCCCCAAATACATTGGGCAAAAAGCCACCTCTCCAGAAGCTTCTTTTTTTTTTTTTTGAGTTGGAGTCTCACTCACTCTGTCGCCCAGACTGGAGTGCAGTGGCCGCTCCCGGCCACCGCAGCCTCGACCTGCTGGGCTCCGGCGACCCTTCCGCCTCGGCCTTCCAAGGAGCTGGAACTACAGGTGCGCGCTACCACGCCCGGCTCATTTTGATTTATTGTAGAGATGAGGTCTCGCCAAGTTGCCCAGGCGGGTCACAAACCTGCGGGCTCAGGCAATCCACTCACCTCAGCCTCAGAAGTTTCCTGTCTGGACACAAAAGAAAAAAAAAAAAGGACCAGACTCTAGGCCCATCGTGGTGACTCATGCCTGTAATCCCAGCACTTTGGGAGGCTGAGGCAGGAGGATTGCTTGAGGCCAAGAGCTCAAGACAATTTTTTTTTTTTTGAGTTGGAGTCTCTGTTGCTCAGGCTGGAGTGCAATGGCACATACATGGCTACTGTGGCCTCTACCTGCTGGACTCAGGCAATCCTTCCGCCCCAGCTTTCCAAGTAACTGGAACTACAGTCATGCTCGGCTAATTTTTTGTTTTTATTGTAGAGACGAGGTCGCACCAAGTTGCTGAGGCTGGTCTTGAACTCCTGAGCTCCTGAGCTCAGACAATCCTCTCACCTCGGCCTCCCAAAGTGCTGGAATTACAGGCTTGAGCCACTGAGCCTGGCCTCAAAACAATTTTTAAAAATTAGCTGGGCCTGGTGGCTCCTCGGAAGGCTGAGGCAGAAGGGTCATTTGAACCCAGGAGTGTAGGGCTGCAGTAAGCTGTGAATGACTGGGCAACACAGTGAGACCTTGTCTCTAAAAAACCGCAACACCAGACTCTGCTGGAAGCGGCCAGAAGAGAGTGGGGAGTGCCCCCACCCCCGCGAGGCGGCAGAGGCAGGAGGACCTTCCAGCATGAGCCAGAGGTTGGCCCATGAGTCATCACCTAGGGAGGTGATGGTACTTCCTGCTACATTCTGAAGAGGAATACTTGAATACTCCATGGGGGCTGGGTGTGGTGCGCATGCCTGTCATCACAGCATTTTGGGAGGCTGAGGTGGGAGGATCATTGAGCCCAGTTCGAGACCACCAGGGCAACATAGCAAGACCTCATCTCTACAAAAAAAGAGAGAAGGAAAAGAAAAGTCTACGGAAAAAAAAATTCTGCGGGGAGGGGTGGGTTGTTGTCCGAGGCACACGGCGGGTCAATACACCCAGACACTGGGTTGCAGCGGGGAGAGAGGCTTAATCACAGGGTCACCAAACAAAGTAGCAGGGGGATCCTCAGCTATGTCCCCCTGAGGAATTCGGGGCCAGGTTTTTGAAGGCCTTTGGAGTGGGCTGAAACTGAGTCACTCAAGACAGCCAATATTTATTGTCTCACTCGGATTCCAAAGTTCAGGCAAAGGTCGGTTCTGGTTCAAGGTCTCTCATGAGATTGTGGACAACAAACCAGGCAGGGCTGTCTCATCTGAAGGCTCGACGGGGCTGGAGGAGCAGCTTCCCAGGGCTCCCTCTAGTGGCTGTTGGTGGGAGGCCGCCGTTCCTCCCCACGTGGCCTCTCCACGGAGCTGCTTGAGCTCCCTGCAATGTGGACACTGGTTCCCCCAAGTGAGTGATCCTGGAGACATAGCAAGGAGGGCCGGGCCCAGGGGCTCATGCCTGTGATCCCAGGACTTTGGGAGGCCGAGGCAAGAGGATTGCTTGAGCCCAGGAGTTCCAGACCAGCCTGGGCAAAATAGCTGTACCTATCTCTAAAAAAAAAAAATTTTTTTTCTTTAATTAACCAAGCATGAAGCCGGGCGTGGTGGCTCATGCCTGTAATCCCAGCACTTTGGGAGGTGGAGGTGAGAGGATTGCCTGAGCCCAGAGGTTCTAGACCAGCCTGAGCAACTTAGCAGGACCTTATCTCCATAATAAATTTTTAAAAATTAGCCAGGCATGGTGGCGTGCACCTGTAGTTCCAGCTCATGAAAGACAGAAGCGGAAGTATTACCTGAGCCAAGCAGATTGAAGCTGTGGTGGCCGGGAGTGTGACACTGCACTCCAGCCTGGGCAACAGAGTGAGACTCTGATTCAAAAAATACGTAAATAAACCAGGCGTGGTGGTGCCTGTAGTCCTAACTACTTGGGAGGCTGAAGCAGGAGGATTGCTTGAGCCCAGGCGTTGGAGGCTGCAGAAGGAGGAAGCTGCAATGCCTTTGATGACTCTGTCTCAGAATTCACACATTGTTGCTTCTGCCATATACTAATTTTTATAAATAGGTCACTGAGTCCAGCCCAAACTCAAAGAGAGAGAATGCAGGCTCTGTCTTTCAAAGGTGCCCGCAGGTTCAAGACCCGCCTGGGCAACTTGGCAAGACCTCATCTCTACAATAAATTTTTAAAAAATCAGCCGGGCGTGGTAGCGTGTGCCTGTAGTTCCACCTACTTGGAAGGCTCGGGTGGATGGATCGCCGGGGCCCAGCAGGTCGAGGCTGCGGTGGCCGGGAGTGGCCACTGCACTCCAGTCTGGGCGATAGAGTGAGACTCCAACTCAAATAAATAAATAAATAATAAAAGTACAAAGGTGTCAAATAATTTGTGGACATTTTTTTTTTTTAATAGGAGTCTCACTCTGTCGCCCAGGCTGGAGTGCAGTGGCACACTCACGGCCACCACAGCCTCGACCTGCTGGGCTCAGGTGATCCTTCCGCCTCGGCCTTCCAGGTAGCTGGGACCACAGGCATGTGCTACCATGCCCAGCTAATTTTTTTATTTATTGTAGAGACAGGTCTCGCCATGTTGCTCAGACTGGTCTCGAGCTGCTGAGCTCAGGCAATCCTCTCACCTCCACCTCCCAAAGTCTTGGGATTACAGGCTTGAGCCACCATGCCCGGCCTGTGGACATATTTTAAAACCACCCCCGTCTTATAAGCTAAGCTACTCCTGATTCCTGATGCCCCCAGATTGTGAGATGTTTGTGTTTTTTAAAATATTTATTTATCGATAGAAGTGGAGTCTTGCTCTATTGGCCAGGTTGGAGTGCAGTAGCACGATACCTCACTGTAACCTTGAATTCCTGGACTCAAGTCATCCTCCCACCTCAGCCTTCCTATAAACAAGCGCCACAATGTCCGGCTCATTTGTTCATCTCTTTGCAGAGACAGAGTCTTGCTATGTTGCCCAGGCTGGTCTTGAACTCCTGGGCTCAAGCGATCCTCCCACCTCGGCCTTTCAAAGTGCTGGGCTGACAGGTGTCAGCCACTATGCCTGCCTGTTTATTTCACGCTGGGAGGTGTGGGGCTACTTAGTTATGCAGCAATTGCTAACAGCCTCTTGAGGATTTTCTCTTTTATTCAATGCTGCTGTTTTGTTCCTGTGAATTACTACCTTGTAGGCATTGACTGTTCTACGGACGAGCTAAGTGCCGTGGCTAGAGCTTGCCATCCCAGGGACGGGAGGTGGATGTGGGAGGATTGCTTGAACCCAGGAGTTCGAGGCCAGCTTGGGCAATGTAGTTGCCCAATGTAGAGACTCCTGTCTCTATTATAAAAATAAAATAAAGAGAATATTCCGGGTGTGGGCGTGGTGGCTCAAACTTGTAATCCCAGCACTTTGGGAGGACAAGGCAAGAGGACTGTCTGAATCCAGGGGTTCAAGACCAGCCTGGGCAACTTGGTGAGACCTCATCTCTACAATACATCAAAAATTAGCCAGGCGTGGTAGCGCACACCTGTCGTGCCAGCTACTTGGAAGGCTGAGGCGGAAGCAACGCAGGAACTCAGGAGGTTGACGCTGGGGTGGCCATCAGTGTGCCTCGGCACTCCATCCTGGGCAACAGAGATTCCAACTAAAAAATAAAATAAAATAAACAAAACTTATCTTCAAAAAAAAAAAAGACTATCCCATGTCCTGTGAATAAGTTTCCAGCTCAGAGTCTTTGCCCCTGCTGTTCCCTCTGCCTGGAATGGTGTTCCTTCCCGACAGCCCTAAGGCTCAGTTCCCCATCTCCTTCAGACACCTTTACTCACATGTCTGACCTGACTTGATGGATTGAATGATTGTCTGAGTCCAGGTCTCACTCTGGCGCCAGGCCGAAGTGCAGTGGTGTGATCTCAGCCCATCACAGCCTTGGTCTCCGGAGCTCAGATGATTCTCCCGCCTCAGCCTCCCGAGTAGCTGGGACTGCAGGCCGCGCTGACACACCCAGCTGATGTTTTGATGTTTAAAATTTGTTCGGAGTCTCATTTCGTCACCCAGGCTGGAGTGCAGGGGCACACTCACGGCCACCCCAGCGTCCACCTGCTGAGCGCCCGTGATCCTTCCGCCTCAGTCTTCCAGGTAACCGGAACTACAGGCGTGCGCTACCACACTCGGCTAATGTTTTTGATTTATTGTAGAGGCGAGGTCTCACCAGGTTGCCCAGGCTGGTCTCAAACTCGCGGGCTCGGGCCATCCACTCGCCTCGGCCTCCCAAAGTGCTGGGATGACAGGCTGAGCCACCGAGCCCGGCCAGTTTTGATCTTTTGTAGAGACCGAGTCTCGCCGTGGTGCCCAGCCTGACGAACGCTTGGCCTCAAGCGGTCCTCCCGCCTTGGCCTCCCAAAGCGCTGTGATTACGGGGGGAAGCCTCCACATCTGGCCGACGGTGACATTTCACTTCCAGTCTTGGTAGAGGCTGTTTCCTTGGCCGGAGCCCTCCCGTCCCCTGGTCAGGGCCAATCTCATTCCTGTGTGTGTGTGTGTTTGAGTTTGAGTGGCAGTCTCACTCTGTCGTGCAGGCTGGAGCACAGACCCTCAATCACAGCTCATCACAGCCTCGACCTCCTGCGACCGGATGGTCCTCCCTCCTCGGCCTCCCAAGTGGCTGGGACTACAGGTGGGCGCCGCCACGCCAGGCTCATTTTCGGGGTTTTGGGTAGAGACAAGGTCTCGCTAGGTTGCGCAGCCTGGTCCCCACCTCCTGGGCTCAAGCGATCCTCCTGCCTCGGTCTCCCAAGGCGCCGCGGGGACGGCCGTGAGCCCCCGCGCCGTTGCCGACTTGTTTTGAGGTCTGCGGCAGCGGGCACTTGGAGAGTCTCTGGCCGCTCGCACGGCCTGCTAACTGGCGTCTGCCTCTCTCGTCGGTGATGGCTCTCCACGCCCCGGCTCGGGTATCCCCTTCGCCATCTCCTCCGTAGGGCTCTTGGGGGGCGACTGGGGCCAAAGGGGGCTGTGTCGCGGGGGCCTTGAATGCCGCCTCGCTGGATGGAGACTTGATCGCTGGGAGGCCAGGGAAAGTTTTCGAACAGAGGAATGGGGCCCCGTCGCCCTGTCCCGTGCACTCGTGCCATCCCCCGGGCAGCGCCACGGAAGGCGCCGGGCACAGCCTCCAGCCGGAAGCGCGCTCGTCGCCCTGACAACGGATTCCTTAGGAACCACAGAGACGCGGCGCCGGAGCGCAGAGCGGCCGTCCTCGGCCCGCGAGATGCGGCGGGCTAGAGCGGCGCGTCGGGGCCAATTGTCACGTGGGCGGCCGTGCTGGGGCGGGACTTCCGGCGGCGCGCTATTTTTTTTCCGGTTGCCGGCCCCTGGCGGCCCCTCCCCGATCGGGCCCTGCGCCCCCCGCCCCCCGCCCCCCGCGGCACCCCGCCGCCGGGCCCGCAGTCGCTATGAAGAAATTTTTCCAGGAAATCAAGGCAGACATCAAGTTCAAGAGCGCGGGGCCGGGTCAGAAGCTCACAGAGTCCGTCGGGTGCGTGACTAGCGCGGGCCTCGAGGCCCCCGTGGGCTGGGATGGCCGGGGGGGGGGGTGCGATCCCAGGGGTTGGGGGAGATCGGAGGGCGAGAGGGGCAGGCAGGGGCGGCCGAGAGTCGGGAGGAGACCCCCCCAGAGGGGCGGAGCAAGAGAGGCAGAGGGTGGGAGTGAGGGGGAGGGGACTGAGGGTTTAGGGGCGGGACACGAGGATGGAGTGGAGGGGGAAGGGAGGGCGACGTGGGGGCGGGGCTGCGGGAGTCAGGGGGCGGGGCCGAGCGATTCAGGGGCGGGGCTGCGGGCTTCGGGGGGCGGGGCACAAGGGGCGGGGCGATGGGGGAGATCTTCGGGCGCAGGGCTGCAGGAAGGGCGGAGGAAGAGGGGGGTCGGGGCTGCAGGAGGTTGGGAGTCCGTGGGGAAACCTTGGGGAAAAAGGGGGCGGGAGTCCCGCTGAGTTAGTGAGAGGTCTGGGGCCGGGCCGGGGGCCCTGGGGAGGCCGGGATGGTCTGGGGGTTTCTGGGTGACTGGAGAAGCAAATGCGGCCGGGGGCGGGGTGGAAGCGAGCCGGGGAGGCCGGCGTCCGCGGGAGTAGGGATTCCGGGTTCCGGGGATGAGTCCGGAAGGCCAGGAGGCTGTGGCTGCAAGGCTTGTGGGCGCCTCGGGGGTCTGCGTGAACTGAGGGTTCTGGGAGGAGAGTGGAGGTGGGGGCTTCTTGGCGGGTGGAGATGGAGCCTCCTGGGGGACGGCGGGTGAGGGGGGCGGGACGGAGGGAGGTGCCATCCAGGCTTCCTGGACGGCCTGGGGGACTTGGAGAGAGAGAGGGCCTGGCCGGGGAGGGCGTGTGGGGGCCTGGAAGGGGGGGCAGGTGAGTGGGGGTGCTGAGCGCTGGTGGGGGAGGGGGGAGGCGGGAGGGGTTGAGGGGGCTTGGGGATGAGGGGTGTGACTAAGAAGGCCTCTTGCGGGGGGGGGGGTGAGCAATATGGGGCTGGGAGGCCATACCATAGGAGGGGGGTGGGGAGTATGGGGGAGGTGGGGCCGTGAGGCTGGCAGGGTTCTGGGGAGGAGAGCCCGAGTGAGGGAGGGAAAGCTGGGAATCCCTTCCTTGATGTCCGCCACTGGGGATGGTGGATGGTGGCTGGGTCAGACCAGAGCGTGGGGGGGTGGGGCTTGGGAGAGGAAGGCAAGGGCACAGAGGTGCCTTCTGGAGAGAGTCATAGGGTGGACAGGGTGGGCGCCAAGCCTGAGTCAGGGCATCCGGGCCCTTCTGTACCTGGCGGCTCTGGTGGGGCCAGTAGACAAATGATCCAGTAGATGTGAGGGACCAGGTGGTGCCGGCCTAGAACAACCAGCAGGGTCAGGGTAGCGATGGCGGAGGGCACCCTGCAAGGCCCAGGAAGGCTCTCCCAGATGGCGCTGGGTCTGAAGTGGCGACTCCCTCTGCCCTGCCCCTGCCCCCCGCGTGGGGTCAGCCCTCCTCCTGTCCCCTCACCCTAGCCCTCAGCCTTCCCGGATCCGCTTTCCTCCTCCCACCCCCCACAGAACATTCTGGGTGGGAGGCACATGCGCGTGGGTTCTGCGGGGGCAGCCAGGGTGCGGAGAAGGAGCAGGAAGCCCCCTCCCAGCCAGTTGGGAAGGGGAAGGGTGTCCAGCCCAGAGGCACCAGGACTTGGCTTGGTGGGCTGGGAGGCCGTGGCCCATTGGATGAGGCATCCTGGGACGTGTTGCTTGTACAGGAAGATCCAGATGTCAGAGGATGCCATGCGAGTCTCCCTGCTCCTTCCCCCTGCTGAGAGAGGGCAGGGCTAGGCAGCAGGCAGATCCAGAGGCCTCGGGCCCAGAGGGGCGGGCTGCGCGGGGATCTGAGCGGAGCTGGAGAAGTGAGGGGCCTGGAGAAGTGAGGGGCCGAGCCAGAGCCTGGGCTTCTAGAAGGTTGTGGCACAGATGACGGGACTGCTGGGTTGGGGGGCAGAGGGGAGGAGGAGGGAGATGTGAGTCAGGACGGGAGGAGGGCCATCCCTGCAGGCGTGGATTCTGGAAGCTTCCGTCACGGGTAAACGCGTGCTTGTCCCAGCATCCCCCAGGTCTGGCGTGGCATGGCGCAGCTTGGGAGAGGCACGTGCCCCTGTGGGCTGGCCCCAGAGTCCTGCCTTCAGGGCCGCAGGGCATGGGGCACACTGCCGGGACTTCCACGAGCTCTCGGGCCTGTGAAGGGGGAGCTGGGATATCCCTGGGAGTTGGGTGGGAGTGAACCCCCTAAGCGCTGAGCCAGGGCCAGCTCCAGCAGGATGCCTGGCACACAGTAGGCGCTCAATAAAGGCGGCCGTGAGGTTAGCGTGAAGACTCACGGGAGGCAGGAGGGGCTGTGACTCCCAGGTCTCATCAGCTCCTGAGGTCATCAAGGTGTCTCGTGTGGGGGTGCGGCCACCCCATTTCGCAGATGAGGATGCGGAGGCCTGGTGGGGTCAGGGCTCGCCCAGAGGGCAGAGCTCAGGGCAGAACCAGCATCCCCTGCCTCCAGGGCTCCTCCGCCTGCACCAGGGCCATCTGGTGGCCGTGGGTGGGTGGCCCTGGCAAGAGGTGTCCTGGCCCACGTGAGCAGGGACGTGTCTGTGTGGCAGGGCAGGTGGCAGGAGCTGGGGAGAGGCCAGAGCACCGCTGCGTGACTGGCCGCCTCCAGTGGCACTCCCCTCCCCTTGGTCTCTCCCCAGGGAGAAGGCACCCAGGGAGAAGCCCACCCAGCTGGCCCTCAGACAGCCCCGCCAGGGACCCACCGATGAGGCGCAGATGGCGGCCGCCGCTGCCCTGGCCCGGCTGGAGCAGAGGCAGCCCCGGACCCGGGGCCCCACATCGCAGGATGCCATCCGGAACCAGGGTGAGTGGCAGCCTCCTCGGGACCCAGCGCTTGGCTTTGGGAGGGAACAGGCACGTGACTGGCGACAGACTCCATCTCTACAGAAAATCAAAAAATGGGCCGGGCTCAGTGGCTCAGCCTGTCATCCCAGCACTTTGGGAGGCCGAGGCAAGTGGATGCCTGAGCTCGCGGGTTCAAGACCAGCCCAGGTAACTTGGCGAGACCTCGTCTCTACAATAAATTAGAAATTAGCCAGACATGGTAGCACACACCTGTAGTCCCAGCTACTTGGAAGGCTGAGGCGGAAGGATTGCCGGAGCCCAGCAGGTGGAGGCTGCGGTGGCTGTGAGTGTGCCACTGCACTCCAGCTTGGGTGACAGAGTGAGACTCCAACTCAAAAAATAAAAAATAAAAAAATGCACCCAGCATGGTAGCACCTGTAGTCCCGGCTACATGGGAGGCTGAGGCGGGAGGTTGGCTTGAGCTCAGGAGGTTGAGGCTGTGATGAGCTGTGATTGCTCTTTGCAGTCCAGCCTGGGTGACACAGTGAGACCCCATCTCAAAGAAAGAAAGAAGTCACCAGGGCAGTACATTCACTCGGGGGCAGACAGGGTGAAGGACAACAGTGGCTGGTGTGGCTTGGGGAGACGTGGCCCCAGGGGGACGGCTGTCAGGGCAACTTCCTGGGGAAGGGGCTAGGCTGGAGGAGGAAGCCGGGCCAACAACTGTGGGGCTACAGCCCATCCTGGACCAGGAGGCGGGTCTCAGGTGGGCGGAGGCCCATGCAGCGCCCATCTCTGTCCCCTCTTTTTTCGCCCTCCAGTGAGGAAGGAGCTTCGAGCAGAGGCCACTGGCAGCGGGAGCCCGGATGCCCCAGGGACCAACTCGGTAAAACACCTGCTGGTGGCAGCACCACACCCGAGGGACGGCCTGGGGGGTGGTTTGGACCCTGAGAGGGGCCCGCCAGGAGAGGTGGGTGACTCAGGAGATGTCGCCTCTGTCCCTGGGACTCAGCCGGAAACCCATGTTGAATGCTGGAGGTAGGTGTGGATGTTCCGGTGTCGTGTGAGACCTTCAGGGCTCTCCCCGTGACTCCCGGCGAGGGCACTGAGAGATCATTGAGGTCGGGAGTTTGAGACCAGTCAGGGCAAACATGGTGAGACCCCATCTCTACAAAGAAATTTGAAAACAAGCTGGGGTGGTGATGTGTACCGGTAATCCCAGCTACTTGGGAGGCCGAGGCCCAGGAAGTCGAGGCCGCAGTGAGCTGTGATGGTGCCACCGCACTCCAGCCTGGGCAACGATCAAGACTTTGTCAGTCAACAGACACAGAGGTCCTACGCCTCAAAACCAGCAAGGGAAGGGCTAGGGCTACAGTCTATGGGACTCAAAATCCCGTGTCTCAGCACCGCCTTCTTCTGCCTTCCGCGGAGGTCTAGGGCGCGAGAGCTCTGCCGTCGGACATTCTGGCCGGGTGTGGTGGCTCACGCCTGCAATTCCAACACTTTGGGAGGTGAAGGCAAGAGGACTGCCTGAGCCCGGGGGTTTGAGACCAGCTTGGGAACTTGGTGAGGCCTCGTCCTTACAGTAAACAAAAACATTAGCCAGGCATGATGGTGTGTGCCTGTAGTCCCAGGCACTCGAGAGGCTGAGGCAGAAGGATCGCCTGAACCCAGCAGACTGAGACTGTGGTGGCTGTGATGTTGCCACTGCACTCCAGCCTGGGTGACAGCGAGACTCCGACTCAGAAAAAAAAAAAGCCAGGCCTGTAATTCCGCGCCTTTGGGAGGCTGAGGTGAGTGGATTGCCTGAGCCCGCGGGTTTGAGACCCACCTGGGCAGCGACACCTCATCTCTACAATAGTAAATAAAAAATCAGCCGGGTGTGGTAGCACATGCCTGTAATTCCGGCTTCTCAGAAGGCTGAGGCGGAAGGATCACCGGAGCCCAGCAGGTCGAGGCTGCGGTGGCCGGGAGCGGCCACTGCCCTCCAGCCTGGGCGACAGAGTGAGACTCCGGCTCAAAAAAAAAAAGCCAGGCGTGAGAGCTCACACCTTAATCCAAGCATTTTGGGAGGCGGAGGCAAGGGGAGTGCCTGAGCCCATGGGTTTGAGATCAGCCTGGGCAACATGGCAAGACCTTGTCGCTACAGTACATCCAAAAATTAGCTGGGCGTGGTAGGGCACGCCTGTAGTTCCAGCAACCTGGAAGGCTGAGGCTGAAGGACCGCCCGAGCCCAGCAGGTCGAGGCTGCGGTGCCCGTGAGCGTGCCACTGCCCTCCAGCCTGGGCAACAGAGCAAACCTTGAGCCCCCGAAATTCTGAGCGGGCCCCTCAGGGACCAGGTGCAGAGGGTGGTGTCACTTGGCCAGGGTGTCTCTTGTGGCAGACAAGTGGGAGGGGCAGTGGCGTCAGCTCTGAGCCATGCTGTGGGGCCCGTGGCACCCAGGCGGCTTGGCGGTGGCCTCTTCACAGCTCAGCCCCCCCACTTTGCCGTCCTAGGTGCCTGAGCCCAGGGAGGGAGGCTCGATCCAGCTGGCGGTGCCTGGTGTGTTCTTCATCTGCCCGCTCACCGGCGCCACCCTCAGGAAGGACCAGCGCGAGGCCCACATCCGAGAGGCCATTCTGGAGGTGAGTGGCAGCTGTGCCCCTTGTGCCCAGCCCGGAGCCTTCAGTCCTGAGCCACCTCCAGGAAGCCCTCCAGACCCTGCACCCGCCCTGATGGCATTTGCGTTTCTCTTGGCTTTCGTCCCGCTCGGCCCACTGATCTCTCTAATGAATTTGAATTCTCCAGATCTCAAAAGGCACCAAGGAGGCCGGGCGCAGTGGCTCATGCCTGTTATCCCAGCACCTTGGGAGGCTGAGGAGGGAGGATTACTTGAGCCCAGGGGTCTGAGACTAGCCTGGGCAACAGTGAAAACTCGTCTCTACAGAAAAACAGTTTAAAAACCGGGTGTGCCTGTAGTGTGTGTCTGTAGTTCAGCGACTTAGGAGGCTGAGGCAGAAGGAGCGCCTGAGCCCAGGTCGAGGCCAAGGTGGCCGTGATCGCACCGCTGCACTCTAGCCTGTGTGACAGGGAGACCCCGACTCAGAGGCACCAAGGAGTAGCAGGGGAGAAGTTCTCCTGCGGTCCTGGCTGGTGGCTTCTGGGCTTCGGGTCGCTCTGAGAACGGCCTTCCCCGCGGCCGTGCTTCAGCCTTCCGTGGCTTTGCTGTTCTGCTCTGCTTGTCTGCGTTCTACTGTTTGCCTTAGCGCTGACCCCGCTGGCGGGCCTCCCGCAGGAAGTGGACGGCCTGCAGCCAGTGTTCCTTTGTTTCTGGAAGCGGCTCCGTGGTCTTCCCGAAGCCCCGTCTCGTGCCCATGCCTGGGAATCCTGCCTCTCCCGCAGAACCAGCTCCCGCGTGGGCTTGGGTCCTGTCCTGCGCACCCCGTCCCGCCGCCCCTGCCTGGTCCTGACTTAAACGTGGTGGCAGGTTGCCTCCGACACCCCAAGGCAGCGCGTGGCGCCGCTGCCTGTCCCTGGGGTGGGTGTGCTGTCCCGCAGGCTGTCCACGAGGCTGACGTCCCGGGGACGCCTGGCCCGTCCCGCTCAGCCACCCACCCTGGCTGACTGGGCCCCCGTGCTGCTGGCAGGTGGGATGGAGGCCCCACGCCTGCCTTCTGGGCTGCCTGGCAGGTGGCTGCGTGCTGACGCCCTCCCCGGCTGGCCTGGGCTGCGGAGGGGTGAGAGGCATGACCGGGCGCAGGGGGTGCGAGCAGATCTGCCCCGCTCTCCTCCCTCTGGGACCCGTCCTCAGCCTCTCCCTGGGGGACCCCGGGGCAGGGTGGGGGCCAGGGTGTCCGTGTTCTGTGCCAGAGCTTGTGTGTGTCCTCTCTGCCACTGGCATCCCTGGGACCCTGAGTGGGGCACCTGTCGTCTCTCATCTGAAGCCCGGGAGTCGTTGCAGACGTCTCCCCTAGTGCTGTGAGAGTGGAGGGACGGGGCGTCCCCTGTGTCTGTGGCCTCCGCGCGTCTCAGTGCCAGGGCTGAGTTCTGAAGCCAGAGGTGGGGCGAGGATCCGCCGCATCAAGCCGACCCCATAAGGGGTCGGGGCTGTGGAAGGCGGAAGGGCCGGCCGGGCGTGGTGGCTCACGCCGTCATCCCAGCACTTGGGGAGGTCACAACAGGAGGATGGCTTGAGGCCAGGAGTTTGAGACAGCTTGGGCAGCATGGCGAGGTCCTGTCTCTGAGGGGAAAAGGTGGCGCCAGGGCCAGCTTTGTTCCAGTCCTGGCTGCAGTGCCCTTGGCTGGCAGCAGCGTGCCCCGCCCCCTTCCTTCCGGGCTGAGTGCAGTTGAGTTCGTGTCACTTAATGCTGCGTTCCGTGTGAAAGTTCCCACCCAGCCAGGCTCGGCGGCTCAGCCTGTCATCCCAGCACTTAGGGATGCAAAGGGATTGCCTGAGCCCGCGGGTTTGAGACCAGCCCGGGCAACTTGGCAAGGCAATAAATTAAAAAAAAAAAATCAGCTGGGCGTGGTAGTGCATGCCTGTAGTTCTGGCTACTCGGAAGGATCGCCGGAGCCCAGCAGGTCAACGCGGGGGTGGCCATGCGTGTGCCACCGCACTCCAGCCTGGGCGATGAAGTGAGGCTCCAAACAAAAAAAAAAAACAGAAAGTTCGCACCCCTTCCTCCTCCCATCACCTGCGCGCACGCAAGTGGCTTTCTATGGCTTCCCCTGCCAGCACTTCTCCACTGACCCGGTGACCGCATCTATCATGAAGATCCACACGTTCAACAAGGACCGGGACAGGGTGAAGCTGGGCGTGGACACCATCGCCAAGTGAGTGGGCGGCCCCGGGCCCGCGACAGCCTCTTCCCCGCCTGGCACCTCGGCTCTGCTGGCCGCCAGCCCCTGCCAGCGTGGCTACCCAGCCTCCGTTGAGTCCTGCTGGGTGGGCCTGAAGGCAGCTCGGGGCGTGAGGGCCGCTCTGCCCTTTTGGACCAGGGCACAGGACCCTTGGGGAAGGGCTGGGCCTCTGCCAGCCTTGGTTTACCTGTCTGTGCAACAAAGAGGTTTACAGAATTAGGGGCACCCGAACAGCTGCCCAGCCCTTCCGCTGGCATGGGATCCCCTCGGCGCTGGGGCCTGTTCTCAAGCCCTGTCCACTCCCCCTGTGGTTCATGGGCGGGCAGGGCACGGCGGTGGCCCCTCTGGTGGGCAGTGGTTGGGCCTGGGGGCTACTGCTCAAGGAGTGGGCCCCAGGGGGTGACGTCATGCCCGGAAGCAGCCACACGGCCACGGGGCGGTCCCTTCCTCTGACGAGAGGCCATGTGGCTCTGAGCTACTCCCCTGGGGGTGGCAGTTCCGAGGGGCCGGGCAGCCTGCCTGGCTGTGCCCGTTCACCCTGCTCCTGCTCCAGGTATCTGGACAACATCCACCTGCACCCCGAGGAGGAGAAGTACCGGAAAATCAAGCTGCAGAACAAGGTGTTCCAGGTGAGCACAGCCTGGGTGACTCGGCCACCACGGTCAGGTAGGCACCGTCACCTGGGCTCAGGTGGGTGGCGGGCCGCTGGCCCTGGACGGCTGGGGTGGCCTGTGCTGGACCTCAGGGGCTCCCTGGAAGTGCCGGTGTGTGCGCTGAGCCGCAGGCAGTGGTTTTGTCTGGCAGAAGGTGGCAGGGCCGGGGCCGAGTCCTTATGCGCCGGTCATCCCAAATCCGTATCTGCTCCTCCCCGCCAGCATGTTCTAACTTGTCTTCAGTTGGGAATTGGGACCCGGGACCCTGTCAGCCCTGGGGGAGTTCTCATGCAGGCGGGTGTCAGGGTCTGGCTGCCCTGACCCGTGCGAGTCACGCCTTTGTCCTGTGCTGGTACCCACAGTCCTCTCCCATCCCCACCCCAGCAGTTCTTTGGCTTGTCAGCTTTGCTCCTGGCGCCTAGCGGTTGACCTCTGGGGGACCCTCTGAGAAGCGAGTGTGTGCTCACCTCGGAGGCGGCCTCTGGGGGGAGTCCCTGTCCAGGGGTCAGCGGCTCTCCCCAGAGTGAGAGTGGGGCTGGTGACTGGGTGGGGTGTGGCAGGACCTTGCAGAGGTCTGTGACCGCCTCCGCCCCCAGGAGCGCATCAACTGCCTGGAGGGGGCCCACGAGTTTTTCGAGGCCGTTGGGTTCCAGAAGGTGACACTTCCAGTTCCTGACCAGGGTGAGAGGTGGGGACAGCCAGGCGGGGCGGGGGGCACAAGAGACCCTGAGGGGGACTGGCCCAGGGTGTCCTGCCGCGGCGGCTGACAGGGCCCTGCTGTGCCCAGAGAGCCCCGAGGAGTTCTACGTGCTGAGCGAGGCTGCCCAGGCCCGGCCACAGCACCTGGAGCAGCACAAGACCCAGCTGCTGGCGGCCGAGCCCGTGCGCGCCACCCTGGACCGGCAGCGTCGCGTCTTCCGGCCCTCGCCCCTGGCCTCGCAGTTCGACCTGCCCGGGGACTTCTTCAACCTCACGGCGGAGGAGCTCAGGCGGGAACAGAGGCTCCGGTGGGTGGAGGTTCGTGGGCGGGGGAACCTTGCGGGGCCCGGCCCAGCCCGCTGACCGTGGCCGCCCGCAGGTCCGACGCTGTGGCGCGGCTGAGCATGCTGCGGACCCAGGCCATGCGTGACAAGGAAGGCCAGCGCGAGCTGCGCAAGTATACCTACACGCTGCTGCGCGTGCGCCTGCCTGACGGCTGCCTCCTGCAGGGTGAGCTCGGGGCGCCGGGGGCCGGGGAGGGTGGCAGGCGGCCCGGGCCAGTCCTGCCGACTGTGCCCCTCCCGCAGGGACCTTCTACGCCCGGGAGCGGCTGGCGGCGGTGTACGCGTTTGTCCGCGAAGCCCTGCACAGCGACTGGCTGCCCTTCGAGCTGCTGGCCTCGGGCGGGCAGAAGCTGTTGGAGGACGAGAGCCTGGCCCTGAACGAGTGCAGCCTGGTGAGTCCAGCGGCCCTGCTCCCGGGCGCTCCGGGTCCCCCCCGCGTCGGCAGGACCCCGAGGGAGGTGCTTCTCGTAGGGCGTGCTAGGGCGCAGGGGTCCTGGGCCGGGCCCCAGCTCCGAATCCCACCTCTCCGCTTGCTGGCAGCGTGGTGCTGAGCAGTCCGTGGCGTTCCCGTGCCTCAGTTTCCCACCTGTGAAACGGGAGAGGGGATGAATGCCAGCTGGCGTGTCCCGTCCTCAGAGGCCTCCGGGGAGCAGAGCCAGTGTGGGGCGGGACACGCAGCGGCTGACGGGGAGGACACAGGACGGCAGGGACCGGGGTGGGGAGCCAGACTCCGGCCAAGTGGGGCACCCGCTCGCCCAGCCGGGGCACCTGGCACGGGGCGGCTGACTGCCGGAGACAGGTGCCACCCGCCTCCCCCGCAGGTGCCCTCCGCGCTCCTGACCTTCTCGTGGGACGCGGCTGTTCTGGAGGACATGAAGGCTGCAGGGGCTGAGCCCACCTCCATCCTGAAGCCCGAGCTCCTGTTGGCCATCGAGAAGCTCTCGTGAAGTAAAAGCCGGGATGGCCTCTGCCCCGGGGTCTGTCTCCTGTGTCCTCGCCCTGTCCTCCCATAGCCTCCAGGCCCTCTCCAGAAACACTCGCTGTGCCCCATGGGCACGGGAGGGGCGTGGCTGGCTGTGGAGCCATGGAAGAGGCCAGGCCCACGGGGGTGAGCGCCGGGCCCATCTTGAGGGCTTGGGGCAGCCCCGAGTCCACACCCTCTACTAGCTGCTATTAACCGGGTCACGGAACCCCCTTCCCTGGGCAGGTGTGGGCATCTCTCTCAGTAGGCATGGGTCTGCGGCACCCAGCTCCTGCGTGCCGTGGGCACGTCTGGTGCTGGAAGCTGGTGACGGTGGGAGGAAGGGAGACGCTGGCTTGTCAGCACCCAGCTCTGTAATTACTAAGTTATAAGTCCAAATAAATAGGATGTTTGGATATAGTTTCCGGGTGCCTCTTCGAAGCCATGGGCACAGGGCAGGGTCTGCAGCTGCTGAGCTGAGCGGCACGCAGGGCCCGGGTGTGGCCTCCGTGGCGGCAGGCCAGGCGGTTGCCTGCTCTTGGGCGTCTGTCCACTGGCACCCACACACACCCTTGATGGGGAGGAATCCCGCCACTGGGCAGCTCCGGGCCGCGCCCTCAGGGTCAGGCACTGCAGGCCGCCCCAGCCGTCTGGCCTCAGCGTGGCCGGCAGGATGGTTTCCCAGATGGCCACATCCTTCCTAGACTGTCATTGTGCCTTCACGTGACGGAAGGGCTGCTGCACACTGGACTGTGCGAAGGACCCTGAGACGGGAGATGTCTGGGGTGGCCGGGCGGCTCCCAGAGACGGGAAGAGGCTGTGCTGGCTCTGAGGATGGGGGAGGAGCCCCAAGCTGAGGGCTGCGTGCGCTGGGAGCAGGATGCCCAGGGAGACCGGGGCCTGGGGCCTGGGAGGCAGGTGCCTCGGCCCGGGCTGGCTGAGCGCTGGGACGGAGCGGAGGTCCCCGGCTGGGCTCTTGCAGCCACCTCCGGTGGCCCCTTCTTGCCCCAGCCGGCCTGGTGCTGCTGGGGTCCCCGGAGCACCAGGGTCCTACCCCTCCCAGGCTGTCCCAGCGGGGGCCTGTGGCCACTGGTCCTCTGGCCACCGCCAGCGGGGTGAGGCACGGACTTGAAGCTTCAAGGCCCCAGCTGTGCCGTTCAGAGTATTCTCAGTTGGGTGTGGTGGCTCACGCCTATAATCCCAGCACTCTGGGAGGCTGAGGAGGGAGGACTACTCGAGCCCAGGAGTTTGAGGCCAGCCTCAGCCACACAGCGAGATGCCTTCTCTCAAAAAAAAAAAAAAAAAAAAAGTATTGTCTCTTACGGAGAATTCAGCCAGGAGCTCCCAACATACCTTCTTGTGTCACCACACGGGCCGCTGATAGTTTTCTTGCTTTCCCGTCACTCCTAACCCATGAACTGCCCTTGTGTTCACTGCCCTGTCCCAGGACCCCAGTGCAGACCGTGTTGGAAACAGACATCCCTGCCTGTCTCCAGGACTTGACTCGAGTTGTTTTGCCAGTTAGGCTAACCTAGGGGCCAGCTCATGTGGGCCTGTTTCAGACAAGCCACATCCGGCTGGCCAGTGGGGGCACGGGGCATCCCTGGGCTGGGGGAGGTGGCCAAGGCCCCACACCCTGCAACCGGGGTGTCTGCACAGGGCTGGGGAGGAGAGGACCCTGCGGGAACCAGGCGTTGCAGGAGGCACGTCCACCAGACGGCAGGCGGCGCCACCCTGCACACACAGCCCACTCGCCTCCTGGGGCAGAGCGGATAAAGCCAGCTCGGCTGCAGGTGGCAAGGACAGCACCTGCTCTTCAGAACCAGCACTCCCGAGACGCCCCCGGCCCAGGCCCAGGCCACGGGTCTTATGCGCCTCAGACGTGAAGCCCGCCTGGGTTGAGGAACACGACCCTCCTCGCAACCTGGGCAGGAGGACCGCAGTGGCACAAGCCAGAGCGCCTCACCTTGAACTTGGCCCACCAGGAGGGTGAGGACTAACAGCAGACAGGTGGCCGGCGTGCCTACAGGCAGAGCCTCCGAGCTGGCACCACACGGGGTGGGGGGGCAGGCCGAGGCGTGCGCGCACACTCCAAGAAGTGCTGTTTGTTCAAAGATGACACACAGCCCAGCTCACTAGAGAACGAGTTTATACACTTCCGCGTGAGGCCCAGCGCCCGGTCACACGCAGTGGCAGCCCTGGGTTCAACTCATTTACAAGCATTCAGTCCTGTGCCCCTTTTAGGTGCCTGTCTAGCCATCACGTCCAATAATGCTTTATTCAAGGGCAGACGAATACGCAGCTTTCTCGAGACATCTTTACAGACACCAAAACCAAGCATCCCATCTAAAACTCTCCAAACCTCCGGGAGGTCTGCAAGGCAGGACAAAGTGCTCTTGACGCAGGCGTCGTCGGGACGGTCCCGTCTCCAGACCGTGCCAGAGGACGCCCGACCCGTCCACGTCATCCGCGGCAGCCCGCGTGATGCTCAGGGGGCGCGTGGCGGGCTTGCCGGCGGGGGGCTCTCGCTGGTGTCCATTCCCACTGCTGCCCCGGCTCGGGAAGCGGGTCCGCACGGGGCCTGGGCGTCTGAAGGGTGAGACGTGGAGGGGCTCGATGGCTGTGGCTGCCGGCGCCCTGGCGAGGGGCCCCCAGGCCGGGACCCCGCTGGGCTGTGGGAGGAGGGCAGGCACGCACCCAGACGCGGCGGGGGCCAGGGTCACCGCCCCATCGCCAGGTCCAAGCCTGCCTTCAGCACAAGGCCTTCCTGGCTCCCGCCTCCCTGGGAGCGGATGCTGCCACCCGCACCCGAGCTCACTCCCGCTCCGCCACCCTGCCCAGGGCCTCAGCACGTCCCTCTGCAAGGAGCATGCCAGAAAGCCCCCACCCCGCCCTCACCTCCTCAGGGTGGCCTTCCCTGACCTGCCCTCTGAGGTCACGGCCCTCCAAGACTCCCGTCACATGCCCTCACGGCACTGTGGACCAGAACCGTGCCAGCCCTCCTCTCCGTAGGCAGAGCTGTGCGCCAGTCCACTGGCTGCCAGCCCACGGGGTGCTCTTGCTGGCGTGAGCCACGGGCAGCTGAGAGCCTAGTCCAGTGTCCGCGTCACCCTGAGTGCCTTCCGCGGGCACCACCCTTCCCTGCCCACCTGGAGCCCTTCTCACCCCCAGCACCTGGGACGTCCATGATGATGCAGTCGCCGTCCTCCTCTTCCTCCTCCTCCGTGTCCGCCTGGAAGCCGTCCATGTCCTCAGGGCTGACCTGGGCAGACAGGATGCAGGGCCATCAGCAAAGCAGGCTGGCCACACTGGTGCTGCAGTTGGGTGGGGGGACCAGCCGAGTGCAGCCCCACCCCTGCCGCCACACAGAGGCACTCTCAGCATCCTGCAATCCGGCAGCCGTCTCAACTTGAGAAGCCTGAGAGCCTACAAGGAAGAGCCTGGGGGCTCTCCAAGAACTCAAGTCCAGTCCTCCAAGAGCTGCCGCCACGGAGACCTGCTCGGACAGTCCACGCCATGCGATGACGACAGTCCACACACGCTGCAGTCCCAGGAAACTAGAACACTGTTGCAGCTGTGCCTTTTCTGCGTTTGGGGACAAATACTGAGCATCATGTTACAGCTGCCGACAGCGCCCAGCAGTCACTGCCGTGCGGGTGTGTGGCCTAGGAGCAGCAGATCACACCACACAGCCAGGGGTGCAGGCTAGACTAGACACGCAATCACGGAGTCGCCTAAAGATGCATTTCACAGAACAGGTCCCTATTAGTAATTCACACCTGACCATCATTTGTGAATTACTCTGGAATCAAAAAGGAATTCTAGATTTCTGCCTACATTAGAACGAGAAGTGAATAAAGCACACGTATTTTCTTTGAGCTTACTATTCTTTTTTTCTTTTGTGTTGGAGTCTCACTCTTATCGCCCAGGCTGGAGTGCAGTGGCACGCTTATGGCCACTGCAACCGCAACCTGCTGGGCTCCGGCGATGCTTCCACCTCAGCCTTCCAAGTAGCTGGAGCCAATTTTTTGATTTATTGGAGATGCGGTCTCACCAAGTTGCCCAGGCTGGTCTCGAACCCCTGGACTCAGGCAATCCTTGCACCTCAGCCACCCAAAGTGCTGGGATTACAGGCTTGAGCCACCACACCTGGCTTGAACTTACTATTATTCTTTAAAAGGTGAAGTCTCGCTCTGTCACCCAGGATGGAGTCTACTGGGACAATCATAACTCACCACGGCCTCAACCCCTGGGCTCAAGTGATCCTCCTGCCTCAGCCTCCCGAGTGGCTGGGACTGCAGGCGTCGGCCACCACGCCCAGCTCGGCCTCCCACAGCTCAGGCCTCAGGCAGGAGCCTCTGGGCTCAGCCAGTCTAAGTAAGTGGCTGAGAACTCGCGAGTCCGTGTTTCCTCCCTGCCCACCATCCCACCAGTCTTCTCCTGACACAAGACTCGCTCCATTTGGCTGGTTTCCCGGCAAGAACACAATCAGGAGGCTGTGGGTGGAGATGGGGCCGGGGGGCGGCCTCCACTAGGGGCTGAGCCTCCTGTGAGGTCCTGGGCCGGTTCCCTCTGCTTTCACCAGAGAGAACTAAAGGCAGGACGTGCGAAGCCTCCGCCCGTCTCAGTCTCTAAATGAACTAAGAAAACCACTCCAGGAGGACGAGGCACGCCGACTTCAACAGGGAGGCGAGTTCTCAACTCCTGGAATTCTCCCGCTACACAAATCCCCATTTGCCTAGAAAAGCAACAGCAGAGCAACCAACGGCCAGGTTTGCTGGCTGGTCTCCTGGCCTGGCAGGTACAAGCAGAGCCTGCCAGGCAGGCTGGCTTTCCACTGCAGCCCCCCGGATCCTGGGAGAGGGACTCCCCTCCCGCCTCCCCTCCCTGGTGGCCAGGAGCCCAGCCCCACCCCACCCCAAGCATCAGGGGTCGCCCCGTGAGGACGCCCAGGGCTATTTGTTAAGGAGGAAGAAGCTGACGTGCCCTCTAGGCCCACCATTGAGGGCTCCTCTGAGCCGGAGTGCCTGGCAACACGAAGCAGAAGCAGCGAGCCCTCTCCCCACAGCCGTCCCAAGGCGCTGGCCAGCCCTCCACACAGGACATGCACGCACTGAGGCTCTAGGTTTTCTCTGGATCCCCGACTTTTCAGAGCCACATTGCCCTTCACCCTCCAGGCACGAGACAGGCCTTAAACCATGATGCTGAGTCCGGCTGTGCCAAGAGCTGTCGGCAGCTGGCCCAACTGGTAAAGCAGCCCAGCCCCGCTGCTGAATGCAGAGACGAAAGAGCAAAGCGGAGCTGGGGAATGTTTGGCCGCTGCGAGGAATGGGGCCATGTAACTGACACCCGTGATCCTTCTGTGTCATCTTGATCACAGAGTGTGTTGTGCCAGAAAGGATAAATACACCCTCCTTGTATTACAGAACAGTCAAGTAAAACAGAGAAACAGAGGCCTAAGGCGCTGAGGCCATGCAGACACTCAGTGGGTTCTCACCCGAAGTCAGAATGCCTTTGGAACGCCGATTCTGAGCTCCAGATGACTTAAATGGCCGGGCTCGGTGGCTCAGCCTGTCATCCCGCGCCTTTGGGAGGCTGAGGTGAGTGGATTGCCTGAGCCCACGGGTTCGAGACCCGCCTGGACAGGTGAGACCTCATTTCTACAATAAATCAAAAATCGGCCGGGCGTGGCAGCACGTGCCTGTAATTCCGGCTACTCAGAAGGCTGAGGCGGAAGGATCGCCGGAGCCCAGCAGGTCGAGGCTGCGGTGGCCGGGAGCGGCCACTGCACTCCAGTCTGGGCGAGAGTGAGACTCCAACTCAAAAAAAAAAAAACAACAACAAAAAGCAGCCAAACTGATCAGAAGCACGGATGGCACCATCCAGAGTCTAGCAACGACCACCACATCCCATGGGTGCAGAGCCGTCCACTAGTGGCTTTACCTGGAGCCAGGGAAAGGTCCCGCTGGGGCTGGCACTGGGTCTCCAGCCCCACCTGCTGTGCCGCCTGTGCCCCTCTCTGAACGAGCCCTGGGCAGTGGCGGGTCCTGTTCCCTGCGGAAGCCTGTGCCCCAGTCCATGGCAGGCTCATGGGGCAGTGTTTGAGCCCGGAGCTGGGCATGGGCCCCCAGGCTCTTGAGGGGGCCTTCGTGAGTCCCTGTGGAAGGAATGCAGAGACCACCGGCCACATACAGCTGCCATTCACATGCACCAGCAAGGACTCCACGGCCCACATGCCTCACACAGTGACCCCTGACGCTCCCAAGTCCCACTGGGAGTGTCTCCCCTTTCCCATGGTTAGGGAAGATACCAAGCATCCCACCGCCTGGGAGATACGCCAAGCACACGAGGCTCAGGTCGCTGTTTGCCGCGCAGAGATACTGGCTCTGGACACGACAGGCAGCCCTGCAGGAAGGAGCCAAAGGGTGCCCAGGCCCACACTGTGCCAACCCAGGCCCCAGGCCCCACGAAGGGGAGAGGTGGAGCTGTCGCACAAAGATGGGGGAAGGGATGCTGCCCAGGGCCTCGATGCTGTGAGGACAAGGACACCCCAAGGGGACACGTGAGGGCACGGGGGCAAAGGCCCACAGATACTGTGACAGACGTGGGCTCCTGCAGCCTCCAGCCCTGATAGCTTGGTTCTTCCAGCCTGCTCCAGCCAAAGCTGCTGACCAGGCTCCTTCTGAGACCGGACAACACCGATGACAAGGGAGTTCTGCTGTCCGAAAAGGCTATGACCAAGGATGCTTCCCACCCCGTGGGTTCCCCTAGGCCAAGGGCAGCCGCGCACATGACAGGCCATGCAGGGACAGAAGCTTGGGGGTGACAGGACAGCTGTGGTATCACACTGGACCTTGGGGGATGCCCCTCTGGTGGCCCTGCTTGCTGTGGCAACTTAGGAAGGTTTAATGCTTCAGAGACCACACCTGTCTGCTGGCCACGGGGAGGTGGCCAGACGTTGTCCAGGGAGCACCTGCTCCCACCTTTTTGAACCCTTTAATGCCAGAGAAGCTGGAGGTGCCGTCTCTCCCTGTCTTCCCCCTGACCCAGCCCAACCTTCAGGCAGGCGCCGAGCAGCCTCCCCTCCCCTTGGACGCCCGCATCACGTCCACTAAGTCTAGTCTCTGAAGACCTGCGGCCCAGAGGGAGGCCCGGCGCTGAGGTGGCAAAATCGGCTTCGGGTAAGGGACATACTGGAAGAGAAACGGAGTCACGTTCACAACCCTGTCTGTGGTCATGTGGTGGGCTCCAGGGCCCTCTGAGCACAGGGGCTTCCTCCCAGCCCAGGCAGGAACGGCCACACGTCCACAGCTCTGAGCACTTGCTCCACGGGCGCTTTTCGTCCGTGATCACGCAGCCGCGGGGCCTCGTGGGCGCCCACGAGCATCCGCACCAGGTGAGGCTTCAGGCACCCTGTGTCTGTGAGGCCCGCCGGGGTGCCTGGTGCAGAGCCAGCGCTTAACCACCACACACGAGGAAGGCAGAAACAAAGAACCTAAGAACAGAAGCAAGACGCCACCGCCTGGAATATGATCCAGTGTGAAAAAGACAAGAGCTATCTAGCCACAAGTCCCAAGGAGGAGGCACAATGCCTGCCGCCAAGCGTGAGGCCATGCACTACACACGACAGCTACGGGCGTTCTGGAAAGGTGGAACGCGGAGACAGGACACAGTCAGGGGCAGTGGGGGAGGGACGGGAATGCAGGGGACATGAGAGCAGAAAAGCTTCACTGTCCAAAACCGCAGAGGTGGAACATGCTATCTGACACGTGTCCAGGCCTTGGGACGTGCGGCCCCAGGAGCGAGCCCCACACAGACTGCGGGTGATGAGGACGTGTCCTGCAGATTTAGCAGCTGAAACCCACGCATGGGGGCGGCTGTGTGGAGACAGGGTGTCTGGGAACACTCTGTACCACCCACTCAATTTTGCTGTGTTCCTGAAACTGCTCTAGAAGCAAAGTTCATCTTTAAAAAGGCGCCTGCAAGCCGGGCTCGGTGGCTCAACCTGTAATCCTGCATCTTTGGGAGGCTGAGGTGAGTGGATTGCCAGGTCTGAGACCCGTCTGGGCAACTTGGCGAGACATCTCTGCAATAAATCAAAATTAGCTGGGCGTGGTGGTGCGCGCCTGTAGTTCCGACTACTTGGAAGACTGAGGCGGAAGGATCGCCGGAGCCCAGCAGGTCGAGGCCGCAGTGGCCGGGAGCAGCCACTGCACTACAATCTGGGCGACCGAGTGAGACTCCGACTCAAAAAAAAAAAAAAAAAACCGCCCCTCACCTGGCCGTCGTGCCGGCGCTTCTTCATGAACTGGGTGATGCACATGCTGCCTGCCGACTTCCTCTTCAGTGACACAGGCGTGCCCTGGCTGGGCACCGCGGCCAGCGTGCCGCTGCTGTCCTCTCGGGGGGCCGAGGGCACCATGGTGACGTAGCTCCACTGGCAGGGCACAGGCAGGTGCTCCTGGTCGAAGCTCTGCAGCACCTGTGGGTGGACGTACCAGCACATCCTGAAGTCGGGCCGCTTCTCGTACACGGAGTTCTCGGAGATGAGCCGCTTGAGGCGGGCCTTGGAGGGCACGGCGGCGTCCTCGCCGGCCGGGGGGGTCTGCGGCCGGGCGCAGGCCGGGCCTGGGGGGCTGCCGGCACCGCTGCGGAGCAGTCCTCGGCGGCAGTGCTCCTGGAACTCCCGGATGATGGCCTTGCTCCCGTTCACGTTGCCGTGCAGCAGAGGCAGCAGCTGGGCCAGGACTGCAGGGGCGACAGGCGGGCCGAGGTCCGTGGAGGAGGTGCCAGGCCGGGGCCACAGCGGCTGGGGGACGAGGGGTCCCAGGGGGTGGACGTAAGGCAGGTTCAGACCGGGCCTTCAGACGGGCTCACACCTGCCATCCAAGCAGTGTGGAAGGCTGAGGAGGGAGGACTGCTTGAGCTCAGGCGTTTGAGACCAGCCTGGGCAACACGGCAAGACCTCGTCTCGGCAGAACTTAAAGTGCCAGCTGCTTGTGGTGACAGGCACCGGTAGCCCCAGCTACTGAGGAGGCTGAGGGGGGAGGATCCCTGGAGCTGAGGAGGGGGAGGCGGCGACGAGCTGGGATGGCGCCGCTGAGACCCCACCTCCCAACAACACAAAGAGGGCAGTGCCCACAACTGGCTCGAGGAGGAAGACAAGGGAGGGGCCGCGGCGAGGGGAAGCTCCTGCCTTTCCTCCTAAGGGCTGCCCTGCTCGCCTTCTGGCCGCTGTGCCTCCTGGCTTTTGAAAAGCAAGAACGTGGGCGGGGGAGCCATGTCCTAGGCACACATAGGCTCCTGCCCTGGCACAGGTGACCATGTCCTGGTCGGAAAACGGGCCACGTACGGGCCCTGCCTCGTGCTGGGGCGGGGACCCCTGGCCCTCCCGGCCCTCCCGCCGACTGTGAGGGCCGGGCGGGCGACGCCCTCTTGGGCCGAAGGGCGCCGGTCCGGCCCCACCCACTCACTCTGCTGGTCCCTCTTCTCCCGCTTGGAGGCCTTGGGCGTCGGCTCCTCCTCGGCGGGCGCGGGCTCCAGGAGGCAGGCTGCGAACTGCTGCAGGACCTTGAGCTCGGCCCCGGCGCAGGCCCCGTCAGCGGCCCACACGCAGCCGATCTTCACAGGCTGCAAGACGCGGAACCGCTTCCCCTTGGCCAGAAACTCATCCCACTCCTTGGCCTTGAGCTTCTGGCGGACCTTGTGGTTCTCCGGGTCGGCATACTCCTGGCAGGCGAGAGACAGCAGGTCGCTTGGGGCCCTCGGCCCCTTCCCATGGTTCCAGGTCCTGGCCAGCCGGGGAGCGAAAGGGAAGGGCCGGCCACTGGAGGAGTCAGGCCAAGCAGGACGCCGTGGCCTAGCTGCTCCCGCCCCGGCCTGAGGGGGAGCCAGCCGGGCAGAAGGCTTTATATGACCTCACCCACACGGCCTCTTTTAAGGCCACTCTGCACTTTCCGGTGAATGTGTGACTGTGGAGCTGTCAAGCAGGCTGGGCCTCTGCCTGCACGGCCAGAGATGGAAAATTCCAAGGGCACAAGAACCCGGTTGCCTTGCTGGCCAGAGATGGACCAGGAGTCACACCCTCCGTGTCTGACCCAAGACCGTCCTATTACTCCTTTCTCAGTCCCCACCTCCCAAACACTGGCCAACTGAGCCTCTAAAATGGCTCACTCAAGAGTGCCACCTCAGACTTTAGAAGGTGGCAGAGGGTGGGAACAGAGACATGGGGGAACACTTTGGAGAGATGGAAGTCTCTGTATTTTATTTTGGGTGGTAGCTGGACAAGTTCGCCCAGTTGTGAAAAGCTATCAGAGCGAAAACCGAAGACGTGTGGGCCGTGGCACAGATTATCCGCCCGCCAGCTGGAAAGGCTGAGAAGGCTGCCCGCCCGCTTGGGCCTCCCGCTCCACCCTTCTCACCCCTGTACCTGCCTCCTCCTCACCTGGACTTCTTCCTGCTGCCGCCACCCCCAGGCAAAGCCAAGTTCAGGCCCAACCCCACTGCAGATGAACCTCCAGGTCGAGCAGCCCCCGGGAGGCCGCAGCGAGGAGCAGCGTTGCGGAACGGCTGGTGGGGAGGTGGGGACCGGCGGCACCACCCCAGGCCAGGCCTGAGCACTGAGCCATGAACTCCTCCCCAGGTGTCACCTCCCATCCACGCCCTCACCTCTGTCACGCCTTCATCCTCAGACAGGTACCCATGGGGCACAAAAAAGCCGTCGTCCTCATCTTCGTCCTCTCCCACTTCGTCCTCATCATCCTCAAAAAGAAACAAGGGAAGTCCATGGGCTGCAGAAGCAGAGTGTGAGCCTCGTTAGCAACGTAGATCGGGCTGGGAGCAGCGGCTCACGCCTGTCATCCCAGCGCATTGGAAGGCCAAGGCCAGAGAACTGCCTGAGCCCAGGGGGATTCGAGACCAGCCTGGGCAACATGGCAAGACCTTGTCTCTACAATTAAAAAAAAAATTAGCCGGACGTGGTGGTGCACACCTATGGCTTCAGCTACTTGGAAGGTTGAGGTGGAAGGACCACCTAAGCCCAGCAAGTCGAGGCTGCAGCAGCCGTGAGCGTGCCACTGCACTCCAGCCCGGGTGACAGTGAGGCTCCAACACAAAAACCCCAAACAAAACAAAACAAAAATGTAAATCTGTCAACATCTTCTGCTTTGAGGGCCATTCCTCTGGACGCCTTGAGGGTCAGAAGAGGCTCCAGCAGGCCACAGTGTGTGGCGGCGTCAGGCAGAAACGGACAGATGGGAGGCAAAACGGGCAGCGGGGACCACGGGAGGCCACGGCAGACGCGGCTCAGCACCACTGCACGGTGCCAAGCAGGCAAGCGTCCCAGGTAAGGCTTTCCAACAGAGGCTGGAAGATCTGACATGTCCTGTGGGCTTGAATTTGCAGACCGTGAGCCACTCACGAGGGAAGGAAACCTCAGCCTGCCACAGCCCCTGGTCGGAGCTGGCGATGCCCCAGACCTGTCCTCACCCCTTCGCTATGGGACAGGGACTCCCCGGGCTGGCAATGCCCCAGACCTGTCCTCACCCCTTCGCTATGGGACAGGGACTCCCCGGGCTGGCGATGCCCCAGACCGGTCCTCACCCCTTCGCTATGGGACAGGGACGCCCCGGGCTGGCGATGCCCCAGACCGGTCCTCACCCCTTCGCTATGGGACAGGGACTCCCCGGGCTGGCGATGCCCCAGACCCGTCCTCACCCCTTCGCTATGGGACAGGGACTCCCCGGGCTCCTCCTCTTCCCACTCCTCATCGCTGTCCACCTCGTAGTCCAGGAGCTTCTGCGAAGGAAGACATGGGGTGCCGTGAGTGCCTTCAGAAAAGGGCCGAGTGGAGGGGCTGGAACAGGTGGCGGCCAGGAGCAGCGAAACAGGCCCAGCAGGAGCGAGCCGCAGAGACGGCCCACCTGCGACAGCCCACCTTGTCTTGGGCCCAGGGGTCCCTGGGGCGGATGACTGTGGTCCTCTTGTTCCACGTGCCCCAGTAGGCTGGGCGGTGGTTCTCTGAGAACTGCAGGAGCTTCATCCTGCCGAGCCTCCTCCTGTCGGGCACGCTGGCGACCTTCCCGTGCTCCACGATCACCACGTCACTGAGGGGTGAAAGACTGTCAGGAGGGTGGGGCCTTGGTGACTCACTCACACACCACCTGGGCTCCTCCCAACGACGTTGGCCACACAATTTGGAAAAGGCCAAGTGGAGGCTCATGCCTGCCATCCCAGGAAATCTGGGAGGTCGAGATAGGAGGATAGCTTTGAGGCCAGAAATTTGAGACCAGCCCGGGGAACAGAACAAAACACTGTCTCTACCACCAAAAATAAAAATAAAAAAACAAGAAGAAGAAATAAATTAGTTGGGCATGTTGAGACACGCCTATAGTCCTAGCTACTTGGCAGGCCGAGGCAGGAGGACTGCTTGAGTCTAGGCGTTTGAGGCCACAGTGAGCTGTGATCGTACCATAGCACTCCAGCCCAGGTGACAGCGAGACCCTGTCTCTTCAGTTTAAAAAACAAAACCAAACCAGAAAAGATGAGTGGTCATTAAGCAGTAGCACCAAGTCAGCAAGAAGAGGTCAGGAGCATTGACTCAAGGGACAGAGCAAGGAGGGCCAGCCTGGGGAGGACAGGAGAAAGCTGCCAAGGGGCTCCCCTGAGCACTTGGATTAGCAGGTTGCACGAAATGAGGCAGGCACCAGGAGTGAGGGGCACCCTTCAGTGGAGACCAGTCTGGAAGTAAAATCCCTGTGGGGAGACCCTGGGGAGACCAGGACAGATTCCAGGGGCTCATGGGAAGGCCAGGCAGAGAGGCCCAGGCCAAGCACTAAGTCCTGAGCCGGGGGAGGTGACTGGCCTGAGGGCCACAGACAGTCGGCGGCTGACCAGACCAGGGCTTCTGCCACAGGCACCCGGGCCCCAACTGCCACCTTCTGGTGTCGCCGACAGGCAAAGGAAATCTCCCTGGCTCTGACCTGCTAAAAATGTCCGTGTTCCGGTTGGAAACTTGGGTAGGGCCGGACCTGAGGGGCCGTCGGCCTTTCAGATCTTTCAGGAAGGAGAAGTCCCCACTCTGCTGCTGGAGGAGCTGGTCAAGTTGATCACAGAGGTCTTGGTCAAAGGCAGCCCGACATTGAGGGGCGAGAACCATGTGTTCTTTAATTTCAAAGGGTGCAAACTTCCCACAGGAGCCGGCCAGGGTCTGAAAACAAAAGGAGACGCGATGGGGACAGGACAAAGCACAAACACGTGTGCGTGAGACTCGCCCAGGTCAAGTCAGAGGAGCAGACTCCGAGGCCCGTATGCTGTGAGTCCATTCACATGAGTTTTTAGAAGGGAAAGCTGCAGGGACAGGGACCGGATCTGCAGCTGCAGGGGACGGGGTGAGAGGGGCTGACTACGAGGGAGTTGTTTGGGGTGATAGGAATATTCCGTACTATGGGGATGCTTACATGCACTATAACTTGCCAAACTCATTGAAAGTCAATAAGCCTGGCCGGCACAGTGGCTTATGCCTATAATCCCAGCACTTTGGGAGGCCGAGGTGAATGGATTGCCTGAGCCCACAGGTTCGAGATCAGCCCGGTCAACTTGGCGAGACCTCGTCTCTACAAAAAAATCAAAAGTTAGCCAGGTGTGGTAGTGTGTGCCTGTAGTTCCAGTGACTCGGAAGGCTGAGGCAGAAGGATCGCTGGAGCCCAGCAGGTCGAGGCTGCGGTGGCCAGGAGCGTGCCACTGCCCCCCAGCCTGGGTGATAGAGTGAGACTCCAGCTCAAAAAAAAAAAAAGAAAGTCAATAAGCCTGGCTCTAGAAAGAAGAAGGAAAGATGACATGACCTAAGACGGAAGCAGCACCTTCAGTCTGTCACGTGGCCTGAGCGCCTTGCTGGGACCTGAGATCCCAGGAGATGGACCAGCTCACCCAAGCCATGCTGCTAACATGCAAGACTGCTGGGCGCAGTGGCTCACATCTGTAATCCCAGCACTCTGGGAAGCCAAGGTGAGAGGACTGCCTAAGTCCAAGGGTGTGAGACCAGCCTGGGCAACTTGGGGAGACTTCATCTCTACAGTAAATTAAAAAATTCGCTGAGTGTGGTAGCACTCGCCTGTAGTTCCACGTACTTGGAAGGCTGAGGCAGAAAGATCACCTGAGCCCAGTAGGCAGAGGCTGCGGTGGCCATGAGAGTGCCATTTCACTCCAGCCTGGACGATGGGGGGAGACTCAAAACACACAAACAAAAATAAATAAATAAACTGGGAAGAAAACCTCCATATCAAGGGAAAGAAGCCAATCCTGTTGAAAAATAGGAACTGGCAAGTCACAGAAGAACTGAAATGGCAAAAGAACACAGAAAGACGCCCCGTTGCCCCAGGACGCGAGGAAAACTGGAAAGGAAAATGAGAAGATCGGTTTCTTTCTACCCCATCAGACTGGCAAAATTAAAAGCAAATTCAGCCCATATGGCCATGGTGGCCGGTGGGGAAGAGCACATTGTCACCATCGCTGGGACATGTAACTGCGTTTCCAGTCTGCCGGGCGTTCTGGCCGTGACTACCGATATTTCGGCAACGTGCACGCTGGGATACAGCAGCAAGCTCGTGTCCAGCTGGCTGTCCTTGCAGAAGGCCCGTGGGCCAAGAGAAGTGTGGCCCGGGGACCCCTGCCACTCCACCACAGGGCACATCAACTGTGACAGCAGAACTGGTGGTGGTGCACACCTGCCATCCCGCATTTTGGGAGACCAAGGCATGAGAATCACTTGAGACCAGGAGCTGGAGACCAGCCTGGGCAAAATGGCAAGAGCCCCACCTCTACAGAAAAAAAAAAAAATTAGCTGGGCATGGTGGTATGTGCCTATAGCCCCAGCTACTCGGGAGGCGGAGGGAGAAGGATCATTTGAGCCCAGGAGTTTGAGCTATGATCACGCCCCAGCACTCCAGCCTGAGTGACAGTGAGACGCTGACTCAGCAGAAAACTAAAAACGAACTAAAACCCCACAGGGCCGTTGCACTGGGAAATGTTGCACAGCCATGAAAAAGAACAAAGCGGACCTGTGGTCATCACTCAGCGACATGTGCCAACATCAAGCCACCACAGGAGCATCCTAAAGCTACGCAACTTTTGCCAGCGAAATCTTCGGAGATGAAAACAGAGAGACAGATCCATTTCGGAAAAGAACGGGAAAATCTCAACGTGCCGCGTGGCAAAAATCGGCAGCACAGCTGAGTGGACCACAGAGCCACACAATCCGCTCGCGCAGGTCTTGAGTCACACGTGCACGTCTGCGCAGAGGCGTGGGGGTCACCACAGGAAGGCATCTGGAGGGACCTGCCCCGAGAAACGGGCCTACGGGGAGCGGGCTACGGAGAGGAAGGAGGGCTGGGTCTCCACACAGAGCACGAGGCGCGGCAGGCCCCAACTCCCAGGCAACCAACACCAAATGCAGCAAGGAAGATCCAGAGCTGAATTTTACACTGTTTTACGGCTAAGCCTCCTCTCCACCCAACAGGAACTTCCTGGGGGTGAAGACCAGGTCATCTTCTCTTCAGTCTGACTCAAAACTGCTCAGGAAGCAACCTCTGAGAACAGCACTTTCTTGTCAGGCATGCCACTTTTTGCCCCTTGGGGACCAGGAGAGTGGCCAAGTGACTTCACTAGAAGTAAGTGTGCTCGGGTCCCTGGAAGCTTCCTCCCTCTGGATGGAAGAAAGGTCGCTAGGCAGAAGACACCTTTTATTTTTATTTTTAATTTATTTTTTTATTTTTTTGAGTTGGAGTCTCACTCTGTCGCCCAGCCTGGAGTGCAGTGGCCGTGCTGGGCTCCGGCGATCCTTCCGCCTCAGCCTTCCGAGTAGCCGGAATTACAGGCACGCGCTACCACGCCCGGCTGATTTTTTGATTTATTGTAGAGATGAGGTCTCGCTGCCCAGGCGGGTCTCAAACCCGCGGACTCAGGCAATCCACTCACCTCAGCCTCCCAAAGGCGTGGAATTACAGGCTGAGCCACCAAGCCCGGCACACCTTATATTTTTAATAGAAAAAGTCTCACAGAGCACAGACACTGAAGGCAAGGGAAGCTAGGTGCTCACCTTGGGGGCCTGTGGTGTCTTTGGTTTCTGGAAGAACCGTGTGATCTCGGCCTTCTCGGCTTTAATGCGCTGCAGCAGCAAAGAAGATGGTTAGGAAGGGGGATGAGGAGAAAGAAACATGTTTAAACACATGTGTATTTTCCAACATGCGGAGGCCTTTAGAACCAAGCCCCATGCGCTTCTAAGTTGGAGACATGCTTATAAGACTTCAGCTCTCAAAACCCCCGACCCACCGCTGAGTGCTAGCCCATCTAAAAATGCCAGCGTTGTCCTCACGGGCAGAAGTGCCAGGAAGCGGGGCCAGCAGGCGCGTGACAGGCCGGCACCGAGAACAGACAATGGGAACGCACTGAAACAGGCCCGTCCGCCCCCGTGGGAGCCATTTGGTTTCTCAAGACCAGAAAACCTTCGCAACGATTTCGGCAGGAAGCCCACTCACGCCATCTGCTTCCCGGGGACTGAAGTAGACGCTCCCGTGGCCCTACCTTCTCCTCCTCTCTCAGCCGCTTCTCCTCCTCCTTCTTCCTCTTCTCCTCAAGCTTGGCCCTGTTGAAACATGAAGTGAGATCTCAGCCAGCCTTTCCTTTGGTTCTGGAAGTGAACACAGCATTCAACTGCTAAGTAGACGGCATTTCATCTTGCCGTGAACGGACAGGCGACATGCTTGTTTACCGTAAGCTGTTACGTGATGTGTAACACACACACACTTATAAAGGCTAGTGCACAGATCTCAATAAATACAAATAAAAAAGAGTCAATAACATTCTCCCCGTGACAAGAGTACAGAGACTTCAGCTGGCCGGCGCACCATGGCACAGACAAAGCCTGCAGCCCCACGACGACAAGGCCTCCACCAGCCAGGACCTGGTGGATGGGGTCCAGGCCGACGGAGCCCAGGCCAGCGGGGCAGGGGTGAGGGCAGCGGCGGAGTGGGGAGGCGCTTCCGTGTCCTCGAGTCAGAGGCTCAGCGTGTGGCCATGCAGGAGAGAGGGACAAACCGGCTTCGGGACAGGGAGTCCCCGCCACCCGGCACTCACTCCAGAGCCTCCTGCCGCTCCTTCCGCCGCTCCTCCTTTTGCCGCTGCTTCTCCGCCTTCTCCTTCTCGCCCTTCTCCCGCTTCTCCCGCCGCTCCTTCTCCCTCAGCTCACGCTCCTCCTCCTTCCTCCGCCTGGCCGCCTCCTTGGCCCGCCTGGCCTCTGTCTTCAGCTTCTCCCTCTCTGCTCGTGCTGCTTGTAGCTTGAGCTGCTTGCCCAGCCGCTCCTGGTCCTGCAAGACGATTCGACAGGTGGCCCTCCTGGCAGCTCCCTGGGAGGGTCAGGCCAGGACTTGGAGGACGGCCACGTGGAGGGTTCGGGGCTGGCTCCAGGAGGAGCCTTTGGCCAACACGCTTTCACAGACACGATGTCTGAAATACATACGAAGGCTTTTTTGGGGGTAGAGACAAGGTTTCACTACGTTGCCTAGGCTGATCTTGAACTCCTGGCCTTAAGTGGTCATCCCACCTTGGCCTTCCAAAACACTGGGTTAATGGAATTACAGGCATGAGCCACCATGCCTGGCCAGAAGTGATTTATTACAATCCATTATTTTTCAATCCATCTTGAGAAAAATGATAGGAATGAGTTGTTTGCCCTGGTACCTTGTGGGCAATTCTACAGAAGATTCATTTAAACACAATCTTTAAACATGGAGCAAAGCTTATTTACTTAATTATAAAACAAATTAAAAGGAGGCAGTCTACAATCTCTGTTAGGTTTGAATTGCATTTATTTAATCAGAAAACTATGGTGGAATAAAGAAACAAAAACATCTGCAGGTTTTGCCTCCCTAACTTTAAAACAAAATCATTTTCCCATCCCTGCCCCTCAAAACATACTCGATTCTGTGGCTGGTTTGATTTCTTTTGAAATGGAAGACTGGGAAGAGGCAAGAGCAGGAGATTTTCTGGGGAAGTCTTACAGCAAGAACTGAATGAGAACCCAGAAAAATACAAGCCAAACAAAAATTTAAAAACTTCTTGAAAATCATTTCTCTGGGGCCGGGTGCAGTGCTCAGCCTGCAATCCCAGCACTTTGGGAGGCTGAGGCAAGAGGACTGCCTGATCCCAGGGGTTCAAGATCAGCCTGGGTAACTTGGTGAGACCTCATGTCTATAATAAATCAAAAAATAAGCTGGGCATGTTAGTACACGCCTGTAGTTTCAACTATTTGGAAGGCTGAGGCAGAAGGATCACCTAAGCTCAGCAAGTTGAGACTGCGGTGGCTGTGAGCATGCCACTATACTCCAGCCTGGGAGACAAGGTGAGACTCCAACTCAAAAAAACAAAAACAAAAACAAAATTTCTCTGGATCTGAAAAAAAAAAGTATTAAGAAAGAAAGACCAGGCATGGTGGTTCCTATCTGTAATCTCGTGCTCTGGGAAGCTGAGGTAGGAGGATCGCTGGAGCCCAGGGGTTGGAACCTGGATGGCAGAGCAAGACCCTGTCTCCGAAAGAAACCAACAAAACAAAACAAAGGATGAAGAGTAATCCCTACAGCTGTGGCAGCACACTTCACGGCTGGGCATAGAGACACACTCATTTCTCCTGGTCTTTAAGGTAGGACACTTAATCACATCAGTTCCACATTCCACATGGAATGTGGCTCAAGACAAAGAATAATTACATAATCTTAAATGAATGCTAAATACACCCATCTCTGACTGTACGGGGTAACTTCCAGAGGACACCCACCCATCCAAGACAGACTCCTCTTCTGCCAGGAAACTAACAACTCAGTTTCTGGTTTGGGTATAAGACTACACACCCTTGTCTCTAAAGAAATGTTTGACAGAAGCCACAGAGACACGCCACGGAAGAGGGCTGCTGTTTGTCTCCTGTCAAGTGCCTGTGCGTCTGCATCTGACACATGGAACACTCAAGGAAGGTGACTAGCTAGACTAAACAAGGAGACCACCCAGGTGGCTGCGGGGTGGAGAGGCTGCACCTCTTCCTTGTTGCTGAACAAGACAACAGAGGCTTCCAGAAGCTGTAAGAGAATCAGAGCTCTTCAGCCACACGAGGGTGGCTTTTCCTCCAAATGTGCCCAACTCTGAAATCCCAATAAAGAATGAGATAAGCCAGGCTCGGTGGCTAAGCTGTAATCCCGCGCCTTTGGGAGGCTGAGGTGAGTGGATTGCCTGAGCCCACGGGTTCAAGACCTGTCTGGGCAGCGAGACCTCATCTCTACCATAAATCAAAAATTAGCCAGGCGTGGTAGCGCGCTCCTGTAGTTCCAGCTACTTGGAAGGCTGAGGCGGAAGGATTGCCGGAGCCCAGCAGGTCGAGGCTGCGGTGGCTGGGAGCGGCCACCGCACTCCAGTCTAGGTGACAGAGTGAGACTCCAACTCAAAAAAAAAAGAATGAGATAAACTACAAAAGTGAGAAACAACCCAAAATCTGACCCACAAAAACTGAGTGTAGCCACAAGAAGGCCCAGGAAACACCCCAGCGAGCACAGAACCAACAGTTACCGGGCCCCTTCTGGGAGCTGGCAGGAGTGGGGAAGTCTTTGGTCTTAAGCAGCAAGAGACCAGGCCCCCACGTAGCCGTGTGCAAAACGTGGTGCCCCCCAGATAACCAGAGTCTTGGTGAGGGGCCACTGAAGAACTACCCACCTGGCATGGGGGCTGTGAGGATATCACAGCACTTGGGAATGGAGAGAACTTAAATCCACTTGAAAGAGACGGGGTGGAGGGAAAGGGATGAGGCTTCTGGGAGGCAACTTTTAGCTACAATGGGACGCTCCACTGTTAAGACAGTAGTAATACTACTACTGCTCATAACAAAGGCTTAGGAAAGGCTACCTGAAAACCCTCAGGATCACCCTATAATTCCAGCTATTCAGAAGGCTGAGGCGGGAGGATCTCTTGAGACCAGGAGTTGGAGATTTAGCAAAGCTAAGATGATGCAATCCATAAGCTGTGAAGCCCAGTTACATGAAATGAAGCAGGAATCAAAACAAAGATCAGAAAAAGTAGGGAAGAAATACACATTGGACCAAGGAAGTGCCAGGGTTTCGCTTACTATTGAACGTGAAAAGCCCAGCAGTGTAATTTTCTATTTCAGGGAAAATGTCTTACTCTTTGCAGTCTGAGCTGGTTCTTCTCTGTAGAAACTTTGACGAGTTTCTTAGTCATCTGAAACAAAAGAAAATCATCTTGAAACATGGATTGCTTCAATCACTGTAAGCAAAAGAAAAAAATCTCCCAGATGACCAGTTTTGCCACCAACAGAGGCAAAATGTCATTGTGGTGTCACAAACCCAAATGAACGTGAAACACAGATGTGTGTATCCGGGTTGAGATGATAAGGGAGGCTGCGCAGGCAGATAAACTGCATGAAGCAGGCCACACGCAGAGAAACAAGCAAGCTCAGAAATGAGGCAACAGACAGCTGGCCTTGGCGATGGCGACAGGGACAGGGCAGGACGTGCTAGGATCTGTGGCACACAAGAACTGGCTCACCCAAAGGGGACACGGTTCCTATGGGGATGTAGTCCCCAACTTGCTGACCCTCCCAATTTTCCCCAGAGAAACAGATACTGAAAATTTTGTGTGAATTTTTTCTTTAAAATTTGACAACATGGGCCACTGCCTTCCTAGACTCTGGTGCTCTTTGAGCCATGGCTGCTGCCATGTTTCCTGGCTTTGGCCCACTTCCCTACCTTGGGGAGGTGAATCTCCTCTCTCTCTCTCTAATTTACTTGCTAAATAAGCTATATTTTCCAATCTAAAAAAAAAATTGACAACATGTAAATCAAATAAAACATGTCTTGGGGCTGCCATGTCTTGCAGAGGGAGATTGCTTGAGTATAGGAGTTTGAGACTAGCCTGGGCAAAGTAGAGAGATCCCATCACTATAAAAACAAAAACAAAAAAAAGCTGGGCATGGTGGCACCTGCAGTCCCAGCAACAGGGAAGGCCAAGCCATAGGGTCACTTGAACCCAGAAGTTCAAGGCTGTAGCGCGCCATGATCAGACCACAGCACTCCAGCCCTTTCAGCGGCAGAGTGAGACCCTACTGCCAACAACAAAGGACACAGAGTGAAAGCTGAAGACCCAGGGACGGCTTGCCAGGAGGAGTCATCTGGTCCATCACCCCTAGATCCAGGAACACAGGGTTCTTGGTCACCTACCTCAAACTGAACGTGGCCTACATGGTATCACCAAGATGCATGGCTCGACTTACCATCCGGCTAAATGGTCCTAGGTAGGAACAGGGATAGGGAGGCTGGACTTTGGCCTAAGCGACCTCCAGCCAGGAGGGAGAGCGCAATGGCAAAAGCTAGGGCTGGAGAGAAAGCCCCTCCAGGGCCATCGCAGAGAAAGGCTGAGGCTGGGCTGGAAAAGCAGAGGCCGCTTCCTCTGCTGTGGTCCTGACCAGGCCCTCTTACAGAACAAAACTGTCGGATGAATGCACTCAAGAGCCGAGGCGGGAGGGCAATTTGAGGCCAGGAGTTCAAGACTCAACACAGAAGACCTGGGAACATAGGAAGACCCTGTCTTCACAAAACAAAAATAAAAATAATAGCTGGGTGCGGCAGCACACGCCTGTAGTCCCAGAGCTCAGGAGGCAGAGGCGGGAGGTTTGCTTGAGCTTAGGTGTCCCAGGCTGCAGTGAGTCGTGATTACTGCACTCTCGCCTGGGAGACAGAGCCAGGCCTTGCCTCTAAGTAGTGAATGAATAAACTCAAGACAGCAGTTTTCTCACTTGGGTCCCACTCTGTTCTTTCTGGGCTAAACCTTCCTTTAGAGAAGGGTCACACAGCATAAGAAGGCCCATCATCCTGCACTGCTGGCAGGCGCTGTCACTACTGCAACTGGACCGGAGTTTTCAATCTTTACTGAGCACATGGCAACAGAAATGTCAGTCCAGAACAGCTTTGCCAAATGCTCGAGAAAAAGCATCTGCCTCTCCAGAAGCCACTCTGCCTGCCAAGGCTGTGCTTTCCCCCTCATTCCAAAGAATTCACAGCAGAATCTGGAAGTTGCCGTGTCTCTGTTGCTGCCTTTGTGGTCAAGGATCACAGCACGAATGTGACTGTGGGGCTCCTGCACGAGCGCATCTGGGGGGAAACACATTTCTTTAGTCTGCCCCATACCTGTAGCTCAGGAGTTTGAGACTAGCATGGGCAACATAGCAAAGATCCCATCGCTCTAAAAAAAAACCAAAAAACCAAAATTAGCTAGACATGGTGGAGCCAGTGGTCCAGCACCTGGAAAGGCTGAGCCAGTAGGGTCACTGGAGCCCAGGAGTTCAAGACTCAGCCGAATAACCTAGAGCAAAAGACCTTTACTACACGTCCCTTTGCTGTTAATCTAGGAAAAACACAGTTGACATGACTAGCAGGAACCAGCTTTATCACATCTAACAACCAGAGAAATTATGACTTATTAAAGCCAGTATCTCTAGTTTTGAGTTTTGGGGACTACAATTAAAAATGATTTTTTTTAAATTAAAAAACACCTAGTATCTCTTTTGTTTTACTAAACATTCAGATGGGCCTTATGATGTGATATAATTTTAATCTCCTTAAATTCTGACTCTCAAAATCATATGCAATGCTGCCACATTTTACCCGCCTGGAGCCCAGTCACATAGCACCCTCGACTGCCAAGAACACGGTCCAGGATCCCAGAAGGAAGCTGAAACACAGAAATCAACCATTCCAAGAAGTCAAGACAGATCTCACTAAGTCTGGGCATTAACATTCCTGCACTTCTTCCAGGACAATCCTCTTAGAGCCTGCTTACTCTGATTTTATGCCTAAGGGTATCTAATTTCTGAACCCAGAGCAGATAAGCCGCTAACATGTAACAGCGGGGGAGTGAAGGCAGAAGGGAAAAGGTTACACCCCAACTTGGCCCAGCCACATCAGAGTGCAAATCGAGGGAAAAGAACACGCGCACCACCGTGAGCTCTCTCCTGAACTGCCCGGGGCAGTATGTGGAAGGAAGAGCACAGTTTTGTCAAGGCCAAGCAGAGAAACAGCAGAAATACCCCCCATTGAGGACGGCTTTGTAAACTCCAGTGCATCGCCACCACAGAGTACAACACGGCAGTTGGAAAAACACAGAGCTTTCCTCCCCAACACAAAAAGACTCAACACCCTTGAGTGAGAGAAGAGACGCCATACATATCTTGTGTGAGGAAATAACACGATGCAGTGTTTCTGAAGGGGCTCTCTCTAAGAGGATCAGCCAGGGACATTTAACACGATAATGATAGTGACCTCCAGGGGAGAGCCAGAGGGGTTAAAGGGGGCTGCCAAGTTGCCACTGTCTTTTTAAGCATGGAGAATTTAACACTTGCATGCTCTCAATTATACAGGAGAAAGTTCTGAGACTCAGGGCACAGAGAGAGCCAAACATCCCAGTAACAACACAGCATCAACATGATCACTTATGGAATAGTCATCTTGATCACTAGCAGAACAGGCTACATCACAAGTCTAACTGCAAAGGAACTTGAGAAACAGTTCCTTCCCACGTCACTAAAAGCTCCAACGTTAAAAAGGAACTCTCCAGCTAGATCCTGGGAGCACCGAAAAAGGGTGTTTCTAAATCACTGCTGTTTTTTTTTTTTTTTTTGCTATTTTTTTGAGTCAGAGTCTCTCTCTGTTGCCCAGGCTGCAGTGCAGTGGCACGCTCATGGCTACCCCAGCCTTGCCTGTGATATAACTTTAATCTTCTTAAATTGTGACCAAGTGTTTATAGATCTCACTCTCAAAGGGCTCTGATGATCCTTCTCCCTCAGCCTTCCAAGTAGCTGGAACCCGGCTAATTTTTTGATTTATTGTAGAGACAAGGTCTCAACACGTTGCCCAACTGGTCTCACATCCATGGGCTCAGACAATCCTCTCGCCTTGGCCTCCCAAAGTGCTGGGATTACAGGCTTGAGCCACCAAGCCCGGCCAACTCGTTTTTTAAAAGTGAGACTCTCCAGATCCTGGAGCACTCAAAACAAAAACAAAACCCCCAAGCTCCCCTAGAAGGGCCCGCAGGATCTGCATTTTAACAAGCTCCCATCTTCTTTATTTTAAATAAAAAAGGAAGCACACAAAGTAGAGCACCAAGGAACGCCTGGGGGTTCGAAATGCAGATATTTCACTGTACAAACTCCAGGAAGAACAGACCTCAGGAACAACCACACAGATTCACGGCACCATCAAACAATCTGGATGCTTCCAACCAGTTCCCCTCTACGATCTGGAAAGAACTGTGAGGAAGGGACCTGGAAAACAAAAGTAGTGGGGGGGGGCAGAGGTCTCCGAAGCCACTTCACCCCCTCTCACACCTTTTGGGGGACCCAACACTCGCTACAGACAGCACCACCGTGGGGGGCACAGTGATTTTCTGCTCTAGGCTCCAGGCCAGCCTGAAACCTCTGCCCCTTGCTGTGTGCATTCTGTGAAAAGCTGTGATAATGCTGCCTTCTAGGGCATTCCAGATCACTGAACCTGAGTCTAGGACACGACCTAGCATCCTAAAGGCAGAGTTTCCTACACTTCACACGTTTGGATCATACTCTCGGATGCTGGAAGAACGTTTGGGTAGTGGGCAAACTCAAACTGCTTCACGACAATCCCAACAATGTGACCTGCCAGTTCGCAGCCTCAGCTGAGGACATGAAACAAGCTTCACGGAGACCCCTCCCACTCTCCAGGTTAAGTGGCTGCAACACATCACATGACAACGAGGTTCTGCAAAGCAGAAGCCACGGCCAGGAGGAAGCCCCAACTGCTGAATGTGTGCAAGATGGCTGAGGGCAGAGAGTAAAACCCGGATTTGGGGAACTGAGTTACAGCTTAAGTAGAAGTTCAGAAACATACACCTCAGCCTGCCACTTTGAAAATCTTAGAAGAAAAAGTTTGCTCCACCTTTGTTCCTGTTTCATGAATGGAAAAAGGAAGCCATTATTTCCTCTTAGCCTCTACTCCTCAGGAGGTGAAAGAAACAGAGTCGTTTAGAAAAATAAATGGTTCTTTAGCGACCAAAAGTCAGACAGCAAACAAGGTTGGTGGTTCATGAGCTTATGAAGCAGGGACGGTAGAGATGAAATGATCCATCTAGGGTGCACTCTTATATAAAGACCTAGCGTGAACTAACAAAAGTGCATAAAACCAAAGCACAAAAGTACGATGCTAAACATACTATGGCCGATTTTATCAGCTTGGCCCTTAAGACCCCAAGGACAGGTGAGAACCAAGACATTCGCCAATGTGCTGAGCAGAAGGCAGTCACAGAAACAGACATTTCCAAAGCCACCTTCGGGGACCTTGAGAATGGCGCCAGGCTCCTTGTTCTTTTGTTCCGGTCGCCTGGGTGGGGTTTAAGGGGGTGGCCGTGCTGACTCTACAGAATTCTCCTGCCTTCCTTCCTGCTGTCACTTCACCAACGCTCAGTGACTTCTTGCCCCAAAGGCCCTACAGACCGAGGCTGGGACAAGAGGGACGGAAGGGAACAGGGCCTGAAGTCTGAGGGCAGGGTCACGGCACCTGCGCACCCCCATTATTCCCTAGAAGGGCTGACTCTTTCCACCGATGAGGCGTGAATGGTGAAGGCTGACAAAATGGCAGGGCAGGGCCCACGCGGGTCCCGGCACACCACAGTGTACACAGAACTGACCACAGTATGGTTTTGGGTACCAGAAAGAATTCTGCAGATGAAGTCGCAAGACCTAGTTTGTGGCCCCACTGTCACAGCCACGAACCACCTAGGTGACCCAGTCAGGACGGCAAGTGCTGACCTGCCAGCAGCGACACGCTGGGGTTCTGGGGCGACACTCACCCTGCGGACAGGCGTGGGGGCAGGGAGGGGGCTGACGTCGCTAGGCTGCTTCCTGGGAGCAGAAGGCCCATCAGGCGAGCTGGTGGGAGAGGGTGAGCTCAGGGAAGAGTGGCTGAGGACAGAGTCTTCTTCAGGGCACGACTCAGGTACCTCGCTCTCAGAGGTCACACTCTTGGCTCCAGGCGTCGCTGGGGGAGTTGTGGTTTGGGGAGCAGGCACGGCCAGGACATCCTGCAAGACCACCACGGGCACCTTCCCCTTGAACAGGATGCCTCCGACCTCGCTCCAGCCATCGGGCCCCTGCTCCGAGCACGTTCGAGGCCCACCTGTGAGTTCCGGGCAGCTCTGTGGGGAGCACTCCTGGGAGCCGCCACTGCTCACTGAGCCTCCAAAGCCAGCCCCCTCCTCTGCTTTGCAAGGACTGTCTGAAAGGGTCTCCTCAGGAAATGCCAACTTGTCATCCCGAGTGGCTCTGACAGCCCCTGGTGATCTTCAGCTTCTTCTCTGACCCCGTTGACAGCTTCCCTGGAAGGAGAGGCTTCAGAACTCAGTTTATTGTGATCCTCAGGACTGTCCGGTTCATCATCTGAGTCCTCTGTCAAATCAATGATAACTGTGCTCTGGTCAATACTGGTTTTGATTCTGTTTTCTAAAAAGTTGTCTAAGGGACCCTTCCCATTGACGAGTTTTGGTCTGAAGTCTATGTCAGAACCCATATGACAGTCATTCTGCAAGGCATCCAAAGAGGTTTCTAAATCAGGGACTTTCCTGGGCACAGAAGCACCCTGGCAGCTTCTTCCGTCGTCTGACCCATCGTCGGCTTTTTCCTTTGGGATGAGATTCAGGCGCTTGAAAGGCAGACGGGCTGAAAGAGAGAGGTTGCCTTATTAGTGAAAGTTGAGGCTGACGGTCACATACCTGAAATTGATCTATCTGGATGGGATTTAAGGGGCACAATTTTAAAGTGTATACCTTTCCACCATCCTAGTTTAAAAAAAACAAAAAGACCAAATAAGCTTTTAGCAGAGATCCTGCCAGACTTTCAAGAGACATCTTCTGATCTGTCTGCAATTCCGTTCACAGCCCTAACTTGTTTATAGAGTATAAATCCCATGTGATAATAACCGCATCAGCTTCTCAAGCAGAAGACACACAGACCCATTTGTGGAAAGGGTCCTTCTGGTCAGTATCCTCAGCTCTGTAAGTTCTTCTCATCAATCAAACAACTATCCTCCCAGTGCCTGCCAGGGTTCGGGCTGGTTACAGGAGACACAGCAATACCCAGGGACTGGGAAATTCAGGTGAGTGTACGTCCCAAGGAACCGGCTTTCACCGAAATGCCACAGTAGTTTGTATGAACTAGCTCATACTGAAATCAGTCAAATACATCAGCCTGCTCTTGATCATGCTGAATCAGTTCACACAATAAGGATGCCCTTGGGCTCCTAAGGGCTGTCTCCTGCAGATGCCATCACCCTCACCAGGATTCCCAGCAACACAAACACAACACAAACACCCCTGGGCTCAGGCAGTCCTCTTGCCTCGGCCTCCCAAAGTGCTGGGATTACAGGCTCGAGCCACCAACGGTCACATGAGGAAACCACTGGACACAAAGAGTATAGAAAACCAAGGAAGTTGGCAGCAGAAGCAGAAGTCACAGCCACCCATCTGACCTCAGGCTGAATGCTCTCCCTGTCTCACACAGAAGGATTTGGGATATCGATCACCCTGGACAGCACTGGTTCTCGGCAGGGGCTATTCCACCTCCCAGGGGACATCAGCAACGTCCAGAGACCCCTTTGGTTGCTACGACTTAGAGGAAGAACCTACTGGCATCTGGTGGGAAGAGGCCAGGGATGCTGCTGAACTCCCTACAATGCACAGGACAGCCCCTCCAGGGGAATAAATGATGCCAAAGTCAAGACACCTAGTTGGGGTCCTCGGTGACCTCATCAAGGGCTGGAGAGGAGAGAAAAGGCCACTCTCACACAGGGAAGTCAGGGAATCCACTTGCACGTATCGCGCTTCCTGGGGTTCCCACCAGCACATCCAGAGACTACAACAGGAGGCCATGAGGGACACAAGCAGGAACCACCACCAGCCCCTTCTAGACAGTTACCTTGTATCAACTTCTTCACAGGAAAAGCTGGTTTGTCTTTGCAGTCCATGGCTGTGAATAAAAACACCAAAGAATATGTTATTAACTGTTGAAAAAACAAGTCAGCAAATAAACACCCAGAGCCTGTGGACGCAGCAGCTGAGGGAGAGCAAATTCTAACCCCCCACACTTGGGGGACATCTGGTAACACCAAGAGACATTGTGGTTGTCTGGAGAAGGGGCGGCTTGAGAGATGCTGCTCACACCTGTGGGACTCACTGCCCTATGGCACACAGAACAGCCAAGCCAGACCTGGCCCCAAGGCTGATGGGCCGAGAAGTCAGATGCCTCACATCTCGTTTTCTTTGTGGCACGGAACGCGGAAACACTCACGTTTATTATGGTTTATCATGTCTCTTCCCAACAGAATGCCAGCTCTGTGACAGAGGAGAGTCTTGCTCCCTGCCGTGCCTATGGCTTCTAGATCAGAGCATGACTGGGAAGTCGGTGAACAGTATAATGGGAACTATGAAGAGTGGAACAAGAGAAAACACCAGATCACCCAGATACTAACATGACCCAAAACACCCTCCCCAGTCACCCTCCTCACCACCAAATCTGTAACATTAGAAAGGGGTTCTTGGGCCAGGCACGGTGGCTCAAGCCTGTAATCCCAGCACTTTGGGAGGCCGAGGCAAGAGGACTGCCTGAGCCCAGGGGTTTGAGACCAGCCTGGCAACTTGGCGAAACCTCGTCTCTACAATAAATTAAAAAATTAGCTGGGTGTGGTGACGTGTGCCTGTAAATTCCAGCTACTTGGGAGGCTGAGGCGGAAGGATCTCCTGAGCCCAGGAGGTCGAGGCTGCAGTGGCTCTGAGCATGCCACCGCACTCCAGCCTGGGTAAGTGAGATTCCAACTCAAAAAACAAAAAGGAATTCTTGCCAGACACGGTGATTCACACCTGTAATTCCAACACTTTGGGAGGCAGAGGCGAGAGGATTGCCTGAGCCCAGGGGTTTGAGACCAGCCTGGGCAACATGGCGAGATCTCATCTCTACAATAAATAAATAAAATTAGCCAGGCGTGGTGGCGCGCACCTCTAGTTCCAGCTACTTGGAAGGCTGAGGTGGAAGGATCACCTGAGCCCAGCAGGTCGAGGCTGTGGTGGCTGTGAGTATGCCACTACACTCCAGCCTGGGTGACAGAGTGAGACTCCAACTTAAAAAAAAAAAAAAAAAAAAGGGATCCTTTTTCTCTTTAAAGAGCTAATGAAGTTAAAACAACTCAAAGCACGTTGAGCTTGTCAGGCAGAAGCAGATGTGCCATCAAGAAACGATAAAGAACATTTCTGGCTTCAAAAATCTCAAGAAAAACAACTGATTATATTAAAGCAGGTGCAGGAATGACCATAAATAGAATCAAGTCCTTGGATAAATGTCTTTAAATAGTTACAATAAGTTTAGCAGCTCACACCTACTGGGAGATCTAGCTTGGAAAATCTAGCTTAGTTATTTTGGGTCATCCACACATGTTTTGCAAAAGCGACGTAAAAGTTTTTTGGTTTTTTTTTTTTTGAGTTGGAGTCTCACTCTGTCGCCCAAGCTAGAGTGCAGTGGCACACTCACGGTCACCGCAGCCTTTACCTACTACTGGGTTCAAGGTGATCCTTCCGCCTCAGCCCCCCCCCAAGTAACTGGAACTACAGGCACATGCCACCACGCCCAGCTAATATTTTATTTATCGTAGAGACGAGGTCTCGCCAAGTTGCCCAGGCTGGTTTCGAACCCGTGGGCTCAGGCAATCCTCTCACCTCGGCCGTCCAATATGCTGGCATTATAGGAGTGAGCCAACGCGTCCGGCCAAAAGTATGTTTTAAAAGCAGATCAGAGCTTTCTAAAAACTACGCTGTCCATGGAGGAAAGCCACCTCTCTTGCCGCCCCAATCTCGGGAATAAGAAAAGGCACTTGGAAGACTCACGCTTCTTTTCTACCCTTTTAAAGGACTGAAAATAGCATCATTCTCAAGCTTCGGTTCCCAGAAAACACAGGTATCTTTTCCCTTTCAACTGAAGGAGATGTATGTAATCTCTAGTCACCAGATTTATTTTTGAGGACAATCACAAGATTTATTTGTGTGGCCCTGAGTCACCAGCTTTGATGCAAGTGGAACAGAAACTACCTCAGGTATAAAAATGAGACAGACCACCCCGTCCAGGAGTCCAGGCTATCTCCAGAATATACAGGATCAGCACCTGTGTGAATGAAATTACCAGCTGCTCTTTCTTTGGAGATGATATCCTTTCTAGTTTCATTTAACATGAAAACATCCTTTCCAGCCGGACACAGTGGCTTAAGCCTGCAACCCCAACACTTTGGGAGGCTGAAGCGAGAGAATTGCCTGAGACCAGCCTGGGCAACCTGGCCAGACCTCGTCTCTACAATAAACCAAAAAATTAGCTGGGCGTGGTGGTGTGTGCCTGTAGTTCCAGCTACTAGGGAGGCTGAGGCAGAAAGATCGCCTTAGCCCAGCATGTCGAGGCTGCAGTGGCTGTGGCAATTCCCCTGCACTCCAGCCTGGGCAACAGAGTGAGACTCCAACTCAAAAAAAAAAAAAAAAAGAAAGCAAAGAATAGAAAACATCCTTTTCTAACTGGGCACTGCGGCTCAGGTTCGTTAGCCCAGCATTTTGGGAGGCCGAGGTGGGAGGATCGCTGGAACCCAGGAGTCCAAGACTCGCCTGGGCCACATAGTGAGACCTGTGCTCAAAAATTTAAAAATTAGCCAGGTGTGGTGGCACACACCTGTAGTCCCAGTTCCTTAGGAGGCTAAGCCAAGAGGATCACTTGACTCCAGGAGGTCGAGGCTGCAGTGAGCCACAATTCAGCCACTGCACTCCAGGCTGGGCCACAGCGCAAGACCCTTCTTCCATTTATGTCACAAAAATAAAAAACCAAAACGCCCTTTCCCTGAATGATAGCGTGACCATAGCGGGTAGCGATGCTTTTTTACATGCATTTCCCATCTCTTTGAAATCCCGAAGTCTAGGAGCAACTAGAGAAACGGTCCTCACCCAAAGGGAGTTCCTTTGCAAGGATAGGGGACACTTGGCAAGGCTCTTCTCCGTCGTCACGGCTGGGGGTGCTCCCGGCATGCAGTAGGCGGAGGCCGGGGTGGAGGCCAGCACCTGCAGTGCCCAGGACGGCCCCGAATGCCAACAGGGCCGAGGCCGAGAAGCCCTGGGCCAGACTGACGACCGCTCCAGTCCTTGGTCCATCCGCGCACTGATTGGGCGCCTACTGGATGCCCAGCACTGGGCCAGGCGCCGGGGGTGGAAGGGCGAGGGCAGCAGGGACGTTCTGGGGGACCGCTGCGTGCCAGAGACCCCTTCCGAGCCACAGGGAAGGAGGGCCACCGGGAGCGGGGACTCGGGCGCCCCGGCCCCTGACAATCCCGCCCTCGCAGCCGCTCACCTGGGCTGGCCCCGACCCGTGGAGGCGGCTGCTCGGTCCCCGATCCAGTGCGACCTCGGACCTCAGTCTCCCACCCGCTGTCCGTCCGGCTCTGCCAAAGGGCACCCACGCACCCGAGAACCCGCAGAGCCAACCCTTTCGCCGCCCCGAGCCTCGGTTTCCCCTCTCGGCCCTGCCGACCCGCCGCCCCCGAGGGCCCTGGAAGGACGAACTGACGTAAAAGCGCCGGAAAGAGAAACGCGGTCGCAACAATAACGGCCCGCCCGCCGGCCCACCCCATCGCCGCTTCGGCCCGCACGGCGCCCCCCCTTCCCCTCCGCGCGGGCCCGAACCCACCTGCGGCCGCTCCCCGGGCGCCCGGCGCGCCGCACTCCGACTCCTCCAGCATCGCCCCGGCGGCGGCTCGGGTTCCTCTACAGGCGGCGGAGGCGCGGGCTCCGCTCCGGCGGCCGCTGCAGCTCGGCCTCCCGCCCGCGCCGCTGCTGCCGCCGCGGCCGCCGCGCTCGTATTTGGCGGGAACCGCGGCGACCCCCGCAGCCCTGGCGACGATTGGACGAGGCCGCGTCACGTGACGGTGCGCCTCGGGAAGACACGGGCGCCGGGAACATCCTCGCGAGAGCCGTGACTTCCATTCCTCTGGGCTCACCTATTGATATTCCCGTGGGGGGGCGGGGTTTCCCCCCAGCGGCTTATCATTGGCTGGGAGAAGGTGCCCTGCGATTGGGGGAGGAAAGTGTCAAGCTGAGAGCTGCGCACTGCGATTGGCTGAGCGCGTGGGAGTCGGTAAGCGGAGGGAGGGCCAGGCTGTGACGTCACCAGGACGTTTTACGCTAGACAGGTGAAAACCTGAAACTGCGATTTAGATGAGAATCTAAAAATGTGAATTTATCTTCAAGAGAATCGGCTGAATATAGCAACAGCAATTAAAATTATAAGTTGTTTTTATATAAGTAATAAGATAAAGTCTGGGTAGCGCTTCGGAGCATCTCATATGCCGTCAATATATCCAGTGTGAGTGAATGAAATGAATCGTTTCTGCTTTAACCTCAGGACATTTGCCCATGCTGTGTTCGCTGCCTAGAAAAATCTTTTCGCAGCTCTTTTCCTGCCTAGCTTCTACCTAATGTTCGGCTCTTTAGATGGACGCCTCAAGAAGCCTTTCCTCCCCCATCGCCGACAAGATTTATTTTCTTGAAGCAATGACAGCTGTGCCCATTTATTGGTTTGTTATTTGACTAATGAATTAATTTCTGTTTTCGCCATTAACTCCGTAAGGGCAAGAATCACGTGTCACTGGATCCCCAGGACCTGTCAGTGATCGATCGTATTTATTCCATAAATATTTGAGTAAATGTATAAACTCATTTGATTGAACTGCGTAGATTATGCAGGTTAAAATAGGTTTTCTTAGTCCTCAGTTTAATCTCTCAGAAGTAGATAAGATTTTATTGAATTATTTATTTTTGTAGAAATGAGGTCTCGCCATATTACCCAGGCTGGTCTCGAACTCCTGGGCTCAGGAAATCCTTTCCCCTCAGTCTTCCAAAAATGCTGGGATGACAGGTGTGCGCCACCTGGTCTGGCCGAGAAAATTGAAATTTAGCCCAAGCTTGGGATTCTATTGGTGTAGATTGAATAATCAAATCAGTAGAATTGGTTGGGAAAAGTGTGGAGAAATAGGAAATCTGAGGACATCCCTTTGGCCAAGTCATGTCATGACTCAATGCCTCTGTTTCCTTGTCTAGCCACGAGGTGGTTTAGCTTCCCTTCTCTGACATTTTGGCATTCTGCAATGATTAACACCAGTGGATCACAGTTGAGGGTGTCGACCAGAAGCACGTGGGAAGCTCTTTAACACTATTCATGGCCGGCTGCGGTAGCTCAGCCTGTCATCCCAGCACTTTGGAATTGCCTGAGCCCGCGGGTTCGAGACCCGCCCCGGACCACTTGGTGAGACCTCATCTCTACGATAAATAAAAAATTAGCTGGGTGTAGTAGCGCACACGTGTAGTTCCAGCTACTTGGAAGGCTGAGGCAGAAGGATCGCTGGAAACCCAGCAGGTCGAGGCTAAGGTGGCCGTGAGTGCCACTGCACTCCAGCCTGGGTGACAGAGTGAGACTCTGACTCGAAAACAAAACAAAACAAAACTATTCATAATAGTCCCATAAGTATCTTGGGGCTGGAGGTTGAGGTATGTGTATCCTGAAGCAACCCTCTAATTTAGTCCACTACCACCTGTTGAGGCATTTGGAAACTTCCAGCAATTCTGCTTCGAAAAAAAAAAAAAATCAGCCAAATCTGTAAGCCATTTCAACACTGAAGTTCCAAGCACTTCATTAGCAGTGGCCATTTTCTCGTTCCTCTCTTTGGATTCACGTAGCCATTCCACTTTATGATTAATTTATGATTCGTTCCCTATTTATTTCATCAATAACAGTTGACACCGAAACCAATATCAATAACCGGGTATCAACGTGGGAAGGCTTCCTGGAGGAGATGACATCCCAATCGGAATCCCCTTTATGCACACAAAAGTGGGGGAAAGATTGGGGGAAACTGTGCAAGAGGGCCACGATGTGATGAGCAGTTTCCCACAGGCAACAGGGATCAGGAACTCTAGAAAGCCAAGAGAGTAGAGGTCAGAAGAGTTGATCGGGCCAGATTATGCGGGCCACGTTAGGGAGTTTGGAGTGTCTCCTAAGGGTCATCAGTGGCGTTGAAGCAGGCGACGGGCGCGGTCTGAGCTGTGTTCTTGAAGCATCCTTCTGGCTGCCCTGAAGGGAAGGATCTGCAGGAGAGGAAGGAGGTTGCCAGAATGGTGTGTGGTCAGAACACGAAGGCAGCAGCGGCATGCACGTGTCCGACTTGGCAACTGAATGGATGAAGAACTCGGGTCAGGGAGGGAGGCTGAACACACAGAGGAACTGGATTTAGCTAAGATGAGCAGACAGGTGCCTGGAGAACTGCAAGCCCAGCTGAGCGCCAGGCCCCTCTAATTTCCCAAGCTCTCTCTGCAAGTTGAAGCGCCTTTCCTCAAACTGTAGGGCCGCCTCCAGGCCACCAGGGGTCGTTACAGCCTCCGCGGCCCCTCTAGGCTCGCCCCGCGCCAACTCGCTGGCGGGGGGGCGGCCTCTTCCGCCGTCGGCGAAGTGCGCGCGCGCGCGTGCGTGCTCTCCGGCCGGCAGGGGGCGCCCGCGCGCGCCCGCGCCGACGGGACCGGGGCGGGGCTCGCGCGTGCGCGCGCGCGCGCGGGGACCGGCGCCGGAAGTGTGCGGTTGCCATGTAATATCCTGGCCGCGCGGGCGCGCGAGGGGCCGAGGCGGCGCCGGGGCGGGCGCGGAGCTGGCCGGCGGGTGGCGGAGGCGGCGCCGAGGGGCTTCGCTCGGTCCGGGCGGGAGGCCCGACGGCGGGAGGCAGCATGTCGGTGGCAGGGCTGAAGAAGCAGTTCTACAAGGCGAGCCAGGTGAGCGGAGGCCGGGCCGGGGGCGAGTCCGACACCCCCCCACCAAGGCTGCCCGGAGAGGGGAGGCAGGCCCGGCTCTGGCTCAAGAGGGGGCCGGGGAGCCGAGTTGGCATCGTCGGCACGTATCCTCCGCCGGGCGGGGGGCGCCGAGGACGGACGGGTGGCCCGGGTCGAGGTGGCCCGGACCCTGCCAGCCATGTGGGCGTCGGTCCCCCCGCCCCAGACTGGGCAGAGCCCCTGGGAGGAGGGGAGATGCACCCCCGAGGTGCACCCCTCCCCTCCTCCTTCCCTCCTCTCCAACGGCGGGTGGCGGGGAGAGAAGGGGAAGAGGCCCGTCCCGAGGATGTCGACCCGGGGCCCTTGCCAGAGAGCCCAGGGACGAGGGACTTTTGCAGCCAGAGCGCTTTTCAGAGACCTCTTGGTGGACAAGGTATAGAGTTGGAAGGGTGGGGTGAAAAGTCAATTTCCTCGGGACCTGCAGCCCCCCTCCCCGGAGACAGGGGCTGTCCTCGACTCCTTGTGTCCCTTCCCGAAAGTACGTGCATGCCTTTCCTTTAAAAGCACACATACAGGCCAGGCACAGTGGCTCATGCCTGTCATCCCAGCACTTTGGGAGGCCAAGGCAGGAGGATCACGCTTGAGGCCAAGCGTTCCAGATCAGCCTGGGCAACATAGTGAGATCGTGTCTCTATGCAAAGAAACAAAATGGGTGATTCTCTGCATGATTCTGTGTACTGTGTTTTTGTTAAATATGCCTTGGAGATCACAGTCGAGCTGGAATCCTCCCCCGGGCACTGTTGACATTTGGAACTCAATTGTTGTCTGGGGTGGGGCGGTCCTGGCACTGCAGGGTGCCAAGCAGTGTCCCTGGCCTCCACCCACTCCATGCTGGGAGCACCCCCAGCCAGGACTCCCACACATGACCCCAGACATTACCCAGCGTCCCTAGGGAGTGAAATCAGCCCCCCACCCCACCCCCCAGAACTGCTGCTCTAGGGCATAATGAAGAGCTTTTCTGATCTTTTATTATTTTTTTAGATACTGGTCTCACTTGATGGCCCAGGCTGGTCTTGAACTTCTGGCCTCAAGCCATCCTCCTACCTTGGCCTCCCAAATTCCTGGGATTACAGACAAGAGCTCTGCACTGGCCATGGGTCTTTTTAGTAGGCACAGGTATCCATGAAGGTAACACAATTAATTTATCCAGTTGTCAGTTGATAGATGTTCAGATTGTTTCCAGTAACTTTCTGCTACAGTCATTGCTGCAATGAACAGCCAGTGGGTATCTTTGCTCACAAGTGGGATTGCTTTATGGGGTAAATTCCCAGAAGCAGAATGCTGACTCCAAGCCTAAATGCATTTGTGTGTGACAGATAGTAGGTGTTTTGGGAAGGTCCAGGCCCTGCTACTTATAATCTGGTGGGAAGCCGAGTATCCTCTCTCCGGGAAACTGGGCAAGCGCGAAATTCCGTTTGCAGTTTCAGATCCTGGAAAGCCCAGAGTTCTGGAATCCTGTAGGTCCATGCACTGCTGGTTGAGAACCGTAGTTTGGGGTCTGTATGGGTGGAGTCCACGGAGGACAGGCCGGGCTCGAGGACAGGCCGAGCTCACGAACAGGGCTCTGCTCACGCCTCGGAGAGGCCCCGTGGGAGGAGAGAGAAGTGAGTTCCCAAGCACGCCCAGCGGGTGCCTTTTGCTTCTGGAAGAAAGACAGTTTTGGCCCTAGTGGGTATCTAGAGATGTGGGCACTTAGGGTTTGGCACCCTCACCCAGATGCAGGTGAGCCCTGGAGGAAGAGCTTTAACCCGGAGGAGTTCTAGGACTGATGCCTCCGGAGGCCCTTCCCTCCCCCAGCCGTCAGGGCCTGTGCTGGTGGCCTCTACTGTCCCGCATTCACACTCCCTGGAGACGCTGGCCAGGCCTCTCTCTTGGGAAACCAAGTGGCCTGCACTTGTGGACTCTATCTGTGAAGGTGCCTGGAAGTCTATGGTGCCCAGCGTGGTATGAGCTGAGGATAGGGGCCAGCCACCTTGAACATTCTGAGGCCGAGTCCCAGGAGGTCACTGCAAAGGCCACAGCCCACCCCGAGGCGGCCGCCTTGGCCTCCTGATGGTTCTGAGTCAAGCTGTGCTCTCCAGAGTCGCCCTGGCCGTGCTCCATCCTCTTCTGCAGCCGCTTCCGTAGTTCTGACATCCCAGTCGTGTTTTGGTGTCCATCTCCTCGGGTGCGTCTTTTCTCATCCTAGTAACACCTCTTCTGTCCTCTTCTGTGTCCTCGCGATACTGTCCTCAGTTCAAGAGGCATCCCTCTTCTGTAGTGATCGCTAACGTGTGGCGTTCTTGCCACGTGGATGACAGCGTGCCCCCCAAGACCAGGATTTCTCCACTCTTCCCCGTGTCTGGCCTGAGCATAAAACCATCCCAGGAAAGCCGGGCTCGGTGGCTCAGCCTGTCGTCCCGCGCCTTTGGGAGGCTGAAATGAGTGGATTGCCTGACCCCGCGGGTTCAAGACCCGCCTGGGCAGCAAGACCTCATCTCTACAATAAATCAAAAAATCAGCCGGGCGTGGTAGCACATGCCTGTAATTCCGGCTACTCGGAAGGCTGAGGCGGAAGGATCACCGGAGCCCAGCAGGTCGAGGCTGCGGTGGCCGGGAGCAGCCACTGCACTCCAGTCTGGGCAACAGAGTGAGACTCCAACTCAAAAAAAAAAAAAAACCATCCCAGGAAACCACTGAAAGATTTGAAGACATTATCTTCTGGTATAACAGTGGGTCTCAACCAGGGCCAGTTCCTTCCAGGGGACGTTGACAGTGTCTGAGGGCATTTTTGGTTGTCACAGCTTGGCAGAGTGCCCCAGCTTCTAGCAGAAGGAGGCCAGGGTTGCTGCTTGGCACCCTACATGCCCAGGACGCCCCCCGCCCCAAGAATGACCCAGCCTCTCATGTCAGTGGTGCCAAGGGTGAGAACCCTTGGTTTAAGGCTTGAGAAAAGTGAGAATAGTTGTACCCAAACAAAACAACAGAGAACTCCCTGCTGGGCTGGTCCTGTGGTAGCAGTCTGGTTTTCTAGTTTTCAAACACAAATGAGCACGTGAACACAGGGGGGCATGTCATAAACTCACCTCCTGGCCCCAGGCTCCCCCTGCCGGGTCCTTGGGAGACCCTGAGTATCTTCATGTCTGGTCGTTTTAAGGAGGCCGAAGCTGCCCTTCCCCACTCGTGGTCCGGGTGGTTGCTCACCATCCATGAGGCATGAGACAGGCCTGCCTGACAGTCGTCTACCCCAGATAGCATCAGCACGAAACGGCTTTAAACCAGGCTCTGGGGTTCAAAGGCAGGTCGCAGTGTTGGTTCTAGATAGAGACACAGGACGGGCGCATGTGTTGGGACAAGCCTGGTTTCTCACAGGTGAGGCTGTAATGTGGGACATTTTCCAGGCTCCTGCTGGTGACAGCCCCGACAGCCTCAGCTGTTCAAGATCATGTCCAGAGTCGATCTAGGCTTGAGTGGGAGGTGGCGCATTTGTATTCTCATCCTGGATGGGCCACCCTTGGGTTGAGGGCCTGGGCCGGGGGAGTTGACAAATCGTGTAGAAGAAAGTGATGACAGAAACAGCCATCTCCTTGGTCCCATCCTCTTGGCCCCCAACATTCTGACCTTGTGACCCCCCCCCACGTACCGCCTGGCATTTGTGCACAACTAGAACTGGGGACCCGAGGAGGAAACGCCGCCACCAGCGAGACCCAGACTCAGGAGTTCGCTTCTCGGTGCAGTGTGTGAGTGACTTGGTTCCAGGCCCGGCTGCTCTGTGTCCTGCTAAGCCCCGCACCAACCAAGCAGAGTTGAGGGTGAATGCGGTCTTTTTTTCCTACCTGAAAGGAGGGTGAAGTGTGACCGGAAGGACTGGTTCCGTCTGCGCTGGGAGACCCACGACCGCCCTGTCCCATGGCTTCGGGGTCCACCCAGCGCCCCCACCCCCAGCCAGGTCTGTGCCTGGAAGAGGAAGAGGCCCAGGCGGGGGCAGGGCCATACGCTGGGGAACCCAGGCCTACCTTTGGGGGGGCGGGTCAGTGTGAGCGGAGTTGGGGCATCCTGGAGCGCCCCCGGTGCTCCTACCTGTTGTTTGACCCTCACTGTGTGGAATTCTCTCTCGCTTTCCCATCAAAGTGCTCAGCTTAAGTGACAAGCTTGATGTGATCTGAAGACACAAAACACGCAGCTTGTAACCCCTTCATTGTGGCATGAATAAAAGCGACAGGTGCCTCAGCCCATGCATGAAGGCTGGACGGGCCAGAGTCGTCAATGTCCAGGCCGTGACGCTGGACGCTGCCGGCTGCCCCCTAACCCCCTCTCCCTTGGGATGGGCGGGTAGCAGTTGTAGGAGCGGCTTTGCCATGTAGGGTCCACATGTGACAAGCGTGGGGTTGAGGCCATCAGGAAGGTGGGCTTGTGTGGCTTGTACCGTAGGACACTTGACCCAGCAAGCATGGGGACCTGGGTCATGGACTGGCAGGGCTCGCTCTCCCTGCTCTGGCTTGCAGAGTGGGGGACCAGGCAGCCGCGTTGAGGCCGGAGTTGTGGGCTGGCTGGACTGCAGAGATACAGAAGTTTGAGACTGTCCCTCCCCAGAGGCTCCTGGGGCCTCTGTGACCCCCACCACGTCCCGGGCCTCCTTCAGGACATCAGTGATGACGGAGTGCTCTTAACCAAGGGCACCTGCGTGTCCCCGTTCTTAAACCAGGACCACGGTGGTAGCATCTGTCACATCCTGATTTTCGCCACTCGTGACTGCTGAACAATCGGCCACGTAAACCACATAAATAAGGCCAAGAGCTGAAAGTTCGCCTCTGACTCAGTCCTGTGTTTGCTGCAGGCTGGGCGGTGTTCTGTGGGCGCTAATCGCCTGCTTATCTGGGTGTGTTTCCACCCGAGCCCTGTAGGACTTAATCACCTCCTGGGTGCCACTTCATGACCGTCTGCGAGGTTAGGAGTTCAGTGATCTCCCTATTTGAGAAATTGGGGGCTGTCACATTTTGAGACCCCAGATCTGTCTAATACTTAGCAGGCTCACCAAGGAAAGGGTGCAGTTCCCCCGGCCTCCCTCCGTCCAGCTTGTGCAGGGGTGACAAGCACGGTTTTGTCTGAGTGTGTGGGGTGCTTGGGGCCTGAACTCAGCGTTGTCCTTCAGTTGCCCGTGTGCACGTCTGGTCGGCTCTTCCTCTGAGGAGCAACTTGCAGGTCGAGGCCAGTGCAGACCTGCCACTTTCCCCTGGCCTGCGTGTCCGGTGGCCTTTGATCCAGGCTCCTAGGGCCCATGTGCGTCGTGCTCCTGTCTCAGCCTTTTTCCTGCTCTTCCGTCGCTGCCAGTAGATGAAACTGATCTGATCTGGGGAGCTTTGTTTTTAATTCGGAGCCTGCAGCCAGGCTCCCTGATAGGATTTCAGGGCAACTGTACGTTTTGGCCCTGCCACGCTGGGCGTGCAAGGAGGAATGTCGTGTTCCCTTCTGTGTCTCTGATTTCGAGAGGGAGGTCCCCACGCGCCAGGCGGGCTGGTGCAGAAGCACTTCAGGCCTGGGGGTGGGGTCTGCAGGCCCGTTGAGGCGCCTCTGCCCCCTTGAGTGCTCCAGCGACGACTGCTGAATACGTGAGCTGCGTGCTGGGGCCTCCTCCGGCTTCCTCTTCAAAGCTGTCCCTGGAAAGCTGCATGGAAGAATGCGGTGGGCTGAGGCCCAGCTGGTCTCTCTCCTTCCTCTTCCCCACCCCTCCCTCCCTCCTTCCCCCCCCCCCCCGTCTCTCTCTCTCTTCCTGTCTCTCCCACCACCACCACCCGCCCCCCCGTGTCTCTTTCTGTCTCTTCTCTTCCTCCTCCTCCTCTGTCCTTTTCCTCTCACTCTTTCACACTTGTCCTGAGCTCGCAGTTTCTGCTGCTTCCTGTCTGGCAGTAACCAGGCTCCCAGAACCCAGGCCCCTGGGGACAGCCTCGTCTTCCTTTTCCGCTCAACTCCTAGGAAAACCTGCTGACCAGGCCTTGTGCACCAGGTCACGCGGACACTTCCTGACCACAGTAGGAAGACAGACGACCATTTCCTCTGCCAGACCTGACTCAGCATCGGCCCGCCGATTAGGACGGAGCCTGCCTGGCAGGCGTGCTCTCACACCTGGGGACGTGGGCGGTGGGTGCAGCGGATGCCGGGCCACCCAGGCATAGCAGGTGGGGGACAGTGAGCCACAGCACGGATCTCCTGCCTCGGCCTGGGGTGTCCTCCTGGACCCCTGTGTGAGCAGATCCCTGCCAGCTTCCAGTGCACCTGGGTGGTTACTCTGGTGTCCCCACCACCAGATAGTAAGCCTTTGGTGGGCAGAGCCTGCGATTTCTACTCACTGCTGCAGCCCCGGTGTTCAGCGTGGCCTCTGATGAGTGAATGGGGGTGAGGGAGGGATGGGCCGACAGTTGGCCTGTGCCTGAGTTACGTGTTGGTTTGTGAGCACTCCTGAAGGAAGAACCTGGGAGAGGTCAGGCTCTCACCTGGCTTCCTGGTCCCAACTGTGAATGCCGCCCTTCCCCTCCACGGGTGACACTTGCAGGGGCCCTGCCTGCCCTGCCTGGGGCCCTGTCCCCTCCTGCCCTGTCTGAGCACACAGTGTCTCTCCTGCCTTTTCACCCTGGCCCGGTCTCCCTCCACTTCCTGTTTCTCTCGGAGCCCTGTTTGTTCCCTGCTTTATCCTTGGCGTCTTCCAGGACCACACGGGGGGACGGAGTCCTCCTCCCTCTGAGCACCTGGCCCTGTGGTCTCCCTCCCATGGGCCACGTGACAGCCTTCATGTGGAACCTTCCTCCATCACACGGCCAGCTCCCAAGGCCAGCTGTGCCTGGGCGTCTGTGACAGGGCAGGTCCCGTGGGGGCTTGCTCAGGGGGTTGTCAGAAACAGGCCTGGCAGGAAGGTCAAGTCGGTGAGCTCCTTCTCAGAGTGTCTCCCAAGGCCTTGGAGGACTCTCTTGAGGACAGGTCCAGCTGGTTTAAGAAAACAGCTCAAAGCCGGGCACAGTGGCTCACACTTGTAATCCCAGCCCTTTGGGAGGCCTAGGTGAGAGGATTGCCTGAGCCCAGGGCTTTGAGACCAGCCTGGGCAACTCCGCGAAATCTTGTCTCTACGGTAAATCAGAAAATCAGCCAGTCATGGTAGCGTGTGCCTCTAGTTCCAGCTACTTGGAAGGCTGAGGCGGAAGGATCGCCGCAGCCCAGCAGACTGAGGCTGTGGTGGCCATGAGTGTGCCAGTGCACTCCAGCCTGGGTGACAGAGTGAGATTCAGACTCAAAACAGGCAGAGAGGCTGTGGGGGCTGGCCTGCTCAGACATGGCAGCCCCCTGGCTCAGATGTGTCCCCAGTCAGACTGTCCCTTCCTCCGGAAGCCTCCCCAAGTCCAGTCGGCTCTCCTCAGACTCAGGCCACCTTTAGTCCTGGCCGTGCTTGGCAGCCCTGGCATCCAGCCCCCGCCCTGGTCTCCACACTGAGGTGTGTCTCGGCCCTTCTCTGCTCCGGCTCCCCTTCCCAGCCACACACTGGGCTCCCTGTGGCCTTCCCACCTGGGTTCTCCCTGTCAGGATAAGAAATTTGGGCAGGGTTCTCACTGGGGATTCGTGGGCCTGTCCCTATGCTGCCTACCTCTCCCAAAGACATGGCCCCACATAAACCGCATGGCCTTTTTCCCTTGGGTCCCACTGCCATGCCCTGTCAGCCTCACAAGGAGGACCCGGAGTTCCCGTGGACTGGGTTAGGGCTCGGGAGAGAGCTATGGCTGCCGGCGGCCTGGGGACGGCCAAGGCCTGAGGGCTGGGGAGAGGCGGACGTGGCTTCGTTGGATCGATGGCTTAGGGAGTTCCTGGCATCCCCTTGGCCGCTAACTTCCGTGTCCTCCAGTTCCCGGTGCAGCCCTGTGCCTGTGGGCAGGAAGGTGAGCGTGGGTTTCTCCGCTATCCTTTGAGAAGTCAGCTCTGGCGACGAGCAGAGGCCCTTTCAATCCTTTCACCCCTGCCACGAGGGTTTCTGGCACGGGCACCCTCCTCGCCCCCTGTCCCCCGCCTCCGTGGGATGGGGCCCACGCCTGACTCAGGTGGGCTGGAGAGCCTCAGTGGCAGCCCGGCCCCCAAGGCCAGCCTTTGTGGCTCAGAGGGGCAGTCTGGGGTGGCATCTCCATCCTCACTCTGTCCCCGGCCTCTCCTGCCTGCGGCTTGGCGTTTTCTTGAAGTTGAGAGGCGTGGCTGATATTTTAGGAAGGAGAAAACCCCCAACACCTGAGTTGGTCTCTGGCTTCTTGCTTGCTCGGGTCAGGTTGGTTTGGCCGGGAGGAATCCCGGAGCTGCCTGCGACGCGGCTGAGTGTGTGGAAAGGCGCTGCTTGGAGGTGTGTGCTGCTGCTCCCGAGGCCGGCTTTGGGGTCGTTGGACGGGGTGGGGTGGTCATCGGGTTTCTTCCCAGCTTTCCCATTTCTGTGTGACGCCTGCAAAGCCTCGGGGGCTATTCCAGCGTGACCCACGCCCCACCTTCCCAGGGCAGATGCATCAGCAGAAGGCACCAGGGACCCCTCTGCTCCCTCTGGGTCAGCGGGCATGGGGTGGGAAGCTGCAGCGCCTAAAAGGGGCACTGCTGGGGGGGGCAGGAAAGGGCCTGGGCCTGCCTGCGTGGGGTCAGCTTGGCTGTCAGAGAAGCCTGGAGGACGGCCGCCCTCCTTCCAGGAGGCCTGTGTGCCAGCCGGTGGCAACATGCCACACAGGGCACAACCTTTTTTCAGGCCCCTCAAGTTTGCAACCTGAAGTTTGTGTTAGAAAGTGCTTCAGACACAGAAAGATCTGAAGAATGACCAAGCGGCAGCCCAGTGCCCACTCCCACTCAACCGCAGAAGAGCACCAGGGACGCCTTCACGTGCGTGGGCTTCTCCTTCGTTACAGGATCGTGTCATGGTCTGTCCCTCATGCGCCCGTATCCCATGGCTTCTTGCTTGTAACTTGCTTTGTGGCCGTGTGCTTTCCACGGGCACAGATGGGGCTCAGGTCTGCACCACGCAGCCTCCTCGGGTGGTCACCCCCAGCGTGTGCATCCATTCTGCTGGCGACCATCAGGACGTCTCCAAGTTCGGATCCCCTACACACGGCACTGGGCAGTCTGGGGACCCCTTAGACATGTCTGAGGCCCCTAGAGCATACCTGGTCTAGGGGAGCCGTGTAGGGTTTCCGAGGGCCCAGCCTGGAAAAAGCGGCCGTTCAATTTGCATGACCCGAAGCCGTGGACCCGGCCGCGGTGTCATGTGTTTGAGCCTCATAAGTGTGTTATTTCAGCTGCGTCCATTGTGCTACACGTGCCAGGGCCTCAGCCAGGAAGCCCAGTGGGTGGGGAGGGGCTCCCTGGCCCAGACCTGGGTGAACTGAGGGCCCTGCCCTGTGAGTTCTGAGAATCCTGCCTCTGCCCAGCATCCTCCTCACAGGCCAGGCATCCTCCCTGCCGGCGAAGTCCCCAGGCGTGGTGGTGTGTCCTGCCCTGAGGCCAGGCTCGCAGACACCACCACGTCAGCCTCTCCCCGCAGCACTGGCCCCTGAGTGTCGACACGATCCTCTGAAGCGCCGTTCTGGGTCTGCCCAGTCGCCTGCCTGCTCAAGGGCCTTCGCAGCCCCCAAGTCGGGACTCAGGCGCTTTGGTCACTGTGGTCACCCGCAAAGCGTCAGGAAGCTTGTTGCCCCGCGCACCCACTCCAGCTGGGGTCAGACAAGGCGTGCTGCCTCCTCCCTCCAGCTTGTGCACGGGAACTAGCAGCCTTTCGTCGGGCTGTTGGGCGCTACGTTTTCCACATTGTCGTGGATTTTGTTGGTGACTTTGCTGTGGGCCCAGGCATGGTGCTGAAATGCTGTCAAGTGTCCCTGAGGCAAGGAGGCTTTCGAGAACAGGACTGTGGGGCGTGAGAACTGACCGCGCCTGTGGTGGGCTGCCCTCCCCCTTTTTCCTGAAGACGTGACCGTTTCCTTCCGTGGCTGAGGGACTCTGCAGACTGAAGCAGAGGCGTGGGCCTGGGGCAGAAGGTTGTCCTGGCTCATCAGAAGGGCTCTTGAGGTGGAGAGCCTGTCTCTGCCGTGGTCAGAGGGAATGTGACCACGGAAGAGCCACGGAGACAGCGTGAGGCAGCCCCTGGGGCTCTGATGGTGATGGAGGAGCTGTGACACTGGACAGGGCAGGGAGACCCTGGAGCCCCGACCTCGGCTGGCGGGACCCGCGTGGACTCTGACCTGTTTGAGATGCTTGTGCTGTTGAAGAAGTTTGCGTTCTAAGTCACTGGGATTGGGTGATTTGTCATGGTGGCCACCAGAAGCTCACACAGGTCTAGACTGTCTCAAAGCAGCGTTCGGATCCAGGTTCTGAGCTCCATCCTTAAGGGCGATGGAGAGGGGGAGTCTTGTCCCCGCTAGCTGCCCTCTCTGACGTCAGCAAGGAAGCAGGAGCCGTTGGCCTTGCCACGTTGGCTCAGGGTGCCCTGGTCAGCAGCGTTCCTTCCGGCCTTCTCCAGTTCAGGGCTCTGTGGGGCCGGTCTCCAGCCCTACAGGGGTTGCTCCTTCCTGGAACTCCAGCTTGGTGACATCAGAGCTGGCGGGCTGTCAAGAATCCCCGCTGTTTCACCGGCGTTTGGGAAGCTGGCCATGTGCTCTGATGTGTGCAGGGAACACTGGTGCCCAGCCAGCCCTGGAGGTGCCACCCGCCTCAGAGACCCCGCAGCGGGGTGACCCATGTTGACTCCGCCGGCCATGTGTCGAAGGGGGCCGCAGTGCTGGACTTGGGCAGTGACTCTGACCCTGGAGCTGGGGGCCCGCACCAGACACCCCTTTTTAAAGACCTCCCCTGTGTCTGCAAAATCAGTGCTTGAGAATCGTGCCCCGGGCTTTGACTTCCGAGGCAGCTCTCATTGGAACAGGCCCCGCTCCCCGCTTTCCTGCCCTTCCTTGCGTGCCCCACAAGGAGGAAGCGGCCTCTCCCTGAAGGTCGCTGGCGGGGGCCCTGTGTTCTGGCTTTCGCGTGTGCCTGGGTCACGCCTCTCTCGTTCTCTACTGCACCTGGCACAGGGACGTGACCTACTTGTTGACTCTGACTGTGGCCTCAGTAATGGGTAGAATGTGGACGTACGAGGAAGCCAGGACAGGAGGATGCAGTTTCTGGTCAGGGAGGTCGCCCAACCCTCGCCACCTCTCCAGCCCCCCCTGCGCTGGGGCCCTGGTATCACGGGCCTCCCTCTGAGGGCCCTGCCTGTCCGGGAGCCCCAGCACTATCGTCTGTGGGGCCAGTCCTGGGATTGGGCCGAGCCCTGGCGGCCAGACCGTGATCGCAGGGTGGGAGAGCTTCGAATGTTCTTTCTGCTCTTAGCTCAGGAAGCGGCAGCCCTAGACCCCCGTCCCACGGGGGATGACAGCCGGGAGGAGGGCTGCCGGACCGGGGGACAGGGCTGCTTTTCTCCTGCTAAAAGAAATAAGTAAAGGCCCCCGCTACCGAGAACTTGCGTTGACGTGGCAGCCACCATCTTGGCCACGGAGCAAGACCCCTCACAGCCAGGGAACGCGGGGCGGGAGGGCAGGACGCTGGCCCAGAGGGACATGGATGTGGGGTGATGGATGGGAGGCGGGGACAGGGCTGACGAGGAGGCGGCGTCGGGGTCTGGCCAGCGCGTGGGGGCGACATGGAGGGGTTGTGCAACAGGGCCGCGGGAGCTTCTTCCTTGAGTTGCGTCATGTGTCTGTTGGTCCTTTGCTCTTTCCTGCACGCCCCCCCAGAATGTCACAGTTGTGTGCCGTGGCCACCCACAACCACGTGAGGCACCGGGAGCCTCCCGGAGTCGGGCTAGACCCGCGACATGCTCAGGTGCCTGGGTCCAGCTCGTGCGCTTGCGGCGCCCAGCCTGCCGTCGACACGGGTTTTTCGTCCGTCCTGTTCTGGTGTTGCCACCAGAGTCCCGGGGGCTGGGCGGGATTCAGGGAAGGCGAGTTCCTGTCTTTCCTTCTTCGGGTCTGCTTGCTGTGTCGCAGGGCCCAGGGGAGACCCCCAGCTGGCCCTTCGCCGGTCTCTCCTTGGGACGCGAATCACCAGTGAACTCAGCCACGGGCTCCATCCATGTGGCTTACAAGTCTCCCGTGCGTGCTCCGTCGTGATCCCATTTTAGGACTGGGGAGACTGAGGCTCAGAGGAGCTTGTGTTTCGACTGGAGCCACAGCCCCGCTGGTAGGGCCGAACCAGATCCAGTCCTGGTGCCCCGTCCGGGTGTCCCACACCACCCTGTCTGCCCTGCTGGGAGCTTGTGGCATGCCCTTGTTCTGACGTGTTACTGGCACACCTGAGCTCCCGGGGGTGGAGCTGCTCCTTGTTTATTTGTTGTCTCAGTAACGATGATTATCCCAAGTCCTCAGTGGCCAGCACCCGCTGCCTGTGCTCACCCTGTGCGGTGCCCCGCCCTGCTGGCAAGAAGCTCACGTTAGAGCGTGGGGTGCTCGGAGTGGGAGACACGGGGAGGAGAAGGGCCCTGGGCTTCCGTCCCCAGCCCTGGCTTGCCCATCCCCGCGCGAGGAGCCGCTGGACCCATGCTCTGTGTGCAGGATCCAACCGACAGTCCTCCGGAGTGGCCTGCCAGGCGCCACTACACGCCAGCAGCAAGCGGCCTGAGGCCTTGGCCCTGTTGCGCTGCCCTGGCAGCTCCTTCCTCCTCGCCCCCCTCAGTGTCCTCCTCTGGGTGCTGAGGGAGGCCAGTGATTCTGAAATTCCAGCTCAGGGTCTTGACCACCGACTTGCCATTTAAAGAGCAGGTGCCAGTGGGCATTTAGTGGGTGAGAACCACGAGCCAGGGCTGAGGACAGATGGCTGGGCAGGAGCAGCCCTCGCAAGGTGACAGGCTCCGGTTGCAGTGCAGTCAGCGAGCCCGCGGCAGGGGCGGGGCCAGCTGCGTTTCGCCTCTCACCTGCCTCTGCTCTGCCCTGTGCCATCCCGGGTGGCCGCCTCCCGGGTGCTTTTGGAAGCCGGTCTCGGTGACCATGGGCCACCATGGGCATGAGTCACTTGCCACCGAAGCCAGGCATTCCTGCCCTGGCGCGACAGGCAAGGAATGGATCTAGGTGAGGGCACGCTCCCAGCCTGGCTCAGCTGGTGTTCCCTGGAGAAGCACCAGGCCATGTCGTCTTGGCCTTCAGAGCCCTCCTTTCCCGTGTCCTGTCCTCCTAGACCTGTCACTTTTCCAGGACCCCTGTGATAAGAAACCACCCGGTTCTGCGAGCCAGGTCCCCAGGTTGAGGGTCAGACCAGCCTGGCCAGCCCAGATTTTGTTCTTTGTAAATTTTCCCAAACCTTCAGCTCTTGGAGGGAGCCAGCCCAGGACAGGCCAGGGGCAGAGCTGGGGATGGGCCGGACTCCTCAGCCAGGCCAGCCCCTGCGGATGCCCCACGAGGGTCAGGTCGAGTCAGGGCTGGCGTCAGCTGGCAGCTTCCCCAATGTGCCCTGCAGAGGCCAGCCACCTGGAGGGCTGGGTGCGCCGAGGTCCCAGTGGTGGTGGGCGCCCCTTCACGCAGGGCACTGAGCATCGACGAGCGCTTCCTGGGCCTGAGAGTGCCTTGAACTCAGGTGCAGGAGCGGGGAAGGCCACACTCGGGCAGAGTGGCTTCAGGGACACACGTGGCGTGGGCACGGACGGCAGGGCTGGCAGCGAGGACGGGCACCTCTCTGAGGAGGGGACACTCGGACAGACAGACCCCTGACAGACAAGACCCACGGGGTGGTCCAGGGAACAGCAGGAGCAGAGGCCGCAAGGTGGTCACCCGGATGGGCGGGGGTGTCTGGAGAGAGGAGGCGCTGGTAATGTGATGGGAGAAGGAGGCAGGCAGTGCAGTCAGGTGGGCTTCCTGGGGGAGGTGGCTCCTCAGCGGTTAGTCCTTGAGAAGCGGAAAGGCTCTTGGAGATGAGGGAGGTGGCGCCTGCATTTCAGGAGGGGCTCCAGCTTTTAGGTCCGTCGCCTGGGCTTCCCGGGGCACCTGTGACCTTCTGGTGAGACCTGTGCCTGCAGCGTCTGGACAAGGAGGCTGGCTCCAGCTTTTAGGTCCGTCGCCTGGGCTTCCCGGGGGCACTTGTGACCTTCTGGTGAGACCTGTGCCTGCAGCGTCTGGACAAGGAGGCTGCTTGGTGCTTCCGGGCCCTGTGACGCAGCCGTCTCCAGGGCGTCCAGGCCCGTCTCCAGTCTCTGTCTGTAGGGCTGCCTCCCGTGGCTCTGCCCTTGGTGAGACTCATTTTGAGGAGCACCTTGCTGTTGTGTGCACGTGTGTGACGTCGTGGCTCGCTGCCCCCCGCCCCGTCGCCCCAGCCTGCAGTTGGCAGGGTGAGCGGCGTTTTCCTGCCAAGCAGAGCACCCAGGGATCTACTGCCTCGTTGGTCTGTGGGTTGGCTCTGTCTTTTTATGGTTTTCTCTGAATTTGATTTTGCCGGTCATGTGACCACAGCCATCCTGCCTGGTCTCCAGGATGAGGGATTAGCGTGCACAGGGCGGGCTTCTCTCTCGATGTCAACTCTGGAGAGTTCCGGATGCAGTTTCCTCCTGGGCGAGGGGCCTGGCGCAGTCGCTGCACATGGTCTCTGGGGGAGGCCCCCCAAAGGCAGGGATGCGGTGCGAACCACACAGCTCCCGCTCCGGCTCACTGGGCCTCCGTCTGTCTCCCTGGGGAAGGAGGGCGGCTTCCAGCTCCCTCCCTGTCTGCTGCTGGCAGAGCCGCGTCAGCGAGGGCCTGTGGCTGGGACCCTGCGGCTCCCCAGCGCCTCCTGCCCTGGCGTGCCACTTCCTGGGGCCATGGTTGTCCCGTTCATCAAGCGGAGACGCTTGCGGGGCCGGTGGGTGCAGGAGGGCCTGGCTGGCTCTGCCCGCTCCTCCCAGGGCTGTTGGGGATAATGGGGGGTCCGTGTCTGGGGTCTCGCCGCGCGTCACGCCAGGCCGCAGGCGCCTGAGCCGGGAGCTGGCTCCCGCTTCCCAGAGCGGAGGGAACTGGGGGGACCGACTCGCCATGAGCCAGAGGGGGCGGTTTGGGCCACGTGCTCGCACTCCCTTTGGGGCACACTGGCGACGTCCATGGAAGCCCCAGGGCTGCTGGGTGACAGAGAGAGCCCAGGCCAGCGCTCACTCTCCTCTTGAGGACAGCCGGGTGTGCTCCCGGGAGCCCGGACAGGCCGCTGCCCACAATGTTGGGAGGCGCGTGGGCCACAGCCTGGGTGGACGGCCAGGAGGGGAGCCCCGCCAGTGGTCAGGGCCGGCCGGCCCGGGCCCCCTGGGCTGCCTGGCTCAGCCGCCCTCTCCCCTCCCCCAGGCCAGGCAGGGTGTGCGCCTGCATCGCCCGTTTCCAGGGATTGCTGAGTCACCTCTGAGGGAGGAGGCCCTTCCCTCCAGCCAAGGCCGGGGCTGAGCCAGCAGGAGAGGACCCCTGGTAAGCCCGGCCGGCCTGGCCCAACTCCTTCCGTGGCGTGTCGCCCACAGGTCCGCCGTCTCAGCCCAGCCTCGGTCCCGCACCACGGCGCCGACTCGTCGAGGCGAGCAAGGGGTCTGGGGCATGGCCAGCAGTCCTCTGGGACCCCGACCAGCCTGGGGGTGGCGGGCACTGTCCAGGGCAGCGAGACAAATGGGGTGCAGTCCTAGCATGAGCGTGCTCCACAAGGCTTGCGATCCTAACCGGCGTGACGCTGTGGCCAAGGTTTCCAGAGGCCAGGTGGGGTGAGGCCAGAGCAGCACCGACAGGGGTGAGGCCGCGGCACGGGGGAGGACGGAGTGTGGATGAGAGACTGGGCCTCCTGGCATAGGCGAGGAAGGGAGGCTGGTGGGGGGAGAGGAGGCTGCCCTGGATGAATGGTGAACACCCCGGCAGGGTGGGTGGGGTCTTCCAGGACACAAACCGCAGGGGGGTTCCTCGATGCTTTGAGTCAGAGCTGGGTCCGAGGCCTCGAAGGCAGGCGGTGATGGCACCGAGCTGCAGGGCCAGCCCTGTCTGGGCTGCCCCTATAGAGTCTGGCCTCCAGACGGGCTGACCTGGACCAGGCTTTAGATGGACCCTGCCTGGCCCGTCACTCTGCTGTGTCAGCCTCAGTCTCCCAGGTGAGGCCAGATGTGCAATTTCCGAATCTTTCTATGCAGATGGCTGCCCCCCCCATTCGTAGCCTGTGTGAGGCGGGGGAGTGGGGGCTGTGACTTGGAGCAGCCCCGCTCATTCTGCTCAGACAGCAAGTCATTTATCTCCTGGTGTCCTCTGGGGAGGCCTGAGGCAGCCGGAATGTGAGGTGGAGGGCTGGCACAGCAGGCAGTGGGAAACCCCCTGCAGCCGCTGTCCATCCCCCCGCCCTCAGCCTGGGGAACCCGCAGCCGGCTTGTCCCTGCGGTCTGGGGACCGTGAGAGCTGGGACTCCCAAGGGGCCCTCCGCGACCCGGCCGCCAGAGGCAGAGCCCGTCTGGTTCCACTCCAGAGCCGCGGCCCCGGCCACCAGCCCAGGCCCCAGGGACGTTTTGCTGCCAGAACTGGGTTTCTAGATGAGCCCTTGACGCTGGGGCATGGCGGCGCCTGGTCTGGGCTTTCCACGGGAAAGCGCTTTCAGAAACCGTGGCCTGGTTCCTCCTTCCCACCGCCCTGCTCCCAGAGGCTGCTGGTGAAAAGCCAGTCAGCTTTGAGCGAGGGGAGGGGACGTCTGGGCCCAGGTGGCTGCAGGCGGTGGGGCCCAGCGGACCAAAGGACGTTCCCCAAGCGGCCACTGCATGGGCAGGGCTCCTCCCAGCAGCTCCCAGGCGATTACCCGGAGCCTGTGATGGGAGCTCCCCCCTTGTCCTGCACACAGCAGGCTTGGCCCGCTCTCTCCCTGCCAGGCCGCCCCAAGCCAGAGTGGAGCAGGCCTCGGCACGGGCTGTGGCGCCGGAACTAGGGGAGGGACTGGGCGGTCACCTCCATGCCGGCTCATCATCGTCTCGCTCTCCGGTGCCCTCTGTGGCGGGGCACATCAGTGTGACAGAGTGCCCGGCATGGTGCCTGGCAGATGGGCCCTGTGGCTGGTGGCAGCTCTTGTTCCAGGTGTGCCAGCTGGGCCTGGACACCTGCCCGTGGTTCCCGCTCTGCCCAGGGCTGTCGCCCAGCCCTCAGGACACACCTGTCCTTGCCACCTGCTGCCGCTGACCAGCCGGTGCCCGCAAGCTGCTTCTCTGCCCCATGCCTGGCCCTGGGTGAGGACTACCTTGGGGTCCGTCCTCACCCGGCCTAGGGAGAACGGGTGACCTCTGCTGTGAACCTGTCTGGTGACCACTGAGCGCCATCGAGTCTGGCTTGCACGAAGCGTGAGGGCCGACGCCGCGTACAGTCCCTGGCCGACCCTCCCGCCGGCATATGTGGTGTGTCCAGCCAGGCCAGGGCCACCCTCATCTCCCTCCTCTCCCCGCCCCTCTGTGCCGTCTTTTTTGAGACTCTCAATGCGTCGAAGCCGATTGTCCACCGAGTCCCCAGGCCTGCAGACAGCCCACTTGTTTGCCGTGTCCCATTGATCAGGTTACCCTGCCAAGATGATTCCACGACGAGGCCAGCCTCTGGCGGTGGCCAGCTCCGCGTGCCAGGATTTGGAATTTTCCGCCTGCTGCTGCCAAGTGGCTGCCACAGCTGTGTCCGCCTGGCACAGGGCAGCCGTGTTCATGTGCCCCTGGGAAAGCCCGGGTCCCCCAGCCTGCGGCTGCCCCACCCACTCCCAGCTCCCGACGACGCATTCCCGCATTCCAGATGGCACATTCTCTCTTGCGTGTCAGCTCTCCTTTCCAAAGAGGCCGGCAGTCTAGGACTCAGAGGAACCACCAGAGAACAGCCCCCTTCTCCGCCTGGCCTTTCCTATTAGTGCTCACAGGCCAATCCAGAGAACGAGGGTCACGTGCCCGCTCACGTCCCAGGCGCCCTGTGTCACAGGTGGCCGAGTGAGCAGAGTCGGTGCCAGGCAGGAAGTGCGTGCAGTGTGCGGTGGGCATGGACCCTGGAGAAGGGCAGCGCCCGGGCTGGGATCCGAACCAGACCCGGGAAGTGTCTGTAGCAGCAGGTGCCTCCCTGGAGGCCGTGGCCAGGCTCCACGGTGGGGCTACCTCCGCAGCCACCTGGTCCTCACCAGCAGGGGTGGCCCAGCCCATCTGCCCGGGCCCTCTGGAGGGACGTGGCACGGCCCCCCGTGGAGCAGCAGCGGGTGCAGGGCAGAGTCTCGGGCCTGGCCTGTGTGTGCCCCGAGGCTGGGGCTGGGGCCCTGCATGGGTTTCACGACGGCAGCCCTCACGGGGCCCACGCTGGTGACTCAGGCTCTACAGCATGTGGCCTGACCCAGCCCGCGTGGGGCCTGCAGGAGGGTGGGCGGGTCACCTGCCCGCTCTGCTGCCCCCGGCAGGCGCCGCCACCCAGCGGGTTCGGTCACCAGGGCCGGCCCCTCACACATGAGCCCCACTGGGTCCCTGGCTGAGGTGAGGCCCTGTCGTGAGACAGGAGGCTGAGAGCTAGACACAGTGGCTCAGCCTAAATCCCAGCACTTTGCGAGGCAGAAGCAAGAGCATGCCAGACCTTGTCTCCACAGTAAACAAAAAATCCAGCTGGGTGTGGTGGCGCACACCTGTGGTCTCAGCTACTTGGGAGGCTGAGGCGGAAGGCTCGCCGGAGCCCAGCAGGTCGAGGCTGCGGTGGCCGGGAGCGGCTGCTGCACTCCAGCCTGGGGGACAACTCAAAGAAACAAGAGAGGAGGCTCGGGCCTCAGTTTCCCCCCATGCAGAGTAAGGACACAGGTGAACTTGGTGAGTCGGAGGGGCCTGCCACAGAGCTGTCCTGGCCCAGCTGCGTCTGCAGCTCTCGTCACCACGGAGGGCACGTGTGCGGAGACTCCACCACGGGAGGCCCTCGTCCTCTGCCCAACCAGGCAGCGTCCCGGGCCCTTCCCGGACACACCTGGACAGACGGGCACACTGGCCGTGAGCACAGAGGCGCTTTCTCAGAATCCCCGGATCTGCCATGGGCCCCGCCAAGTCCCGAAACAGCTCTGTGTCCCCACCGCCGGGGCGCACAGGCCTGAGCTCGGCGTTCTGGGTGTGAAGGCCACGCCGCTCAGGCCCGGTGGGTGGGGCTGGCCCGGGCGCTTGCCGCCTCACGGCTGTCCCTGCCAGGACGGGGCTTCTTTGTTTTCCCCGTGTTTTCATCCGTTGTCTGCTGTGCTGGCGAGTCTTGGAGAGAAGGGACTTCACAGTCCAGGGAAGGGACATCGGGAGCAGGGCAGAGGACCCGGGGAGTTGGGCACAGCCCGAGTGTGAAGAGCAGGCAGATCGGGGTTTGGAGCGGCTTGGGGTCTCCGCGAAGGCCGCGTCACGGGGGGCGAGCCAGGGTGGGGCCGTGGGAGCCGCAAGGAGCCACGCGGGGCGGCACGAGGCGGGGCCGGGCCCAGGGGAGCTGCCCCCCCACGCATTTCTTGTACTGAGCAGGTTGGGCAGGCTGCCCCGGCCCGGAAGGTGTGGCTTTGCGCCCCGCTGGCCTCAGACCTTCCCCGGCTTCCCAGAAGAGCCTGGCCCCCTCAGCGGCTCACTTCCTTCCGGGCGGCAGCTGGAACCTCCTGGCTGGCCACAATCAAAAGAAGTGAAACTGTCCCAGGAGATGCAGCAGAAGGCCTAGCACACCTAGGGGCGGCTCTCCGCCCGCCTCCAGCCGAGGGCTGTGAGGCCGGCATTCCGGGAGGGCCCAGCGCGTCCAGAGCAGCTCTGGGTGGCAGCGGTGCCCAGTGCCTGCCTCTCCCCTGTGCCCAAGTGCCCCCCGGACCCAGGGTCCAGCCCTCTCACAGTGGGCAAAGACGAGAGGGCTTTTAAGAAGCTCCCGAGGTCAGCAGAGCTGAAAGCCACCAACCCAGGGGGGAGGGCTCAGGAAGGGGCAGCTAGGCTAGGGAGGGTGAGGGTCTTGTGGTCAGGGACGCACACGCACGCAGAGCCCGTGACACGCTCGCCTGTGTTGAGCCCATTCTACAGAGAGGAAGACCGAGGCCCACGGGCAGTTTGAGTGTGAGACCACATAGGTGGAAGGCGGTGGGGCCAGTGTTGGGCCCCAGCTCTGATCTCTCCGCAGGCCGGCAGCCACTCAGTGGCTCTGGAGCCCCAGAAGGGAGCCTAGCGGGTGACCAGGGACAGCCCCCTGGGGTGGGGCGTGCAGAGCTGAGCCTGGAAGGGCGGTGGGCATTCCATCTGGGCCGGACCCGGGCTTTCATGAGCTCCTGGGCCGTGGCCATCAGGCGCGGGCTGGAGGACGCCTCCGGTGCCCGGCGTGGGCAGAGCCCCAGGCAAGCTGCTCCAGCCCCCATCTCCTGCTGTTCAGCCACTTCTCCTGGCGCCTGTGGTGTCCTTTGTGGTCCTTGCTGTCCCCACCTTTGTCCTGGACCCCAGTCTGCTATGCTGATCCCCCCCAGCACAGCCCCCCAGGGACCTGCATGACACCCCTCGGCCTCAGTTTGCCACGCCTCAAGCCATCACCAGGGCAGGGAGGGTAGTGTGACCCGGAAGCACGCCAGCCCGGGGGCTCTGGGGTGGACATGGCCCGTGTCGGCCGTCGCGGGCTGTTTCTGCACGACACCTCGCTCTCCCGTCCTGGCTGCTGCCGCCGGGAAGGGATAGACCTGGCTCTGCAGTGTGTGTGTCTGGAGCAGAGTGCAGGCAGCACCGGTCGAAGCGTTGGCACTGCCCTCCGGGGTGGGAATCTCCGTGCTGCCGTTGGGTGGGGCGCTCAGCTCTGGGCCTGAGCGTGCGGGGCGGCCAGGGAGGGCACCGGAGGCCTGTTGGCTGGCGCGGCCATGAGCGCCCAGGGTCCAGGGAGCACCCCGTGGGGCCTCTGCCTGCCCTGGCGACGTCTTCCCGGCACCAAAAGCCCCGGCCCGGGTAGCGCTTGGATTTCACAGTGGATTTGAGTAACTGTCCCAGGTGCCTGGGACCAAGCAGGTGTCCCTAGAGATGTTGCCACGCTGTATGCCAGCACCCCTCCCCACAGCTGGGCCCCGTTCCACACGGTCACGTCCTGCCACGGGATGACCCGGGGCGAGGGGTGTGAGGAGCCTTCATGGCTGGGGCCTGACTGCAGAACTGAGGGTCTCTTGGCTGGCATGGGGTGGTGGGGCCAGCCCAGGTGTGCGTTCTGGCCCCAAGCTGCATCGGTGCCCAGCTGGGCTGGGCCTTACCCTGGACACACGTGGCCAGGCCTGGCGCAGCCTGCCTCGGCTCTGCGTGAGCTCCCTGGGCTGCAGTGGCAGGATGCCGCCACCTGCTCCTGCGACGTCTCCGCCTCCCGCGGCTGCTGGGTTTGTGCACGTCCCAGGCGCGGCTGCGGCTGCCTTCCCATCCCACAAGTGACGGGGAGGAGGTTGTCGTCACTGTCACCATAGCTGGCCGTCACTGAGAACTCACGCTCAGACCCACGCCAGCTGCCTCGCAGAACTCACGGCATCCATGTGGGCTGGGGACGGGCTGTCCCTGTCCCCAGATGCAGACGCCAGAGCTCGGGGAACGCATCCCTGCCCCGCTCCCTCAGGTCGCCAGGGTTCGCCATGGCCACCTGCACACCTGCTCGGGCTGTCTGGGCTGCCTCTCTCCACACCGGCAGGATCGCTTAAGAAAGCAGACTTAAGGCCGGGCTCGGTGGCTCAGCCTGTAATCCCAGCACTTTGGGCGGCCGAGGTGAGTGGATTGCCTGAGCCCTTGGGTTCGAGACCCACCTGGGCAACTTGGCGAGACCTCATCTCTACAATAAATCAAAAATTAGCCGGGCGTGGTAGCGCGCGCCTGTCGTTCCAGCTACTTGGAAGGCTGAGGCATAAGGATCGCCAGAGCCCAGCAGGTCGAGGCTGCGGTGGCCGGGAGCGGCCACTGCACTCCAGTCTGGGCGACAGAGTGAGACTCCAACTCAAAAAAAAAACCAAAAACAACACACACACAAAAAGAAAGAAAGCAGACTTAAAACTTTCCAGAAGGACTAGGGACGAATGCCCCCTTCCTGTCTGTGGGGACGTCTGCCCAGGCGCTCCCGGCGTGGAGAGCGGCGTGTTTTCCGTGCTGTGACCAGGCTGAGGCCCTGCCTGGTGGGGCCTGCAATGGGTGCGAGTGGCCCGTCTTACACCCTGGCCCCCCGGGGGCTGCCCCGCCGAGAGGAGCGTCAGGTCCTGGGCGTGCTGCGGCACTGCCCAGCGCGACCGTCCTGCGATGGTGTTGTGACCGCTGGGCCTGCTCCTCCAGCAGTGGCATGACTGGGTTCCGGGCCTCCCCCCGCCAAGCTCATCCGCCTTCCCTCCCCCGTCCCCCAGCTCGTCAGCGAGAAGGTGGGAGGCGCCGAGGGCACCAAGCTGGACGATGACTTCAAGGAGATGGAGAAGGTGAGGAGGAGGGAGGCCCCGCCCCGGTCAGCGCCGCTCCCGAGCGCCCGGGCCACGCCTCCTGCCGCAGCCTCCCAGGCGGACTTGGGGCACCAGTCTGTGCCCAGGCAGGCAGCGAGGGAGAGGCGGGCGGCCGGTGGCCCTTGGGTGGCTCCGAGGCACGTGGAGTGGGCGGGGAGCTTGGCCCCTCAGGACCGTGAAGCCCCACGCGCTGCCTCTGCTCACAGAAGGTGGACGTCACCAGCAAGGCGGTGACGGAAGTGCTGGCCAGGACCATCGAGTACCTGCAGCCTAACCCAGGTAGGACCGTCAGCTGGCTGCGGGGCGGCCTCCATCCCTCTGTCTCCCTGTCATCAGGGATGTTCCGGACACCGGAGCATGAGGAGGGAACATAGGGCTGACAGAACTGCAGTGCCGCGGGTAGGCGGGCTTCAGGCGTGGCCGGATCCAGGGTCCAAAGGCTGTTCTTGGGATCAGGCTCTTCCTTTCTGCCTCACTGGCTGCTCGGCCCCTCCGTGCGGCTTCGTTGGCCAATGTGTTCCCCAGGCAGACCTGCCCTGAGTCCCTCTGGCAGCCGACTGTCCCGCAGAGTCCATCCTCAGCGGGCTCACACCGCCCATTTGTGCTGGCTCCCAGCCCCAGCTCACCCGAACTAAACTCGATCCCCGAGTAGGGGGCTGGGTCTCCAGGTGTGGACGGGGCCCTTTCCCAGAACAGCCGGGTGCTGGCTCGGTGAGAGGCCGGGACGTGGGCCTCGGGAGAGCGCCAGGAGCTGGCTGAGCGGGCCGGGGAGGACTCCGGCGCGAGGTCGCCGGGGAGCCGGACTGGTGTGTCCCGAAGAGACCGTGTGGGAGGAGCCACCCCCCACCGTGTCCGCCTCTGTCCTCCCTCGCGGCCACGTACACTGAAAGGGCCTCCCTGGAGCCCGCGTGGGAGCCAGGCCTTGCGAGCCCAGCCCGTCGCTAGGCCCGGGAAGCAGGGAGGCGAGGGTCCTGGGTGGGCGGAGGGGGCCGCAGCCCAGGGTGCCCGGCCCCGGAGGCCGCCACACCCACCTGCCCGTCCCGGTGCAGCTTCACGGGCCAAGCTGACCATGCTCAACACGGTGTCCAAGATCCGCGGCCAGGTGAAGAACCCCGGCTACCCGCAGTCAGAGGGGCTTCTGGGCGAGTGCATGATCCGCCACGGCAAGGAGCTGGGCGAGTCCAACTTCGGTGAGTGGGCCAGCCACAGCCCACACCTCTGCCCACGACCCTGCCCGCACCCGTGCCACAGCTGGCGCCAGACCCAAGGCTGCACGCCTCGGGGCGGGTGGGGCCGGCGACCGGGAGGGGCAGTTCCAGGCCCCAGTGCGGGCCTGGCGTGGGCCGCGCACTCTCCCCGGCGCCGGGAATACACAGTGGGCCCCGTGGCCTTCCTGCGCGGGACAGAGGGGCCCAGATCAGTCCGCGTCGGGAGGACCAGGGGGCCCAGCACCCATGTGGGCCGGCAGCAGCCACGCTCCCCTCCCGTGGCTTCAGGACCTTCTCCAGCGCGGGCACCCTCGGCCCCTGTGGGACCTGCCCCCGCCTTCAGCTGGCTCAGGGCACACCTGGGCCCTTAAGAACCAGAGGAAGGGCACAGGGAGGGCGGTGCGTTCAACAGCAGCGCCCACTTCGGTCTCGGGGCCGCTCGTCTGGCTCAGTTCCGGCTCGGGGCCTTAGTCAGAAGCTAGGGAGGCTCTTGGTCCCGAGGCCGGAGCCCCCGTGACGGCTGCCCCCGCCCGTCTCCCCAGGGGACGCCCTGCTGGACGCCGGGGAGTCCATGAAGCGCCTGGCAGAGGTGAAGGACTCGCTGGACATCGAGGTCAAGCAGAACTTCGTCGACCCGCTGCAGAACCTGTGCGACAAGGACCTCAAGGAGATCCAGGTGCCTGTGGCCACCCCACCCCCCGCGCCGCGTGCCCGGGGTGCAGGGCGGCGGGCGCCCCTCCGGCCCGCGGCGTGACCCAGCTACCCCCCCAGCACCACCTGAAGAAGCTGGAGGGCCGCCGGCTGGACTTCGACTACAAGAAGAAGCGGCAGGGCAAGATCCCCGACGAGGAGCTGCGCCAGGCGCTGGAGAAGTTCGAGGAGTCCAAGGAGGTGGCGGAGACCAGCATGCACAACCTGCTGGAGACCGACGTGCGTGCCCGCGGGCGGGGGCGGGGTGGGGGGCGGGCCCTGGCCTCCGCGCGCGGCCGAGCCCCTGAGCCCCGCTGTCCCCGCAGATCGAGCAGGTGAGCCAGCTCTCGGCCCTGGTGGACGCGCAGCTGGACTACCACCGGCAGGCCGTGCAGATCCTGGACGAGCTGGCCGACAAGCTGAAGCGCAGGTGACCGGGCCGCCCTCCCTGCCACCCGTGGGGCCGCCGTGCGCCCTCTGCTGGTGGGAGCGGGCCGTGCAGCCCGCCCCTCCCAGGCCTGTCGGCGGGCTGCCTGGCAAGCCCTGGGGTCTTCCCGGCTGGGGTCTTGCTGCCTCTTGCCCTCAGGACAGGCTTCCGTTGCTTTTGGGACAGAGGCTAGAACCCTGACACAGCCTATGAGACCCTCCGTGGGCCGGCTGCTTCTTTATGTCAAACTGATAGCTCTTGAATTTCCGGGAGGCACCACGTTATCTTTCAAAATGGGAGCATCGTTTATATCATTCTTCTACCTAGAATGTTTTATCCTCGCCTCAGGTGTCAGAGGAGGGCTCGGAGACTTCCTGGGCCTACTGGTCCCCAGAGGAGGAGGCTGGAGGGCCTGAGGGCCAAGGGCAGAGGAACCCAGTGTCCCAGATCCCCGGCCAAACCCGGCCCTGCCTCCGTCGTGGCCCTGGGGGCTCCTGACTCTCATCCCTCCTGGGTCGCACCTTCCTGCTGCTCCTGGCTCCCTCTGGGAGCACGTCGTGTGGCCGGTCAAGAGTCCAGGGCCTGATGCATGGAGGCCCGAGCTGGAGGCCCCGTGGGTGCCCCTCCAAATCCAGCCACAGTCCCGGGGTCCCGTGCACCATGTCCCCCTCAGGCCTCTTCCCTGAGCTCCACCCCAAGTCCTCAGGCCAGCAGCCTGGACACTGGGTGGGCCTCGGCATCGTGGCAGGGACGTTCACAGCCCTCTCCCTGCAGGATGCGGGAAGCCTCCTCCCGCCCCAAGCGGGAGTTCAAGCCCAAGCCCCGGGAGCCCTTCGACCTTGGTGAGCCCGAGCAGTCCAACGGGGGCTTCCCCTGCGCCACAGCCCCCAAGATCTCAGGTAGGGGACGGTCACTTCCAGGGTGCGGGAATGGGGGCGGCGAGGGCTGGCACCGCCCCAAGGCCAGGGCCGAGTCGGCGCCCACAGCTGCTCCTCCATGGGGGCCTGGGGTGGGCGGGGAGGTGGCCCTGCCTGGCGTGCTCAGCCCGCTCCCGCTGTGTCTCCGAGCAGCGTCTGCATCGTTCCGAGCGTCCGACAAGCCCATCCGGACGCCCAGCAGGAGCATGCGTGAGTGTCCCCCGGCTCCCTGCCCCCTGCCAGCCCCAGCTTGCAGCGCCACCTTCCGGTCTGTTCTGGCAGGTCGTGGGCCCCCAGGCCTGCGCTCTGCCCGTCCCTGTGGGGCAGGAGCCAGGCAGTGAGGCCAGGGCGCGGTGCACCACAGGGCACAGGTGCCTCGGCCTGGCTGTGCGGCCGAGGCTGCGACCCCACTGCCATGAGCGCCCGTGGGCTGGCTGGGCTCCGCGTGGGCGGCCACGGGGGCCGAGGGCATCTGGCTGCTCTCCGCCATCCCCCGCACCTCAGGAGCCGCCGTGGCGACCACTTGCGGCCCCGTCCGTCTCCTGCCCACCCGATGACCCACAGCAGGGTGGGATGAGGGCTGGCTGGGGGAGGGGAGGCTGGCGACCGGGCAGAGCCCCCAGGCCCGCGCCGGCCCCTCACACGCCCGCCCACCCAGCGCCCCTGGACCAGCCGAGCTGCAAGGCGCTGTACGACTTCGAGCCCGAGAACGACGGGGAGCTGGGCTTCCGCGAGGGCGACGTCATCACGCTCACCAACCAGATCGACGAGAACTGGTACGAGGGCATGCTGGACGGCCAGTCAGGCTTCTTCCCCCTCAGCTACGTGGAGGTGCTGGTGCCCCTGCCGCAGTGACGTGCCGCCCTCGCCGCCCGCAGTGCCGGCGCCCCAGCTGCCTCCTGCGTTCCACGCGGCCCCGCCTCCAGGCCTCTGGCCCTCAGGGTCCCCCCAGGGGGGCCCCACCGGGGGTGGGCAGGTCCCTGTTTACACTAGCACTCACCCTCGGTGGGGACTCCCCACGTGGCCGGCCCCCCTGCTCTCTGGCCGAGGCGCAGGGCTGACACTAAGGTGCTCGCAGAAACACTAAGGTCCTCCCAGGCGGCCCCTCCTCCTCCAGTGACTCCGCGGCCTCACCAAGGGGGGCCTGGCCGCGAACTCCCTCCCCGCCTGCTCCTGGCCGTGGGCCTCGGCCCCACTCCGGGGCTCCAGGCTCCTGTGGGTCACAGATCTGCCCCGGGAGCAAGGGGGAGGCCTCAAGCCTGGGATGAGGCCAGCCGGGCCAGAGACCGCCCTTCGTTGACTCCCCTCCTCCCAGGAGCCTTCTCCCTCCTGCAGGGCTGAGCTCCCAGGTCCCCGCCCCAAGCCCAGCCCCTTCTAGCTTGCCACTGCCCGCCTCACACAGGCAGGCCTCACTCTGGCACAGGCTGCTGCCCCCAGCTGCATACACCCCCGCACCCCGTGGGACCATGGCCCAGCCCCCCTCTGCCGGGGTTCGCACAGTCTCCGATGAGCGGATGTTCTGGAACCCTGGCGGCTGGGCCTCCCTCCTAGACCACAGCGGGCAGCCCCAGGGCCCCAGAGACCCCGCCCAGACCAGCAGGGCCCCGGACCCCGGTGCCTAATCCAAAAACGGGTGGAATGGGGACCCCTGGGCCCGGCCACATTCACATTCCCTCCCCAGTGACCCCACAAGGCCCCCGGACACTGGGCTCTGTTCTTCCCAGGCCCCCGCCCTGTGCCATGGTGGGGCTAGTACCCAGCCAGGACAAGCACACGACTGTGCTCAGGCCGGGCCAGTGGAAGGACACGCCTGAGTTTTTTAAAAAGTATTAAATGTCTCTTTCTATAGCCCTGGCTTCATCTTGGTGCGGGGACGGGCCTGGCCCAGCACACGCGGACCCTCCTCACGGGGTCAGCCCAGGTCCCCCAGTGCTGTTCCCTGGAGTGGACACCGGTCCCCACGGCAAGCCTCTCACCCGTGGGGCCCTCCTGGCACTAGAGGCCCCTCCCCGTGGCCACACCCTACAGGAGGGGGCTAGAGAGGCCGACCTAGCTCCAGGTGCACACACATCCCTGCACCCCGGGGGCCCCGCCACCCAACAAGCGGCAGAACTGGGGGCTGTGTGGCCACTCAGGAGCCACGGCCAGGGTGGAACCAGGTGAGGCCCCGGCGCCCAGAGGTTAGTGCAGGAAGTGTGGTGACACCTGGCCCGGGCCCTCGCCACCCCTGGGGACGCACGCTTACAGTGAGGCTTCTGTTTCTTTATTCTATCAGCATCACTGCCTCACACAGGAACGAGACAGGCGCGAAGCCCAGGCCAGCCCCAGGGCCACGGGGTGGACCAGGCCGGGGAGGCCGCCTCAGCTGCCCTGTTTGAGGACTCCATACACCTGCTCCAGCACGGGGCACACGCCCTGGTCCTTGGGCGTCCTGCTGGCCAGGGAGATCTGGAACAAGCAGGGTGCACCTCAGCCCGGGCCCAGGTCCCGGCCCAGCCTCCCCCTCCTGCCTCGTGGAGGCCGTCGTGTCCACGCGGCAGCCTGGAGAGCCAAAGCCCAGAGCTGTGCTGCAGCTCAGCGGCCTCTCCCGGCGGGGCTGCGCTCGGGGGCGTCTCATCCCAGCTACCCACCCTGAGGTGCAGGCCGCAGCCTCCCACCACCCAGAGCTCAGCCACACGGGGGTGCAGGTGCCTGCTGAGGGACACTAAGGCGGGAAGTAGGGGGCGCTCAGAGGTGACCAGCACTGTGGAACTGTCCCCGGGGAGCACACCAAGGAGCCAGCCCAGGGACCTGTGCTCTGGAGCTTGAGGCCCTGAGACCACACCCACACCCCTCGGCGGCCAGGCTCGAAGCAGTCCCCGCAGCTGTTCCTGCTGGGGGGGCGTAAGGTCACCTTCAGCTTGTCCAGGTACGTGTGCTCCTGGTCCCAGGGGTCTTGGAACCTCACAAGGTCAGGGGCACCCTTGTAGAACTCCACCAGCTGCATCTGCGCGACAGGCGTGGTGTGACTCAGCCCCGCGTGGAACGTGCCGCAGCCTCACGTGGGTCTCATGGTCAGAAACACAACCCACGTCCCCACAGACAAACCGTAAAGGCAGTCGTGGGCGAGCTTGGCAGAGGCCACCTTGTCTAAGTCCAGGAGGGCTCCCTGAAGGGGGAGGCAGCAGTGTAGGAATGAGCCACGCACAGCCCCCCTTCACCTGCACTCTCTGGACCCCTTCTCGGAACCGCCTAGGCCCAACGCAGCCTCAGGTCTGGCCACACACTGAGCCACACCACCTGTGAGGTCACAGGTTTGATGAACTCGCTCGAACTTCCACTTATTTGTATTTTTACTTGCCTGAGTTGTCTTACTCTGCCGCCCGGGCTGGAGGGCAGAGGCACGCTCACGGCCACCCCAGCATCGACCTGCTGGGCTCCGGCGATCCTTCCGCCTCAGCCTTCCGAGCAGCCGGAACTCTAGGCGTGCACTACCATGCCCGGCTAGTTTTTGATTTACTGTAGAGATGTCTCACCAAGTTGCCCAGCTGATCTCGAACTCTTCTGGTTCCAACATGCCTTTACGAGTCTGAGCTAGGCTGGGCTTGGTGGCTCAGCCTGTAATCCCAGCACTTTGGGAGGCCTAGGCAGAAGGATTGCTTGAGGCTAGGAATCGGAGACCAGCCTGGGTGACACAGTGAGACCTCATCTCCACAAAAAATAATTAGCCAGGCATGGCAGTGACACCGGTAGTCCCGGCTTTTTAGGAGGCTGAGGCCAGAGGATCACGTGAGCCTGGGAGGTCGAGGCCGGGGTGGCCATGACTGTGCTAGTGCACTCCAGCCTGGGGGACAAGAGCGAGACTCCAACTCAATAAATAAATGTTCAGGTATCACCAGAGGCCCCTGGGGCTTCACCTGGAGAGTCAGTGGCAGCTACCGAGGCAGGGAGGGGGAGGCGGCAGGGGTCAGGGACTCCGTCCTGCGGGAGGCGGGAGCTGACCCAGGCCCTGTGTGGCGCCTTCGGCCGCCGCTCCCCAGGCCCCGCTGACCCCGCCCGCCGTGAGCTCACCATCTCGTGGAGGATGTCGCTGGTCAGGACGCTGTCCTGGACGTAGGCCATCTCCACGTCCATGGGGATGCCGTAGTCACTGGGTCTTTGCTGGCGGGGACACGGGCGGTCAGGGAGGCGGCCCCGGCCTATGATGCCGGGGCCAGGCCGGGAGTCGAGACCACACGTGGGGCCGGGAAGAGCCACGTGGGGCCGGGAAGCCAGGAGCCAGGACTTGGTGGCATCACCCCACCAGGGAGGCCGAGCAGAGGCCGGGGCCCCAAGACTTTCCGGAGCTGATCCGGGACCCGAAGGCCGACTGGGAGGGTAGAGGGTGCGAGGACCGGGCAGACGCCCCCGGGGACGACACGCGTGCCCAGATGGGAGCAGCTCAGGCCCCGCCCGGCACGCCGGCCCACACGCCCGCCCCCCACCTCCCTGAGCGCCCCCCTACCTCGGGAGGCGGCATCACCCAGAACGGCGAGATCTTGGACTCGGGGCCTGGGTTGCCGGGGTAGTAGGGGGCTGGCGAGGAGAGGGGAGGGGTTGGCCCAGGCCCCCTGGCCGCCCGCCCCCCCCCGCCCCGCCCCCGAAACCTACAGCAGAGCAGGGCCAGGCAGGGTTGGAAGCCATTGCTGGAGCCTTGCAGCCGCAGCTGGTAGTCCATCTGGGCATCGATGTCCTGGAGCGAGGGCAGCGCCGGGCTGTGCGGGTGGCTGTGGTACCAGCCCACCAGGGACAGGCCGCGCAGGAACAGGCTCTGGGAGATCTGGGGACAGAGGCTCCGTCAGCCCTGCAGAGCTCACACGGGTGGCCAGCCCGGGCCCTGGACACAGCGGAGGCCAAGACAGACCGTGCAGCTCCCGTCGCCAGGTCCAGAGGGCGAGGGTGCCCAGCATGGACGCCTTTAGAAAATCGTGCCTGCCGCAAGCCGGGGCAAGGAGGGATGCTCCACGCTACACCCCAGCTCATGGCAGGACAGCTGGCACCCAGTAGGCACTCAATAAAGGGTATAATAATATAGTGACCAGATCCAGTGGCTCACAGCTGTCATCCCAGCCCTTTGGGAGGCCAAGGCTGGAGGATGGCTTGAGCCCAGGAGTTCGAGACCAGCCTGGGCAACACGGTGCGACCTCGGCTCTACAAAACATGTAAACGTTAGCTAGCATGGTGGCATGTGCCTGTCGTCCCAGTTACTCGAGAGGTTGAGGCTGTGGTGAGCCATGATCATGCCACTGCACTCCAGCCCAGCTGGCAGAGTGAGGCCTGGCACTGAACGTTCGATTTTGACAACCTTTCATGTAGATTTGGGGTCGCCCTCTCTTGCCCAGGCTGGAGTGCAGTGGCAATAGAGGGTCACGACAACCTTGACCTCCTGGGCTGAGGAGATTACTCTGCCTTGGCCTTCCAAGTAGCTGGGACTGTAAGCACATGCCACCATGTCCGACTAACTCTCTTGGGTTTTTTTGAGTCAGTGTCACTCCGTTGCCCAGGCTGCAGTGCAGTGGCACGCTCACGGCCCTGCAGCCTCGACCTGCTGGGCTCAAGTCATCCTGCCGCCTCAGCCTTCCGAGTAGCTGGAACTACAGGCGCGTGCTACCACGCCCAGCTAGTTTTTTATTTATTTGTTTATTTACTGTAGAGATGAGGTCTCGCCAAGTTGCCCAGGCGGGTCTCGAACCCGCGGGCTCGGGCAATCCACCTCGGCCTCCCAAAGCGCTGGGATTACAGGCTGAGCCACCAAGCCCGGCCTTCTTGATTTATTGTAGAGATGAGGTCTCGCCAAGTTGCCCAGGCGGGTCTCGAACCCTTGGGCTTAGGTAGGCACCGGAGCCCGCGTCTTGCTCTACACCCACTTTTCTAGGGGTGCGGACTGCGGGGAACAAGGGTGGGAACAAAAGCCAGCCTCCCAAAGTGCTGGGATAACAGGCATGAGTCGCCGTGCCCGGCCTCAGATAATTTTTTTAAGGTATTTGTAAGCCGGACTCGGTGGCTCAGCCTGTAATCCCGCGCCTTTGGGAGGCTGAGGTGAGTGGATTGCCTGAGCTCGCGGGTTCGAGACCCACCTGGGCAACGTGGCAAGACCTCATCTCTACAATAAATCAAAAATTAGCCGGGCGTGGTAGCGTATGCCTGTAGTTCCGGCTACTCAGAAGTCTGGGCGGAAGGATCGCCGGCGCCCAGCAGGTCGAGGCTGCGGTGGCCGGGAGCGGCCACTGCCCTCCAGTCTGGGCGACAGAGCGAGACTCCGACTCAAAAAAAATAAAAAAGTAATTTGTAGAGACAGGGTCTTGGTGTGTTGCCCAGGCTGGTCTCGAACTCCTGATCTCAAGTGATCATCCCGCCTTGGCCTCCTAAGTGCTGGGATGCCAGCTGTGAGCCACCTCACCCAGCTCTGACAGCCGTCCCTTTAAGCTTCTAATTTCACAGGGGAGGAGACGGAGGTTCTGAGAGGGGAAGGGGCTGGCGGGGTTTGAGCGCCGGGGCCAAGCGACCCAGTGCCCTTAACCCTTCACGGTGGGGTCCCGGGTGCAGGGACAGCCACTCGCGTTCACCTACACGCTTGCGGGGCTGGTGCCAGCCGCGGGGCAATGCCCAGGACAGCTGGGCCCTCCTGGCCCACCCTGGGATGCTGCGTCCCAGGCGTCCCCTCACCTCCTCCTCGATGGCGGCGGCGGTCTCGGCGTCCCCGAGCCGGCTCCGACAGGGAAAGGCTCTCAGCACGGTGAGCACTGTGGGGAGGGAGCACTGTGACTCGGCCGGGACAGCAGGCCCCGCGTCCCCTGACGTCCCCCCCGCCCTTCGCCACCCGGACCAGACCCCCACGCACTCTGGCTGTTGACGTCCCAGCGGCCGGCCAGGTAGCCCACTATCTCGCTGCGAGTCAGGTGGCTGTGGAAGTCCTGGGAGGGCGGGACGCGGGCGGTGGGGTCAGCCTCTGGCCCTGCCCCCACGCAGAGCCAGCCCCTCTCTCCCTAGGAGCACGTATTGAGCGCCTACTGTTTGCCGGTCACAAGCAAGGCAGACGAGGGTCCCACCCTCGTGGAGCTGATGTCCTGGGGACCCCTGCCCTCCCTCCCGGGCGCCCCCTGTGGGGGTCTTGGCCACACACCAGCAGGAACAGCACGTTGCTGGAAACGGCCACGTTGAACGGCTGGAACTTGTTGATGGCCGCGAAGGATGTTACCTCCACCAGGGTGTGGGGGTTCCTGGAGGGGCCGGGAGGGCCAGGCAGCCTCAGGAGCCCCCGGGCCCCACAGCTCTGAGACTGTGCGCCCTCCCCGCCTCTGCCCCTCCCCCCCACGCTCGAGCGAGACCACCGGGTGAGCCGGGGCGGGGCGGGGGGCACATCCAACCTGGCAGAGTCCCGGCTGCCCAACGTGCAGTAGCGGACCGGAACCCGCGTCTTGCTGTCCACCCGCTTTCCCGGGGGTGCGGACTCTGGGGAACAAGGGCGGGAACAAAGGCAGCGTCAGTCCCTCCCTTCCGCAGCCCGGGAACAGAAAACAGCAGAGGCAGCTCTCAGAGTCAGGTGGGGCCGGGCACGGTGGCTCACGCCTGTGATCCCAGCACTCTGGGAGGCCGAGGTGAGAGGACTGTCTGAGCTCACAGGTTTGAGACCAGCCTGGGCAACTTGGCGAGACCTCCTCTCTACAATGCATCAGAAAACTAGCCAGATGCCTGTAGTTCCAGCTCCTTGGAAGCCTGAGGCAGAAGGACGGCCTGAGCCCAGCAGGTTGAAGCTGCAGTGGCCGTGAGCGTGCCACTGCCCTCCAGCCTGGGCGACACTGAGACCCCGACTCACAAAATAAAATCAGGCGGCACGTGCCTGTAGTCCCAGCGCTTTGGAAGGCCCAGGCGGGAGGATCACCTGAGCCTGGGAGTTTTTTGAGACCAGCACGGGCGACACAGTGATACTCCAGTCTCTACAAAAAATAGAAAGAATCAGCCGGGCACAGTGGTACCTGCCACCCCAGCTCCTTGGGAGGCTGAGGCGGGAGGATTGCCTGAGCCCAGGAGGTCGAGGCTGCAGTGAACTATGATTGCACCACGGCCCTCCAGCCTGGGCGACAGAGCCAGACCCTGTTTGCAAAAACAGAAATATAAATAAAAATACCATTACATAAATGAGAAAGGGGGGGGAAACAGATGGCAAGACTGGAAACTGAGGCAGCGGGTGAACAAATCAGAGGTTTAAAAAAAGGCCGGGAACAGTGGCTCACATCTATCAACCTAGCACTTTGGGAGGCCGAGGTGAGAGGATCGTCTGAGCTCACAGGTTCGAGACCAGCCTGGGCAACTTGGTGAGCCCTCATCTCTACAATCAATCAAAAATCAGCGGGTGTGGTAGCGCATGCCTGTAGTTCCAGCTACTCGGAAGGCTGAGGCGGAAGGATCGCCGGAGCCCAGCGGGTCGAGGCTGCGGTGGCCGGGAGCGGCCACTGCGCTCCAGTCTGGGCGACAGAGTGAGACTCCGACTCAAAAAAAAAAAAAAGTTAGGCCAGGCTCAGAAGCTCAGCCTGTCATCCCAGTAATTTGGGAGGCCGAGGTGAGTGGATGGCCTGAGCCCGCGGGTTCGAGACCAGCCCGGGCAACTTCGTGAGACCTCATCTCTATAATAAATTTAAAAATTAGCCAGGCGTGGTAGCGTGGGCCTGTAGTTCCGGCTACTTGGAAGGCTGAGATGGAAGGATCGCCAGAGACCACCAGGGGTGACCGTGAGTGTGCCACTGCCCTCCAGCCTGGGTAACAGAGCGAGACTCCAACTCAAGAAAAAAAACACAGCCGGGCTCGGTGGCTCAGCCTGTCATCCTGCACCTTTGGGAGGCCGAGGTGAGTGGATGGCCTGAGCCCGCGGGTTCGAGACCCGCCTGGGCAGCGAGACCTCGTCTCTACAGTAAGTCAAAAATCAGCCGGGCGTGATAGCGCGTGCCTGTAATTCCGGCTACTCGGAAGGCCGAGGCGGAAGGATCGCTGGAGCCCGGCGGGTCGAGGCTGCTGTGGCCGGGAGCGGCCTCTGCCCTCCAGTCCAGGCGACAAAGTGAGACTCCGACTAAAAAAAAAAAAAAAAAAAGAAAAGAAGAAAAGAAAACCCCGTGGTACGAACCCGGGTGGCAGGACTCGGACACCCGGGGAGGAGCTTAGGAAAGAGCAGAGGGGCGGAGGAAGCCAGCAGCAGGGCTTGAGAAGTCAGGCGGGGAGTGAGATCGGCCGCGGGGCTGCCACCCGGGCCCTCGGGAAGACGGAGGCCTGGCTCGCTCACCTGGGTGGGCGGGCTCCGCGGCGCCCTTCCCCGGGGGTCTCCGGTTCTTGTCCTCCGCCGGGGCCTCCTCCTCCTCCTCCTCCATCAGCAGCTCCTCCTCCTCCCCTTCGCTGGCCGGGCTCTGGGGGGGCGGGGCGGGGTGGCGGCGGGACCCTCGGCTGGGCGCCCCCTGGGCCCCCCCGGGCCCCCCCAGACCCGGCCCTGGCTACGCCTGGGGCGCCATGGCCAGCGCGACCACCAGGGGGCGGCCGCGAGCAGGGGCGGCCCAGGCCCCCGCGGCGCTCGGGCTCTGGGCTCCCGTCGGGGAACCGCACAGGGGCCTCCAGACCCCCGGGCGAGGCGGGGCGAGGCGCGCAGAGCGTCCGGCGTCGGCCCCGGCGCCCTGTTCCTGGAGTAAGTGAGCTCTTGGGGCGCGTTTTGTACTTTTGGTAGAGATGGGGTCTCGCTATGTGGCCCTGGCCTCAAGCCATCCTTCCGCCTCAGCCTCCCAAAGTGCTGGGATGACAGGCGTGAGCCACCACGCCCGGCTCACGTGGCTTGCCTTAACTTCTTTTTTTTTGAGTTGGAGTCTCACCCTGTCGCCCAGACTGGAGGGCAGTGGCCGCTCCCGGCCACCGCAGCCTCGACCCGCTGGGCTCCGGCGAGCCTTCTGCCTCAGCCTCCCGAGTAGCCAGAATTACAGGCGCGCACCACCACACCTGGCTGATTTTTTGATTTATGGTAGAGATGAGGTCTCGCTGCCCAGGCGGGTCTCGAACCCGCGGGCTCAGGCCATCCACTCACCTCAGCCTCCCAAAGGCGCGGGATGACGGGCTGAGCCACCGAGCCCGGCTAAAAAAATTTTTTTAATGAGCCAGGCGTGGTTGTCCCAGCTACTGGGGCAGCTGAGGTGGGAGGATCACCTAAGCCCAGAAGTTGGAGCCTGCAGTGAGGTATTATTGTGCCATTGCACTCCAGCCTGGGCAACACAGTGAGACCCTGTCTCAAAAATCTAAAGCCCAGCCGGGCTCGGTGGCTCAGCCTGTGATCCCGTGCTTTGGGAGGCCGAGGTGAGTGGATCGCCTGAGCCGGCGGGTTCGAGACCCGCCTGGGCAACTTGGCGAGACCTCATCTCTACAAAAAATCAAAAAATCAGCCGGGCGTGGTAGCGCGCGCCTGTAGTTCCGGCTACTCGGAAGGCGGAGGCGGAAGGATCGCCGGAGCCCAGCGGGTCGAGGCTGCGGGGGCCGGGAGCGGCCACTGCCCTCCAGTCTGGGCCACAGGGTGAGACTCCGACTCAAGAAAAAAAGAAAAAATAATCTAAAGCCCACAGAGGGTCCTTGGCCAAGTGCACTCAGCTGGTGAACACTCGACGCACACGTATTATTACGGCATTCAGAGCCCTCCAGGATCTGGTCCCTGCCGACACCTCCAGGCCCCTCAGCCAGCCAAGACACCAGCCTGTGTGGCTTCATGCCTGCATGGCTGTGCAGAGGCCATTCCAGCCCTCTAGAAAGCTATTCCCTTCGTCTTGCTCCGATGAGCTCCCGTCATCCCTCAAAAGCCCCTGCTCCCATGTCCCCTTTCTCCGGACCGGTCCCAGAGGACGGACCTCATCGGTGACGGCCACGGGCATGTGGAGCTGGTGTCGCCGCAGCCAGGCGGCTTTGTACTTGTCCAGTTTCTGGCCCTTGTACTTGACGGAGGCCCAGCCACAGCCGGACTTCTTGGCCGGGTTCACCAGCCTCTTGCAGTGGGTGGCCCAGGCGCTGGGGGAGTTGAACACCTGCCCCGTCTCCTGCCACACGATCCTCCCGTCTGGCTGCAGGTCTCCCAGGAACTTCTTCCCCTGCGGGGACAGGGGGCTGGCTGGACCCCGCTCCCCGGAAGTCCCCCCCCGTGCTAATGAGGCTGGATACCCACTTTGCATGGAGGCCGCTCTTCTCAGGGCCCCCGGTATCCACCCCCCGGGCCGTTTTCGGTGCCTCCTCAGTGCCTGAATGTCCAAAATCGCACCCACCCACCACCCCATGGCCTGTGAGTTCCCAAAGGGGGGACAGGGTCTTTTTTTTCTGAGTTGGAGTCTCACTCTGTCGCCCAGACTGGAGTGCAGTGGCCACTCCCGGCCCCCGCAGCCTCGACCTGCTGGGCTCCGCGATCCTTCCGCCTCAGCCTTCCGAGTAGCCGGAATTACAGGTGCACGCCACCACGCCCGGCTGATTTTTTTATTTATTGTAGAGATGAGGTCTCGCCAAGTTGCCCAGGCGGGTCTTGAACCCTCGGGCTCAGGCCATCCACTCACCTCAACCTCTCAAAGGTGCGGCGTTACAGGCTGAGCCACCGAGCCTGGCTCCAACTCATTTTTAAATTTCTTTGTAGAGATAGGGTCTTGCTCTGTTGCCCAAGCTGGTCTTGAAATCCTGGGCTCAAGCAATCCTCCTGCCTCAGCCTCCCAAAGTGGTGGGATGACAGGCCCCAGGCCCCAGGCCCCGCCCAGGGTCTGTCTTGATTACAGTTGTGTCTCCTGGACCCAGGACCCAGCAGGTGTTCCCATTCACAGATCGGACAATAACAACAACAACAGTAATAATAATGGCAAACTCAGCCGGGCACGGTGGCTCATGCCTGTCATCTCAGCACGTTGGAAGGTGGAGGCGAGAAGATGGTCTGAGCCCGCGGGTTCGAGACCAGCCCGGGCAACTTGGCGAGACCATGTGTCTACGAGAAATCAAAAACTGGTCGGACGTGGTGGCGCGCGCCTGTAGTTCCGGCTCCTCGGAAGGCTGAGGCGAAGGATCGCCGGAGCCCGGCGGGGCGAGGCTGCGGTGGCCGGGAGCGGCCACTGCACTCCAGCCTGGCCACAGAGTGAGACGAAAAAATAATAATAACAGCAAACCCAGGTCGAGCACTCACTGGAGGGCAGGCGCCCTGCTGAGCGCTCTCCTCGTTTAATCCTCCCGTGGTTTGGGGGGGAGATGTTCCATTTTGCAGACGGGGAAACTAAGGCACGGAGGCTGAGCCGGGAAGGCCGCGGGACCCGCCTCCGACCCCAGGCGAGTGGCCACCCCACTCTGGGCCTCGGCCGGAGGGGCGTCTGCGAGCCGTGCCCTCCGGCTGCGAAGGGCCGCCGGCCCGCACGCCCGTGCCTCAGTTTCCCCTGCGCGGGCGCGGCGGGGCTCACCAGGTAGTAGATGGACAGCAGCCCGGCGCCCGGCTCCAGCAGCGCGTCCTTGAGGAGCACCCGCAGCGTGACCGCGCGCCGGGGCAGCGCGCCCCCGGGCCGCCGCCGCCCCCCGCCCCGGCCGCGCCGCCGCCGCCCCGCCCGCCGCCCGCGCCCGCCGCCGGCCGCTCGGCGTCCTCGGCCTCCGGCTCGTCGTCGTCCTCCTCGGGCGCCGCCTCGCCCGCGCCGCCCGCCGGGGACTGCGGCTCCGGAGCTGCGGGCAGCGAAGGCTGCAGGGAGGCCGCGCCCCGCGGGCCGCCGCCCCGCCCGCCCCGCCCGCCCGGCGCGCCCCCGCCCGCCCCGGCGCCGACGCCCCCGCCGCGGCGCGCCCCGGCCGCCTCACCCGCCATGGCCGCGCCGCCCGCGCCCGGCCGCCGCCGGCGCTTTCTTCCCGGCACGTGACGCCGCCCCGCCCCGAGGGAGGGCGGGCGCCCGCGCCATTGGCCGCCGCCGGGGGCGGGCGCTCGGGGGGCGGGGCCTGGGGACCGCTCCTGGGGACGCGGGCGGCGGGGCGCGCGCGGGGACCAGCGGGGCCGGAGACGCCGCCCGAGGCCGCCACCCGGCGCGAGGCCGGGCGCGGGCGCGAGGGCGCGGGGACACCGAGGCCTGCGCGCGGCCGCCGCGCTCGGGCGCTCGGGGCCGCGGCCTGTGGGACCGGGGCGGGTCTGCGATCCGGGGCTAAGTGGGGCGGCCCGCGCCCGCCGAGGCGCACCTGCAGCCCGCCAGCGTGCAGCCTCCACGGGGTTAACTCGACTGAGCCCCGATTGGCCCAGAGCGGAAGCCGCCAGCCAATTACAGAAAGAGAGCGATGCCTTTCCTTTGAACCAATCAGCAGCAGCCGGAATGCGGATTCCTCCGAACTCGGGCTCAGCCAATAAGCAGCCTTCACCTAGACCAGTCAGCAGCCGCCTTCGGGCTGACGTGTCCAATCAGCTGTAGGGCCTGGTTCTCACTCAGCCAATCAGCTCCGGGGCCACGACCGGCTTCTCTCCGCCCTCTTTCCCGCGCGGGGCGGGGGGAGCAGGGGGCGGGGCCTGACCGGGGGCGCGCCCGGCCCGTGCGGTCCCGGGACCTTCGCCCCGGGCCCCGGCGCTGGGACTCCCCCGGCCCCCGGGAGGGAGCCCGGGGTACGGCCTTCCCGAAGCGGCCGGGCGCCGGGGACTGGGCTTGCCTGGACCCCAGGGGCGAAGAGGGGCCAGGGCGCGCCCGAGAGCCTGAGCTGGACGCACGAGAAGGGTGGTGACTGTTTTGTTTTGTTTTGTTTGACCCCGGCAGAGGCAGGTCACGGCTCACCCCAGCCTCCGCCTCCTGGCCTCAAGCGATCCTCCTGCCTCAGCCTCCTGAGTAGCTGGGGCTGCAGCTGCACGCCATGACACCTGGCTAATTTTGCTTTCTTTGTGAATTGTCACTTTTATTCTTTCTTTGTGCAGCCCAAGCTTCCCTCCACCCTGACTTCCCGGCCAACAGCTGGACACCCCCGTGTCTTCCAGATTCCGAAGGGCCCGAACCAGCCTCAGCGGGCTTATTTCCCACGTTCTTACCCACTTTCTCCTCGACTCCGTGCCATCCGCCACCTTCTGAAACCCTGAAGCCGACTTCCAGCCTCTCCCACCTGGACCCTGGCCGTCTCAATGGGTCTCAGGCCTCCAAACTCCCTCCCTGGCCCAAGAAAGACCCATGAAAGATGTAACGATTCCTTCCGCCCTCCCCTGTGCTAAAACTCTCCGCGGCTGCCCACTGCCGTTGAGAAGGAAAACTAAAACGAACCGCTGTGACCTTATGGACCACTTTCATCACCTTGCATGGCGGATATTATCAGCTTTATTAGACAGCCCAGTGGGTGAAGAGGTGGCCCGGAGTCATACAGCCCTTCTGTGGCTTCCAAGGCCTATACTTTGCTATGTGTAAAAAGTCCAGGCCACCAACCTGTGGTGGCTCACACCTGTAATCCCACCCCTTTGGGAAGCGGAGGCAAGAGATTTGCCTGGGCTCTGGGGGTCGAATCCAGCCTGAGCAACACGGCGAGACCTCATCTCTACAATAAATCAAAAATTAGCCGGGCGTGGTGACGCACACCTGTGATTCCAGCTACTTGGAAGACTGAAGCGGAAGGATCACCTGAGCCCGGCAGGTTGAGGCTGCAGTGGCCGTGAGCGTGCCACTGCGCTCCAGCCTGGGCCACAGAGTGATCCAACTCAAAAAAGTTAAAAAAAAAAAAAGAAATCAATCGATGTTGTCTTCCATTCGGTCACAGACTGTGGGAGAGACCATCAGTTCCCCCCAAAGAGGCCCGCATCCAAATCCCCAGAAGCTGTGCATATGTCGGGGTGCGTGGCAGAGGAAATTCCAACAGCAGATGGGATTAAAGTTGCCAGTCAGCTGACATTAAACAGAGTGATGATCCTGGATTAACCGGCGGAGGGGGGAGCAGACATTGTAATCACCAAGGTCTGTAAAAGTGGAAGAGAGATGCGGAGAGGTGACACCAGAAGGGGAAAGTGACGGGACAACCTCGAGGCTCTGCAGATGAAGAGACAGGGCCGTGAGTCATGTGGACAACCCTTAGAGCTTCCAGAAAGGGACTCAACCCTGCCAACCCCTTGATTTGTGTCTAATGAGGTCCATGTGGGGCCGGGCATGGTGGCTCACACCTGAAATCCCAGCGCTTTGGGAGGCCGAGGAGGGAGGATCAAAAGTCAAGACCAGCCAGGGTAACCTAGTAAGACCTTGTTTCTGTAAAAATTAAAACTAACATTAAAAAAAAATTCGAGCCGGGCTCGGTGGCTCAGCCTGTCATCCCGCGCCTTTGGGAGGCTGAGGTGAGCGGATGGCCTGAGCCCGCGGGTTCGAGACCCGCCTGGGCAGCGAGACCTCATCTCTACAATCAATCAAAAAATCAGCCGGGCGTGGTGGCGCGCGCCTGTAGTTCCGGCTACTCGGAAGGCTGAGGCGGAAGGATCGCCGGAGCCCGGCGGGTCGAGGCTGCGGTGGCCGGGAGCGGCCACTGCACTCCAGTCTGGGCGACAGAGTGAGACTCTGACTCAAAAAAAAAAAAAAAGTGAACTGCTTAGATGTAAATGGCAACACACACAACAAGACTTGGTGCTGACTGAACATTACACCACGCAGGTGAGAGAAATGAACCATTTAAGTAAGTGAAGAGAGGCCACGTCTCTGTCTTTGCGGACATGGCTAAGATTTTTCCGGCACTCGGACAGCCCGACCCATTCCCTGTCTGACTTCCTGGCCTCGCTGAGGCAGGGAGACCGGGAGGCTGGGATTTCCCTGGGATCCCTGGACCTGCCCAGCCTGCCCCGCCCAGCAGGCAGGGAGGAAGGGCGTGAGCTGACGGGTTGACAGGCAAGAGGAAATTCCCCTGGAACCTGTTTCTCGGCTTCCTGGCCCAGCTGGAAGGAGAGGCCGGGGCTGAAGACCCAGGCCCGCCATGGCCTCGGCCCTGAGCCCAGCCCGGGTCCCCAAGCCCAAAGGAGCCCCGCCTTCACACTACTATGAGAGCTTCCTGGAGAAGAAGGGTCCCTGCGACCGGGTAAGGCAGGGCAGGGAGCTGGGCGCTGCTGGGCCGTCCCGGGCGGGTGCCGCCCCTCTCTGAGCCTCAGTCTCCCCCCTGGTCAAGGGCGGGGTGGATGCCGGAGGGGGCAGTGCTGGGGGCTCGGGAGGGCTCTGGCCTTCTGTCTGTCTGTATCTCTGTCTGTCTTTCTCTCTCTCTCTCTCTCTCTCTCTCTCTCTCTCTCTCTCTCTCTCTCTCTCCGCCTGTCTCCATCTGTCTCTCTCAGTGTGTGTCTCTGTCTCTCTCTGTCTCTACCTCTCTCTGTCTGTCTCTGTCTGTCTCTGTCTCTCTCTCTCTCTCTCTCTCTCTCTCTCTCTGCCTGTCTCCATCTGTCTCTCTCATGTGTGTCTCTGTCTCTCTCTGTCTCAATCTTTCTGACGGTGTCACTCTCTCCGATACAAGCAAGATCAGGGACTTCCTCCAGGAAACAAGGAGCCCTCGGTTCCCCAGGTCTTCTCCCCTTGCCCGCCCAGCACAAACTACGAACCTCAGTTGCTGGGGTCAAGGCCACGACAGGTCACTTGTAAGGACAAGCGTGTGTGCGTGTGTGTGTGTGTGTGTGTGTGTGTGTGTGTGTCTCCCTCAGGGCTCCCATCTCTCCGTCCCCACACCCCAAATTATTTTTCTGACTCGATGTCTCGCTCTGTTGCCCAGGCTGGGGTGCAGTGGCACAATCACAGCCTCGACCTCCTGGGCTCAGGCGATCCTCCTGCCTCAGCCTCCCAAGGAGTGCACCACCACACCTGGATACTTTTTTAAAAATGTTTTTCAGCCGGGCTCGGTGGCTCAGCCTGTCATCCCGCGCCTCTGGGAGGCTGAGGTGAGTGGATTGCCTGAGCCCGCGGGTTCGAGACCCGCCTGGGCAGCGAGACCTCATCTCTACAATAAATCAAAAAATCAGCCGGGTGTGGTAGCGCGCGCCTGTAATTCCGGCTACTCGGAAGGCGGAGGAGGAAGGATCGCCGGAGCCCAGCAGGTCGAGGCTGCGGTGGCCGGGAGCAGCCACTGCATCCCAGTCTGGACGACAGAGTGAGACTCCAACTCAAAAAAAAAAAAAAAAATGTTTTTCACGCCAGGCGCGCTGGCTCACACCTGTCATCCTAGCACTCTGGGAGGCCGAGGTGAGAGGACTGCCTGAGCCCACAGGTTCGAGACCCGCCTGGGCAACTTGGCGAGACGTCATCTCTACAATAAATCAAAAATTAGCCAGGCATGGTGGCACGCGCCTGTAGTCCTAGCTACTTGGAAGGCTGAGGCAGAAGGATTGCCTGAGCCCAGCAGGTCGAGGCTGCGGGGGCTGTAAGCCACTGCACTCCAGCCTGGGCAACAGAGTGAGACTCTGACTCTCACAGACACACACACACACACACACACACAGAGCTGGGGAAACTGAGGCACCGAGAGCTTGAGTCACTTACCCAATAGCACACAGCTGGTATACGATGAAGCAGATCTGACCATACTGTGTTTACTCATGTCTTACTTTATTCCCAGAGCAGGGCTGGCATGTAGGGCGTCCTTAGTAAGGGTCAGGGCAACACGGGAATGGGTCTACATATATGTCTAAGGATGGACAGATGGATGGGTGCGCCGATGGGGGGTGAAGGGATGCATGGTGGCTGTGTGGATGGATGGAAAAGCATGAAGCCAGTTAGTTCTTTTTCTTTTTTTTGTTGAGTCGGAGTCTCACTCTTTCGCCCAGACTGGAGCACAGTGGCCGCTCCCGGCCACCGCAGCCTCCACCTGCTGGGTCCGGCGATCCTTCCGCCTCAGCCTCCCGAGTAGCCGGAATTACAGGCATGCGCTACCACGCCCGGCTGATTTTTTGATTTATTGTAGAGATGAGGTCTCGCTGCCCAGGCGGGTCTCGAACCCGCGGGCTCAGGCCATCCACTCACCTCAGCCTCCCAAAGCGTGGGATGACAGGCTGAGCCACCGAGCCTGGCTGCCAGTTAGTTCTAGAGCCCAACCTCCACCGACCTTCCTCATCCCATCAAGTTTCCCCTGGGTCCTTCTCAGAAGAAAACAGATCCCCAGACGCTGGGCCACGGGTGGGAGGGTGTCCCTGACAAGGCAACATTTGATCAGAAACTCAAGGCAGGAGGTGATAATGGCAGCTGTATGAAGACCGGAGGGAAGAGCCAGGCAGAGAGAACAGCCGGTGCAAAGGCCCTGGGGCAGGCATGGGTGTGTGGGAGGTTCCTTTGCCACCTCACCTCCGCCTCTGTCTCCCAGGATTACAAGAGGTTCTGGGCAGGCCTCCAGGGTCTCACCATCTACTTTTACAATGGCAGTCGGGACTTCCAGGTGAGGCTGGGGTTGGAGGCTCAGGGGCTGGCCCTCCCTTGACACCAAGAACCAAGCAGAGCATATGGATGGTGTGGCCATGGCAGCGGCGACATCATCCTGGGAGCTCAAGGGGCCGCAGCCCTGGTCCTCAGACCCTTCCCCCACCCCTGCTTCTGTGCCCACAGCACGTGGAGAAGTTAAACCTGGGGGCATTTGAGAGGTTCACAGACGAGGCTCCCCGGGGAGTCTCACGTGACCCTGGCACCCACTTCAGCCTGATTCTCTGGGACCAGGAGGTCAAGTTCAAGGTAGGTTCCTTGGGTCCCGTTGAGCTCAATATTAACGCACACGAGCGTGGCGTCTCACAGACTCTTCCACTGGGTTGAGGACACGGGACAAGGGAGTCAACCTGTCTCGGCCTCAGATATCTGTGCCAGCGCTCAGAGCTGAAGGAACAGCCCGTGCAAAGGCCCTGAGGCAGGATTGTGCCTGGCGTGTCGGAGGAACGAGCAGGAGTCCTGTGTGGCTGGAGCAGAGGGAGGAGGGGAGGATTTGGAGGGATGAGGCAGGTTGGGCTGGGGACCTGGGGGAGGCCTTGGGCCTTCACTCCAAAGGAGGGAGGGCTTAGAGCATCAGAGGCATGTCATCTGATTTCTATTTTCCAAAGGTTGATATCATCACATTAAGAATAATATTGGCTGGGCTCAGTGGCTCAGCCTGTCATCCTGCGCCTTGAGAGGCCGAGGCGAGTGGATGGCCTGAGCCCGCGGGTTCGAGACCCGCCTGGGCAACTTGGCAAGCCCTCATCTCTACAATAAATCAAAAATCAGCCGGGTGTGGTAGCGCGCGCCTGTAGTTCCAGCTACTCAGAAGGCTGAGGCAGAAGGATCGCCGGAGCCCAGCAGGGCGAGGCTGCGGTGGCCGGGAGCGGCCCCTGCACTCCAGTCTGGGTGACAGAGTGAGACTCCAACTCAGAAAAAAAAAATTTTTTTTCAAAAAATTAGCCAGGTGTGATGGCACCTATAGTCCCAGCTACTTGGGAGGCTAAGACAGGAGGATCGCCTGAGCCCAGCAAGTCGAGGCTGCAATGAGCTATCATGGTGCCACCTGGGTGACAGAGGGATACCCTGTCTCTAAAAATAAATAGAGGCCGGGCGTGGTGGCTCACGCCTGTGATCCCAGCCCTTTGGGAGGCTGAGGTGAGTTAGGATTGCCTGAGCCCACAGGTTCGAGACCAGCCCGGGCAACTTGGCGAGACCTCGTCTCTACGATAAATAAAAAAACTAGCCGGGCGTGGTGTGTGTGCCTATAGTTCCGGCTACTCGGAAGGCTGAGGGGGAAGGATCACCTGAGCCCAGCGGGTCGAGGCTGTGGGGCCGTGAGCGTGCCACTGCCCTCCAGCCTGGGTGACAGAGCGAGACTCCAACTCAAAAAATAGAAATAAACAAATAAATAAAATAATAATATCCCATATTAGTGAGGACTTACATTCAGACACCATCCCGCATTACCCGTGCCAACGCATTTAACCTTCCAAACAGCCCTTGGAAACAGAGACTGTCCCCCCCGGCCCCATTTCACAGATGAGTAGACTGAGCCTCGGTGACCCGGACTCCTTTCTTGCCCTCGCAGGTGGAGAGCCTGGAGTGTCGGGAGATGTGGAAGGGCTGCATCTTGACGGTGGTGGAGGTACCTCCTCGGAAATCCTTCTTTTTCCTCCTGTCCATTCCCCAAAGGAGCCTCCAGGGTACAGCACCCCGGCCTCAAACCGCTGGCCCACGGGCCAAGTGTACTCCACAAACGTCTTTTTCTTTTTGAGTCGGAGTCCTTTCTCTTTGCTCATTTGTGCGCTTGAGACCCGCCTGGCCCTGTAGACCGCAGGCTTGAGACCCTGATTCTAGCATCATCCGGCCCCCCCAGCTCAAACCGCTCTCGGTCCAGTCTCTCTGCATCCCCCCCAAGCCCTCTTGGCGGGTCGGGCGACTCTGGCGCGCTCGGCCCTAGATTCCCTGAGTGGCTCCACGCTCCGGGCTCAGTCTGCCACCCTGCGACGTCGGCACAGCTGCCCATTCGCGGACCCTCGATCGTTTCAGCTGCATGTCCCGTCCCACCTGACCCTGCTGCCCGGGCACCTGCACAAGATGGCCGAGGTCCTGAGCCAAGAGGAGGCGCGCCGCGCGGTCGAGATGCCCCCGTGAGTGCCCGCCTGGCCCGTGCTGGGGGCCGGGGCCGGGTCTCGGTGCCCAGAAGCCTGGACGGGGTCTCGGGAGGCGGGCCGCGGCCTGGGGCGGTCTCGGGGGCTAGAAGGGGGCGTGGTTATTGGCGGAGGGGCGGGCTGTGTCCTTGAGGCGGGGTTATGGGCCGGGGCGTGGCTTGCACAGGAGAGGCGGGCCGGAGCCCGGGGGCGGAGCAAGGTCTTTGGGGCGGGACTGGGTGGCTAGGAGGCGGGACGGTCTTCGGGAGCGGGGTTATGGGTGGGGGGCGGGGCTGGGTCTTTGGGGCGGGGCTATGTGCCAGGGGCGTGGCTGGAACCGTAGCGGCCGGCCGAGGGCGGGGCAAAGTCTCGGGGGCGGGGTTAGGAGCGAAGGGGTGGGGTTCTTTGCGAGGGGCGTGGCTGAAACTGTAGCGCCAGGGCAAGGCCTGGGGGCGGGTCTAGGGGCTTAGAAGCGGGGCTGGCTCTCCGGGGGCGGGGCATTAGCGGAGGGGCTGGGCTGTACTCGGGGCGGGGTGATGTGCTCGAGGCGTGGCTTAAACTGTAGAGGCGGGCCTGAGCCTGGGGGCGCAGCATAATTTCAGGGCGGTTCTTGGTTCCTGGGAGCGGGTCAGGGCCTCCAGGGGAAGGTCTGGGTGTTTGGGGGCGAGGCTGGTTCTCTAGACGGGGGCTAAGTGCCATAAGGCATGGCAGGGTCTCCCCGGCCTAGAGGATGCGGCTGAGGACAGGACCAGGACCCTAAAGGGAGGCTGGGTCTCCGGGGCGGAGCCTATAGGGCGGGGCCGGGACTCCGGGCGGGGTGGGGGTGGGTTACAGGCAGAATCGCGGGGCTTGGTCTTCGGAGTCCCGAGCGGGTGACGCGGCCCGCTCCAGGTGCTTCCTGAAGGTGAGCCGGCTGGATGCACAGCTGCTCCTGGAGCGCTACCCCGAGTGCGGGAACCTGTTGCTGCGGCCCAGCGGGGACGGCGCGGACGGAGTGTCGGTCACCACCCGGCAGATGCTCAATGGGTGCGCATGCGCGACGCGGGAGCCCGAGTGGGCCGGGGGCGTGGTGGATACCCCGGGAGCCGGCTCCGAACGCGGTCGGCCCGGGGGCGGAGTAAGAGCTGACTGGGGCGTGGCCAGCTTCCAGGGGCGTGGGATCCCGAGGCCGGCCCCGCCCCGGGATGGACAATGCCTAGGGGTGAAGGTAGAGCCCTGGCAGGACTGCAGACCAGTTTGGGGTAGCCAGGGGCTGGGGCAGGGGCCTTTATAGCTGCAGGCAGACCCTTCGGTTAGGCCCGGCCCCTTCCGACACTCAGGTGCGCGGAGACTGGGTCCAGGCATCTGGCGTAGGTGCAAAGTCGATGCCAGGGTAGGACAGGGCTCCTTGGGGGCGGAGTCAAGAACTGTGGGTGGAGTCATGGTCCGGACCACGTGAGTCGACGCAGGTTCTGAAGGCGGGGCCACATTGGGGGCGGAGTCAGAGCTCGAGGGTCAATGTTTATTGAGCATCGTCCAGGGTTAGGGGCGGCCCCATGTAGACGGTGGAATCAGATCGTGTGGGCAGAGGCAAGAGACGGGAAGGGCCTGCCCTGGGGTGAATCACTTGGGCCTGGTCCTCTCCTGGGACGAGCCAGGACTACGGGCGGAAATTGCCCTGGGATGGAGTCAGTGGGGCCTGGTCATTCCCCTAAAGGCGGGACCAACACTAGGGGTGGGGCCTTCCTCGGGTGGAGTCAGTCAGACCTGGCCCTGGGGGTTGTCAGTCGAGCCTGGTTATTAACCCGAAGGCGGGCCAGAACCAGGTGCGGGACGTTCCCTGGGATGGAGTCAGTCAGGTCTGGTCTTCCCTGGGGGTGGAGCCAAGAATAGGGGCGGGGCTCCTCCTGGGGCGAAGTCCGTCGGGCCGAGCCCTCCCTGAGGGTGGAGCCAAGACTGGGGGCGGGGCCAGCCCCCGGGCTGAATCATTCAGGCTTGGCCCTCCCGGGGGCGGAGCCGGAACTAGGGGCGGGGCTCTTCCTGCGCTGGAGGCAGTCACGTGTGCCCCCTCTGGGGGGGTGGAGCCAGGACAGGGGCGGGGCCTCCCCTGGGGCGGGGCCTTCCCTTGGTGGGAGCGGAGCCAAGAGTAGGGACAGGACTCTCACAGGTGGAGTCCGTAAGGCCTGGCCCTCCCGGGGGCGGAGCCAGGACTGGGGACGGGGCCATCCCGGGGGCGGAGCCAGGACTAGGGGCGGGGCTCTTCCTGCGCTGGAGTCAGTCAGGTGTGCCCCTCCCTGGGGGTGGAGCCAAGAGTAGGGACAGGACTCTCACAGGTGGAGTCCGTAAGGCCTGGCCCTCCCGGGGGCGGAGCCAGGACTGGGGGCGGGGCCATCCTTGGGGCGGAGTCATCCAGGCTTGGCCCTCCCGGGGGCGGAGCCAGGACTAGGGGCGGGGCTCTTCCTGCGCTGGAGTCAGACAGGTGTGCCCCTCCCTGGGGGTGGAGCCAAGAGTAGGGACAGGACTCTCACAGGTGGAATCCGTAAGGCCTGGCCCTCTCGGGGGCGGAGCCAGGACTGGGGGCGGGGCCATCCCGGGGGCGGAGCCAGGACTAGGGGCGGGGCTCTTCCTGGGCTGGAGTCAGTCAGGTGTGCCCCGCCCTGGGGGTGGAGCCAAGAGTAGGGACCAAGCTCTCAAGGGCGGAGTCCATCAGGCCCAGCCCTCCCTGAAGGTGGAGCCAGGACCGGGGGCGGGGCCGTCCCTGGGGTGGAGTCAGTCGGGCCCGGCCCTCCCCGGGGCGGAGCCAGGACTAGGGGCGGGGCCTTTCCCCGGCGGTGGGTGGAGCCTGCTCACAGCCACGCACTCGCCCACTGCCTGTGCAGGACGCACGTGGTCCGGCACTACAAGGTGAAGCGCGAGGGCCCCAAGTACGTGATCGACGTCGAGGAGCCGGTAAGCGCTGGGCGGGGTCCCCACAAGTGCCCTGGCGGGGTCCGCGCCGCGTCTCCGGCAGCTCTGCCCAGCCCCCATCTGCCCCTAGTTCTCCTGCGCCTCGCTGGACGCGGTGGTCAACTACTTCGTGTCACACACCAAAAAGGCGCTGATGCCCTTCCTGCTGGACGAGGATTACGAGAAGGTGCTAGGTGGGTGCTGCTTCGGGGAGCTCAGGGGTCCGGGTCGTGCCGCTCACCCCCTCGCGCGGACGGGGATACCCCTGGGCCAGCCCGTGGCCGCGGCGCCTCCTCCAGGCCGCCCTCTCTGTTCCAGGCTACGTGGAAGCGGATAAAGAGAACGGCGAGAGTGTGTGGGTGGCGCCCTCCGCCAAGGGCCCAGGTGACGCCCCCTCCCCGAGGGCAGAGGAGGGAGGGACCAGGACCCAATCCAGCCACACCCCCTGGGTGGGCGCAGTGGCGGGCCGAGTGTTCCTGTTCTTGTACCCAGAATGGCAGGGACAGAAATGACCCAGGCCCTGGCCTGGAGAGACTCCACATTTGGGCTGGGAGTGCGGTGGAGGGCCCAGACGTTCTCATTCCTGTGGGGTCAAACCCGGGGGTGGAGGAAAAACCTGGGTGGGGAGCCTTCTGGGGGGGGGACAGAGCAGGGGAAGGCTTCTTGGAGGTGGGGGTGTTTCCTGGAGGTCCCAAGGAATTTTTTTTTTTTTTTTGAGTTGGAGTCTCACTCTGTCGCCCAGACTGGGGTGCAGTGGCCGCTTCCGGCCACCGCAGCCTTGACCTGCTGGTCCCCGGCGATCCTTCCGCCTCAGCCTTCCAAGTAGCCGGAATTACAGGCCCGCGCTACCACCGGCTGGTTTTTTGATTTATTGTAGAGATGAGGTCTCGCTGCCCAGGCGGGTCTCGAACCCGCGGGCTCAGGCAATCCACTCACCTCAGCCTCGGAAAGGCGCGGGATTACAGGCTGAGCCACCGAGCCCGGCTCCAAGGATTTTAAGAGGTAGAAATGGGCGAGACAGCGGGCTCGGTGGCTCAGCCTGTCATTCCAGGACTTTGGGAGGCCAAGGCGAGCGGATGGCCCGAAACCGCGGATTCCAGACCCGCCCGGGCAACTTGGCGAGACCTCATCTCTACAATAAATCAAAAAATTAGCCGGGTTTGGTGGTACATGCCTGTGGTTCCAGCTACTTGGAAGGCTGAGGCGGACAGATGGCCTGAACCCAGTAGGTCAAAGCTGTGGGGGCCGTGAGCGTGCCACCGCACTCCAGCCTGGGTGACAGAGTGAGACTCCTACTCAAAAAAAAAAAAAGGCCAGGCACAGTGGTTCACACCTATAATCCCAGCTCTTTGGGAGGCCGGGGTGAGAGGATTGTCTGGACTCAGAGGTTCGAGACCAGCCCGGGCAACTTGGCAAGACCTCATCTCTACAATAAATCAAAAATGAGCCGGGCGTGGTAGCGCGCGCCTGTAGTTCCAGCTACTCGGAAGGATCGCCGGAGCCCGGCAGGTCGAGGCTGCGGTGGCCAGGAGCGGCCATTGCTCTCCATCTGAGCGACAGAGTGAGACTCCAACTCAAAAAAAAGAAAGAAAGAAATGGGCGAGACAGAGGGTGTCCCTGACAGAATCTTAACTGCCCAGAGATGGGAATCACGGCCAGTGTTGCAAAAGGTGTGGAAAATTGTCCGGTTTATGGAGTGGAAGGAGGGGACAGATGGCATCCTGGGAAGGCCTGTGGGGTGAGCGAGATGTTCTTCCCTGGCCTGGGCAGATGCAGGACCCCAGTGCATGATGGACACGGAGGACACATCCATACACACATGGGCATCCTCCATGAACCCTGCATCCGTGTAGACAAAAGCGCCCACATGCGTGAATGCAAGGGTCCCCCAATCCCCGGCACATATACTCCCCATGCAGCACAGATACACCTCTCTTTTTTGGGTTGTTGCTAGAGACAGGGTCTGGCTCTGTTGCCCAGGATGGAGTGCAGCCTCAGCCTCCTGAACTCAAGTCATCCTCCTGCCTCAGCCTCCTGAGTAGCTGAGACCACAGCTGCCACCACTCCCAGTAAGTTTTCGATTTTTTGTAGAGGCGACGTCTCGCTATGTTCCCCAGGCTGGTCTCGATCCCCTGGGCGCAGGCGATCCTCCTGCCTCAGCCCCCACCCCCAGAGTGCTGGGATTACAGGCTCAGCCAATATACCCATCTTTTTTTGACTTGGAATCTCACTGTGTCGCCCAGACTGAAGTGCAGTGGCCGCTCCCGGCCACCGCAGCCTCGACCTGCTGGGCTCCGGTGATCCTTCCACCTCAGCCTTCCGAGTAGCTGGGACTACAGGCGCGCACTACCACACCCGGCTAATTTTTCTGATTTATGTAGAGATGAGGTCTCGCCAAGTTGCCCAGGCGGGTCTCGAACCCGCGGACTCAGGCCATCCACTCACCTCAGCTTCACAAGGACAAAATCAGACATTTCTAGACACATATGCATAACACACACTAGACAAGGGCTCAAGTATGTCTAGCAGGCAGGCAGCGTCATGTATACACACAGTCGGCTCGTGCACACAAACCTTGCACTTATATTTAATGAATGCAAATTCAACCAGTCTACACAGACACACACAAGCACAGGAACACAGGTATGGACCCAAGCATGCACACAGACCCATCCTGGGGTGTCCCCGTACCACGTGGGCTTTGACAGTGACCACTTTCCCCATCAGGTCCTGCGACCCCTGCGGGCGGCCCCAAGGTGCTTCCTCCTGCGTCCGTGCCCGTGTCCAGCCAGGACAAGCTGCCCTTGTTACCTCCCCTGCCCCTGCCGCCAAGCCCGGAGGAGAACTACGTGACCCCCATTGGAGATGCTCCGGTGGCCGAATATGAGAACCAGGATGGTGGGTGGAGGCTGGGCCTGCTGAGAGCTGGGGGAAGCCAGCAGACAGTCCCGTGTGACACGTCCCACCTTTGTCCAAGCAGTGTCCTCCTCGAGTCGGCCGGTCATCCTGAAGCCCAAGAAGTTGGCGAAGCCTCCGGCAAAGCTTCCGAAGCCCCCCGCTGGACCCAAGCCAGGTAGGGGTCCTCCCCCCATGTCCCCAGTCCTTCCTTCACCTGCTGGCGGGCCGGCCTCAGCCCTCACCTCCTTCTCTTCCAGAGCCCAAAGTCCCCAGCGGTGGTCTGGCCAGGAGGCTGGCAGCCAACTCAGTCCAGCCAGCAGGTAAGGGATGTAGGTGGAACGCAGGGCTGGCTCCCTGGCTGTGTGACCCCTGCAGCCACACAGGGTCCCCTACAGCAAAGCACCCTGCCATTTACTTCTTTTTTGAGCCGGGCTGTCACTGTCACCCATGCTGGAATGCAATGGCATGATCGCAACAAGCACGGCTCACGGAAGCCTCAGCCTCCTGGGTTCAGTTATTCCTTCCACCTCAGCCTCCCAAGTGGCTGGGACTTCAGGCATGAGTCCTCACACTCGGCGAATTTTTATTCTTGTTTGTCACTTTTTGTAGAGTCGATGTCTGGCCATGTTGCCCAGGCTGGTCTCAAACTTCTGGAATCAAACAATCTTCCCCTTGGCCTCCCAAAGTGCTGAGATTGGAGGCACTTTGCCATTTAATGCTCTGCTATTGTCTTGGGGAAAATTTTTTTTTCTTTTTTGAGTCGGAATCTCACTCTGTGACCCGGGCTGGAGTGCAGTGGCACAATCACGGCTCACCATAGCCTCGACCTGATGGGCTCAGGTGATCCTTCCACCTCAGCCTCCTGAGTAGCTGGGGCTACAGATGCATATCACACCCGGATAATTTTTTGATTTACTGCAGAGATGAGGTCTTGCCATGTTACCCAGGCTGGTTTTGAACTCCTGGACTCAGGTAATCCTCTCGCCTCGGCCTCCCAAAGTGCTAGAATGACAGGTGTGAGTCACCGTGCTTGGCCTTGAAATTCTTAAGCACTGCAGCTCCAGTGCTTTGGAAACCCAATGCAGGAGGATGGCTTGAGACCTGAAATTCAAGATCCACCTAGCCAACATAGTAAGACCCTATCTCTACAAAAAATTTAAAAATGAGCTGGGGCCGGGCTCGGTGGCTCAGCCTGTAATCCCGCGCTTTGGGAGGCTGAGGTGAGTGAATTACCTGAGCCTGCGGGTTCGAGACCCGCCTGGGCAACTTGGCGAGACCTCATCTCTACAATTAAAAAAAAAAAAAAAAAATCAGCCGGGCGTAGTAGCGCGCGCCTGTAGTTCCAGCTACTTGGAAGGCTGAGGCCGAAGGATTGCCAGAGCCCAGCAGGTCGAGGTTGCGGTGGCCAGGAGCGGCCACTGCACTGGGTGACAGAGTGAGATTCCAACTCAAAAAAAATAAAAAATAAAATGAGCTGGGTGTGGTGGCACACACCAGAATCCCAGCTACTCTGGAGGCTGAGGCTGATTCCTTGAGCCCAGGAAGTCAAGGCTGCAGAGAGCTGTGACTGAGCCACCGTACTCCAGCCTAGGTCACAAAACAAGACCCCATCTCTTGAAAGAAAGCAAGGAGCCGGGTGCAGTGGCTCACGCCTGTCATCCCAGCACTCTGGGAGGCCAAGGTGGGAGGATTGCCTGAGTCCAGGGGTTCAAGACCAGTCTGGGCAACTTGGCAAGACCTCATCTCTACAATAAATAAAAAAAATTAGCCGGGGCTGGGTGGCTCAGCCTGTACTCCCGTGCTTTGGGAGGCCAAGGTGAGTGGATGGCCTGAGCCCATGGGTTTGAGACCCTCCTGGGCTACTTGGCAAGACCTCATCTCTACAATAAGTCAAAAATGAGCCGGGCGTGGTAGCGTGCACCTGTAGTTCCGGCTACTCGGAAGGCTGAGGCGGAAGGATCGCCGGAGCCCGGCAGGTCGAGGCTGCGGTGGCCGGGAGTGGCTGCTGCACTCCAGTCTGGGCGACAGAGTGAGACTGTGACTCAAAAAAAAAATTAGTCGAGCATGGTGGTGCATGCCTATAGTCCCAGCTACTCATGAGGCTTAGGCAGAAAGACCTCCTGAACCCAGCAGATCAAGGCTGTGGTGAGCCATGACCATGCCGCTGCACTCCAGCCTGGGTGACAGAATGAGACGCTGACTCAAAAAAAAAGAAAGAAAAGAAATTCTGAGTGTCTTTGGACACATTTGCACCAGACCCTCCAGATCTATAGCTGGCCCTGGGTGGATGTCGGTAATGGGGGCTGGGGAGGCGTGCCTGGGGGTCCCAACCCCGCTAAGCCTCAGGTCCTGACCCCAGGGCTGGCGTACGTGACGGCGGAGCTACAGAAGAAGCTGGAGAGGAGGCGGGCACTGGAGCACTGACCAGGACTCAACGGGGGACCAGTGGGCCGATCTCAGGACTGCCCGATGCTTGCTCCCGGGATTAAAACCCAAGTGACCCCAGGATGCGTGCGTTTGGCTTGGCTTGGGTGGTGTGGGAGGAGGGGTCTGTCGATGTCTGCCCCCAGAAGGCCCCACTGACCCCAGCGATCCTCGGCTCGGCAAAATCCACCCCCCCCGCAGGCAAAGGCCATTTTACAGTCGGGAAAGCTGCGGTCCTAGCACCACACAGCAGGGAGGTCCACCCCGCCCCAAAGAAGCAGCCTGGCAGCCTGGCCAGTGTCTGACCTTTATTAGGGGGTGAGGTGGGTCCGCCCAGGGGCCCGCACCCTGTTGGCGACCCGTCGGGAGTTAAGGCCCCAAGCAGCAGGTGCGGGGAGGGTGCCGGCGGGAGCAGCCGCGACCTGGCGGCGGCCCCCAGGCCACCCCGGCCGGCGGGTGCCCCGGCCTAGGTGAGGCTGGTGTTGGAGCTGCTGGTGGCGCTGCCTCGCTTCTGCAGGCAGCGCACGGAGCTGGGGACCTGCAGACCCGTCGTCACCTGGAAGCTGCCACACCATACCTGGGGGGCCGAGAGGGAGGGGCTCAGCTGCGAAGCCCCGCCCCCAGAGCCCCTCGGCCCCGCCCCTCCGAGCAGAGGGCCGCTCACCGTGAAAGCAGGCAGCAGCGGCTGTGTGAACTTGGCCTTGAAGGTGTGCAGCAGCTGTTTGGTGCGCGCGTTGTAGAACGACAGGTGGCCTGCGGGGCGCAGAGGGACGGGGCACCGGTCAGGGCCGGGCCGCAGGCCGGGGCGGCTGGAGGGGCGGCGGGGGCGGGCGCACCTTGGTGGAAGTCGCAGTGCACGCCCAGGCAGTCGGGCACGGGGGCGTCCAGCGCCTTGACCTTGTTGGCGTGCTTGGCCGTGAAGCTGACCTGCAGCCAGTTGTTGACGTGCAGGCACCAGGACGCCGCCGTCTTGCCCAGCTGCTCGAAGCGGCCCAGGCTGCGGTAGGCCACGCCCACGCCGAAGGCCTTGCTGTCCGGCTCGCAGCGGACCTCCCAGTAGTGCTCGCCGCCGTCGATCAGCGTGTCCCCTGCGGGCGGGCGCGGGGCGGCGCGGGCGTGGGGCCGGGCCGGAGCCTCCCGCAGGCGCGGGCCTGGTCCTCCCCGGTGCCGCTTGGGCCTCCGCTCGGCCCCGGACACTCGGCCGCAGCGCCTCCCCCAGACGTCCCTTCAGGCCCAGGTACTCCCTCCGGATGATCCTCAGGCCCAGGAGTCCCCCCAGGTACTCCTTGGGCGCCAGCTATTTCCACCAGATACTCCTTCGGCTTCAGCTGTTCCCTCCAGACACTCCTCGGGCCCAGCAATTCCCGCCAGCTACTCCTTGGGCCTCAGCTGTTCCCTCCAGACACTCCTCGGGCCCAGCAATTCCCACCAGCTACTCCTTGGGCAGCAGCTGTTCCCTCCAGACACTCCTGAGGCCCCAGCAATTCCCACCAGCTACTCCTTGGGCCGCAGCTGTTCCCTCCAGACACTCCTCGGGCCCAGCAATTCCCACCAGCTACTCCTTGGGCCGCAGCTGTTCCCTCCAGACACTCCTCGGGCCCCAGCAATTCCCACCAGCTACTCCTTGGGCCTCAGCTGTTCCCTCCAGATACTCCTCAGGCCCCAGCAATTCCCACCAGCTACTCCTTGGGTCTCAGCTGTTCCCTCCAGACACTCCTCAGGCCCCAGCAATTCCCACCAGCTACTCCTTGGGCCGCAGCTGTTCCCTCCAGACACTCCTCGGGCCCAGCAATTCCCACCAGCTACTCCTTGGGCCTCAGCTGTTCCCTCTAGACACTCCTCGGCCCCAGCAATTCCCACCAGCTACTCCTTGGGCCGCAGCTGTTCCCTCCAGACACTCCTCAGGCCCCAGCAATTCCCACCAGCTACTCCTTGGGCCGCAGCTGTTCCCTCCAGACACTCCTTGGGCCCAGCAATTCCCACCAGCTACTCCTTGGGCCTCAGCTGTTCCCTCCAGACACTCCTCGGGCCCAGCAATTCCCACCAGCTACTCCTTGGGCCGCAGCTGTTCCCTCCAGACACTCCTGAGGCCCCAGCAATTCCCACCAGCTACTCCTTGGGCCGCAGCTGTTCCCTCCAGACACTCCTCGGGCCCCAGCTATTCCCACCAGCTACTCCACCAGCTACTTCTTGGGCCTCAGCTGTTCCCTCCAGACACTCCTCAGGCCCCAGCAATTCCCACCAGCTACTCCACCAGCTACTCCACCAGCTACTTCTTGGGCCTCAGCTGTTCCCTCCAGACACTCCTCGGGCCCCAGCAATTCCCACCAGCTACTCCACCAGCTACTCCTTGGGCCTCAGCTGATCCCTCCAGACACTCCTCGGGCCCCAGCTATTCCCACCAGCTACTCCTTGGGCCTCAGCTGTTCCCTCCAGACACTCCTCGGGCCCAGCAATTCCCACCAGCTACTCCTTGGGCCGCAGCTGTTCCCTCCAGACACTCCTGAGGCCCCAGCAATTCCCACCAGCTACTCCTTGGGCCGCAGCTGTTCCCTCCAGACACTCCTCGGGCCCAGCAATTCCCACCAGCTACTCCTTGGGCCTCAGCTGTTCCCTCCAGACACTCCTCGGGCCCAGCAATTCCCACCAGCTACTCCTTGGGCCGCAGCTGTTCCCTCCAGACACTCCTCAGGCCCCAGCAATTCCCACCAGCTACTCCTTGGGCCGCAGCTGTTCCCTCCAGACACTCCTGAGGCCCCAGCAATTCCCACCAGCTACTCCTTGGGCCGCAGCTGTTCCCTCCAGACACTCCTCGGGCCCCAGCTATTCCCACCAGCTAGTCCTTGGGCCGCAGCTGTTCCCTCCAGACACTTCTCGGGCCCCAGCAATTCCCACCAGCTACTCCTTGGGCCACAGCTGTTCCCTCCAGACACTCCTCAGGCCCCAGCAATTCCCACCAGCTACTCCTTGGGCCTCAGCTGTTCCCTCCAGACACTCCTCAGGGCCCAGCAATTCCCACCAGCTACTCCTTGGGCCGCAGCTGTTCCCTCTAGACACTCCTCGGGCCCCAGCAATTCCCACCAGCTACTCCTTGGGCCTCAGCTGTTCCCTCCAGACACTCCTCGGGCCCCAGCAATTCCCACCAGCTACTCCTTGGGCCTCAGCTGTTCCTTCCAGACACTCCTCAGGCCCCAGCAATTCCCACCAGCTACTCCACCAGCTACTTCTTGGGCCTCAGCTGTTCCCTCCAGACACTCCTCAGGCCCCAGCAATTCCCACCAGCTACTCCACCAGCTACTCCTTGGGCCTCAGCTGTTCCCTCCAGACACTCCTCGGGCCCCAGCAATTCCCACCAGCTACTCCTTGGGCCTCAGCTGTTCCCTCCAGACACTCCTCGGGCCCCAGCTATTCCCACCAGATACTCCTTGGGCCTCAGCTGTTCCCTCCAGACACTCCTCGGGCCCCAGCTATTCCCACCAGATACTCCTTGGGCCTCAGCTGTTCCCTCCAGACACTCCTCGGGCCCCAGCTATTCCCACCAGATACTCCTTGGGCCTCAGCTGTTCCCTCCAGACACTCCTCGGGCCCCAGCAATTCCCACCAGCTACTCCTTGGGCCACAGCTGTTCCCTCCAGACACTCCTCGGGCCCCAGCTATTCCCACCAGCTACTCCACCAGCTACTTCTTGGGCCTCAGCTGTTCCCTCCAGACACTCCTCAGGCCCCAGCAATTCCCACCAGCTACTCTACCAGCTACTTCTTGGGCCTCAGCTGTTCCCTCCAGACACTCCTCGGGCCCCAGCAATTCCCACCAGCTACTCCACCAGCTACTCCTTGGGCCTCAGCTGTTCCCTCCAGACACTCCTCGGGCCCCAGCTATTCCCACCAGCTACTCCTTGGGCCTCAGCTGTTCCCTCCAGACACTCCTCGGGCCCCAGCTATTCCCACCAGATACTCCTTGGGCCTCAGCTGTTCCCTCCAGACACTCCTCGGGCCCCAGCTATTCCCACCAGATACTCCTCGGGTCCCAGCTCTTCCCTCCAGGTAATTCCCAGGCCCCAGCTATTCCCTCCAAATAATCCTCAGGCCCGAGCTATTCCCCCAGATAACCCTTGGGCCCCACTATTCCTGGGGGCCAAGATTGAAGTTATTCCCTCCAGACATCCCTTCAGCCTCAGCTATTCCCTCCAGATATTTCTTGGACCTGAGGTATTCCCCAGGCTTTATCAACTCCCTCTAGAGATTCACGAAGCCCAGACACTCTATAAGCTTCAATTAGTCCTTTCAGCTTCTTTTTTTTTTTTTTTTTTGAGCTGGAGTCTCACTCTGTCACCCAGAGTGGAGTGCAGTGGCCGCTCCCGGCCACTGCAGCCTCAACCAGCTTGACTCCAGCAATTCTTCCGCCTCAGCCTTCCGAGTAGCCAGAATTACAGGTGCACACTACCACACCCAGCTGAGTTTTGATTTATTGTAGAGATGAGGTCTTGCCAAGTTGCCCAGGCGGGTCTCGAACCCGCGGGCTCAGGCAGTCCACTCACCTCAGCCTCCCAAAGGCGCAGGATTACAGGCTGAGCCACCGAGCCTGGCTCCCTTTCAGCTTCTTTACAAGCCCAAGCTGCACCTTTCAGATACTTCCAGGTCTTATAAACTTCCTCCAGGTCCTCCCTATGCTCAGATACTTCTCAGTTCTTCCCAGAAACTAGATGGGCCTCAAACTCTCACTCTTGGAAAACCCACAGTGTCCCCACAGGCTTCAAGTCCTCCTTGAATCCAGATACTCCTGATTTCCAGCACTGGCAGAGGCCAGGTACTCCCCAGGACTCAGTGGCTCCTTCCTGTCACTCTGGAGATCCAGGTTCTACCCAGACCCCAAATCCTGGTGGAGGGAAGATGCTCCCATGCCTCAGCTACTTCTGAGGCCTGGAGATCCTCCAGGTGACCCCCAAGTCAGCTACTCTCTAGGCCTCAGCTCCTCCTGCAATCCAGATACTCCTCAAGCCTCAAGTGCTCTCCCCCGGTACCCTCGGAGTTGTGATACTCCTTGGTTTCAGCACCACTCAGAGTTCAGATCCTCTCCAGGGCGCTGCTAATCCCCGAGATCCTCCCCAGGTCCAAGTTCCGGATTCTTGACACCTCAGCTATGCCCCCTCAATGCAGCTGCTCCTTGAGCTTCAGCTTCTCACACGCCTGCCCCTCCCGGATCACAGCTCATCTCCACACACCATCTCTGCTCCTCCCCAGATAAATTTCTTCTCCAGGTCTCCTGGAGGCTCCTCCCTGACCTCAGCTGCTCCCCCCAACCACACAGGCCCGAGAACCTTCCCAAGGAAGATCCCCCCATATCTTCCTCCCCAAAACTCCGCCTACCATCCATCCCTGGGGCTGCCCAGAAAACCTAGATCCTCCACAGAACCATCATGTCCTCTCTAGCTTATCCCCAAGCCTCAGCTACTCCCCTTCCACAGCCCGCCCCAAACCACATAATAACGACCACACTGACTTCCTCATAGCTCAGACTTTTTCCTCCAGACCTTTTCGGGAAAGTCGTACTCCCTCCAGTTCCTCCACTGACTCCAGCTTCTCCTTCACAGGCTGCGATCGTCCTTCTGGCGCCACCCACTCTCCCAATGGCTCCTGCGACACCAGCTACTCTCTCTGGCTCCTCCACACCCCCTGAGCCACGTCCCCAGACCCCTCCCTTGCTTCAGCCCCAACATAAACCGAGCCGCGCCCCAGACAGCATTCTCTCCAGCTACTCCTCGAGTCCCAGCTACTCCTCGAGTCCCAGCTACTCCCCACGTCCCAGCTACTCTTCAAATCCCAGCTGCTCCACGGAGCCCAGGAAATCGCCCCCAGGCTTCTGCCCAGTTGCTCCTCCGGAGTCCGGAGCCGCTTTCCTGAGCTCCATCAGCGCCGCCCCCCACCCCAGCAATCCCTCCGCCCCAAACGCTCCCACCGCCACCGTGGCGCACAGAACAAGACATGTCCCAAGACCCTTCCCAGGGACGTTTTGTGGACAGCTGCTTGTCTCCTCAAAGGCGTCTCCGCCCGCCCCCACCCCTAGGGCCCGCCCCGGATGCCCCGCCCCCCTCTCCTCCCCTCCTTACCCAACACCGTGTAAGACTCAGCTGTGAAGCGGTCGCGGCCCCCACGGCCTGAGGGCATCCGCTTGGGCGATGGGATACCTCTGTGCGGGCAGGAGTGGGGGGACTCGGTTCAGCCCTCACCTCCCCCAGGAGAAGGCCTCCCTCCCCGCCCCAGTCACCGAGGGAGTTTGGTCCGCCTCGGAACTGGACTTCTTCTGCACCCTGAGCCCCTGACATTCGTGTCAGCACATGCTTGTGCCCTTTCGCATCCTGAAAACTCCTATTCAACCGTCAACACCCCATTCAAAGTCTCTTCTCCCCTCGTTCGCTCTCTGGGCTCCTCCAGCCCCGAGTCCCCACCTCCACCCCAGCTCTGATTCCACTGGGTTCTGTGTCCCGTGTCGGGCTTCATCTCCCCGTACCAGAGACTCAGGGAGGGCAGGAGGCAGGCTACCTGGCTGGGGAGTTGACGGGAGACGCCGTCCGTCCCTTGCCATCTTTCTCGCGAGCCTTGATATCCTGCACCTTCCCGCCCATGGCGTCCCACTCCACGGAGAGATCGTCCACCCGCAGGTTCTGGTGGGATGTGGACGCGTCCAGGCGGAACATGAACGCTGGGGCCGGGCAGGCGTGGGAGTCACAGAGAGACACAGAGAGACAGACGGTGACCAAGACAGACCGAGACAGGACAGAGACCCAAAAGAGGTGAGGAGACTGTGTCCGAGACAGAGAGACTGACAGAGGCTCAGAGACAGAGAGACAGACAGACAAGCAGAAAGACACCAAGACAGACAACACGGGGACTGGTTGAGGGGACAGACGGTGGAGCCGGGGGGTGGAGGCTGCAGGTTCTCGCTTGGGCCTCCCAGATCTGGAGGCATTTTCAGCCTATTATGCTACCCTGTGCTTCCGCCAAGGATCAAGACTAGGAAAGGGGCTGGGCGACGGCGTGAGGGAGCAAGGCTAGCAGCAGGGGGACTTCCTACCAGGGCATGCAAAGATGTCACTATGGGAGGCTGTAAATCTGTCCTTAGTCTTAGTATCCTGTCCCCAGCTGTATAGAGGACTTACCTACTTTTTTTGAAAGCAAAAGAGAGTACGGCCAGGCTCGGTGGCTCAGCCTGGAATCCCGCGCCTTTGGGAGGCTGAGGTGAGGGGATGGCCTGAGCCCGCGGGTTCGAGACCCGCCTGGGCAGCGAGACCTCATCTCTACAATAAATCAAAAAATCAGCCGGGCGTGGTAGTGCGTGCCTGTAATTCTGGCTACTCGGAAGGCGCAGGCGGAAGGATCGCCGGAGCCCAGCAGGTCGAGGCTGCGGTGGGCGACAGGGTGAGACTGGGCGACAGAGTGAGACTCCGACTCAAAAAAAAAAAGAGAGAGTATGTGTGTGTATGTGTCTAAAAACTATCCAGATACACTGGGATCAACTTCAGAAACAAAGAACAAAAGCGGGGTTATACCAGCCACGCAGCTAAGGAAGCCACTGTGGACTGGGCTTTGAGCTTCCTGGCAGCCAAGGCAACTAAGACCACAGGACCCTGATTAGAGGATTCTCGAGGCACATGGGTCTCTGGGGGTCTGGGACGGGGGAGCCACGGAGGGGCCATGGAGTCAGGGATAGGGTGAGGGTGGAAGTCAGTCACCTGGTGTCTCCAGGGTCACCGGCTCGGAGAACTCGCCCGCCACTGCCTTGTTACAGGCCTTCACCCGGAAGTTCATGTATTTCATGTCAAACTTGAGACCTGGGGGCCAAGAGAGTGATTTCTGAGACTCTGAGCAATAGGTTAAAGCCCAATGTGTTCCATGGTCATTCCAACACCAAGCCAGGCATGGTGACTCACGCCTGTAATTTCAGAACTTTGGGAGGCTGAAGCAGGAGGATTGCTTGAGGCCAGGAATTCAAGACCAGTATTGACAACACAGCAAGACCCCCATCTCTGTAAGATAAAGTCTCAAAATGTGGTCGGGCTCGGTGCCTCAGTCTGTCATCCCGGCACATTGGGAGGCCGAGGCAAGTGGATGGCCTGAGCCCGTGGGTTCGAGACCCACCTGGGCAACTTGGCAAGACACCGTCTCTACACGAAATCAAAAATTAGCCGGGTGTGGTAGCACGTGCCTGTGGTTCCAGCTTCTTGGAAGGCTGAGGCGGAAGGATGGCTGGAGCCCAGCAGGTCGAGGCTGCAGTAGCCGTGAGTGTGCCGCTGTACTCCAGCCTGGGCCACAGAGTGAGATCCCAAAAATAAAAATAAAAATAAGCCAGGTTCGGTGGCTCAGCCTGTAATCCTGTGCCTTGGGAGGCCGAGGTGAGTGGATTGTCTGAGCCTGCAGGTTCGAGACCCGCCTGGGCAACTTGGCGAGACCTCATCTCTACAATAAATTTAAAAAGTCAGCCGGGCGTGGTAGCGCGCGCCTGTAGTTCCGGCTACTCGGAAGGCTGAGGCGGAAGGATCGCTGGAGCCCAGCGGGTCGAGGCTGCGGTGGCCGGGAGCGGCCGCTGCCCTCCGGTCTGGGCGACAGAGTGAGACTCCAACTCAAAAAAAAATTTTTGGTAGCAGTCAGGCATGGTGGCTCATAGTTAAAATCCCAGCACTTTGGGAGGTGGTACCATGAGGATTGCCTGAGCCCAGGGTTTGGAGACCAGCCTGGGCCAACTGATGAGACCTCATCTCTACAACAAATTTTTTAAAAAATTAGCTGGGTGTGGTGGCGCGCGCCTGTAGTTCCAGCTACTTGGAAGGCTGAGGCGGAAGGATCGCCAGAGCCCAGCGGGCCGAGGCTGCGGTGGCCGTGAGTGTGCATGCCACTGCACTCCAGCCTGGGCGAAGGAGTGAGACTCCAACTCAAAAAATAAAAAACAAAATTATAATAACGGGGTTCTTGCTATGTTGCCCAGCATGGTCTTGAACTCCTGGCCTCAAGAGATCCTCCCTCCTCAGCCTCCCAAGTGCTAAGATGACAGGCATGAGCCACCACATCAGCCTATAATTATTTCAAAATTAAAAGTTACAACAGAACAAAACAAAACCAAATGGCAGGCGTGCTGGGAGGAACAGTTTGTGCAATCCTATTTAAAAAAATAAAAGGGGGTGTGTTTATTTTGATTCTCATGCAAAGGATAAACCCATGACTGTTATCAGGGCCTCTTGGCTGGCTGGTGACTTTTTCCCCCCTGCAATTAGCATGCTCGTTATTAATCATGTATGCTAATTACAGATAACTAGCGGGCTGATTACAGCCCAGGAGCAGCTAGTGCATGGTGACAGTTAATCTGTCAGCAAATCTCTCCCGCCCAAGCGTTCCCCTGGGTCAGGACAGCTTTTTAAGCTCATTGGTTTTCCCTCCTGCAGACCTTCCCTCAACCAGCTATGTGGATTCCCCAAGGTTTTTTATTTTATTTTATTTCATTATTTTATTTATTTTATCTTATTTTTGAATTGGAGTCTCACTGTGTCGCCCAGGCTGGCGTGCGGTGGCACGCTCTCGGCCACCCCAGCGTCGACCTGCCGGGCTCCCGGGATCCTTCCACCCAGCCTTCCAAGTAGCTAGAACCACAGGCATGCACCACCACGTCTGGCTAATTTTTTCACTTAGCGTAGAGGTGAGGTCTCGTCAAGTTGCCCAGGCTGGTCTCGAATCCCTGAACTCAAGCAATCCTCTTACCTCCCAAAGTGCTGGAACTACAGGTGTGAGCCCGACGGGAAGAGATTTTTGTCTGTTTTGGAGGACAGCACCCAGCGACTCAGGAGGCTGAGGCAGGGGGATTGCTTGAGGCCAGGAGTGGCACCCCAGCCTGGGCAACATAGCAAGACCCCATCTTTAAGAAAAAAAAAAGTGGGCAGGCAAGGGTGGCTTCATGTCCTGCGACTCATTTGTAAAATGATGGTTGACATGCATGCCCTTGACCTATGGGTACGAGGCTTAGCATACAGTAAGCACTTCAAAAGTGCTGTAATACTGTCATCAATACCGTCTTCGTTATTATTACTTTCTGATACTCCAGACCAGCCCAGGCTGCTTTCAGTCATGAGCCAGGCCCCGGTCACTAAAGGTGAAACCTGTGGGCGGGGGGCAAGATGTGGCGGCGGGGTCAGCAGCGGTCCGCGCATACCGGTCAGCGTGTACTCGGTCTGCCGGATGCCCTCGATGACCATCCAGGGCTGGTCCTCCTTGAGGCGGGGCGGGCCCTCGAAGTTGGTCCGCCGGTACTCCAGCACGTAGTGGTCGATCTTGCTGTCCTCGTCCGGCATGCGCCACACCAGGGTCACGCAGTTGTCCGCCACCAGGGACTCGGCCAAGTCGATCACGGGGGCGCCGGGCACTGCCCGGAGCAGAGGGAGGCGGGGTCAGGGTTCTGGGCCCGCCCGGGGCGGGGGCAGCAGCAGCCCCGCCCACCCACATGATCGACAGTCGTGGGGGCAGGGCCTCTGGATGCTGGGTCCCCGGGGCAGGGCGCCCTTGAGGTTCCACTGAGGGGCGGGGGATGTGGCGGAGCCTTCAGGACTCTGTCATTTGAAGGCAGAAATTTCCAGAATTCTCTACCAACTGGGGGCGTGGCTTCCTTTGGGGCTCCATCCTGGGGGGAGGGGTGTTCTCCCAGCCCAATTCCTCTGGGAGGCGTGGCCTTCTTGGGGCTCCACCATCGGGAACACGGATTTCTCAGGACACCACTTGGTGGGTGCGGCCTTCGCATGGCTCCACCCAGGGGCGGGGCTTCACGAGGATGCCAACCCCCAAGGGGGCGTGACAATCCCATGGCTCCTCCCAGGGGTGGGGCTTCATAAGGACCCTAGCCCCAGGGAGGCGCGGTATTCTCATGCTCCACCCAGGGGCGGGGCTTCAGAAGGATGCCAACCCCCAAGGGAGCGTGGCAATCTCATGGCTCCTCCCACAGGTGGGGCTTTATAAGGACCCTAGCCCCAGGGAGGCGCGGTATTCTCATGGCTCCACCCAAGGGCGGGGCTTCAGGAGGACGCTAACCCCCAATGGGGCGTGGTCATCTCGTGGCTCCTCCCAGGGGCGGGGTCTCACGAGGCCACCACTCCCTATAGGGCATGGTATTCTTTTTTTTTTGAGTTGGAGTCTCACTCTGTCGCCCAGACTGGAGTGTAGTGGCCCCTCCGGGCCACTGCAGCCTCGACCTGCTGGGCTCCGGCGATCCTTCCACCTCTGCCTTCCAAGTAGCTGGAACTACAGGCGTGCGCTACCACACCCGGCTAATTTTCTTTGATTTATTGTAGAGATGAGGTCTCGCCAAGTTGCCAGGCAGGTCTCGAACCCGCGGGCTCAGGCGGGCCTTCACAAGGATTCTACCCCCAACGGGGCGTGGCATTCTCACCCAGGGGCGGGGGCACAAAGACTCCACCCCCAGTAGGACATGGTATTCTCATGGCCAGGGGTGGGGCTTCTTAAGGACCAGAGCTCCAGTGGGCCGTGGTATTCTCATGGCTCCACCCAGGGGCGGGGCTTCACGAGGACGCCAACCCCTGCGGGGGCGTGGTCATCTCGTGGCTCCTCCCAGGGGCGGGGCTTCACGAGGCCTCCACTCCCTATAGGGCGTGGTATTCTTATGAATTCATTCAGGGCGGGTCTTCACAGGGATCCCACCTCAATGGGGCGTGGCATTCTCACCCAGGGGCGGGGGCACGAGGACTCCACCCCCAATAGGGCGTGGTATTCTCAGGGCTCCACGCAGGGGCGGGGATTCATGGAAACTCCACCCAAACAGGGCCTGATTTTCTCATGGCTCTGCTCCCTATACAGCGTGGTATTCTCAGGGCTCCACCCAGGGGTGGGGCTTCATCAGGACCATAGCTCCAGTGGGGCGTGGTGTTCTCATGACTCCGCCCAGGGAGGGGTTTCACCAGAACCCCACCCCCCAATGGGCGTGGCACTGTCATGGCTCCACCCCAGGGCGGGGCCTTCCCTCCTGGGATTCAAAAGTCCCGTCTCAGGGCCTCCCTGCCTCCCCGGGCACTGCCCTGACGCCCTGGCCCTGCGGCCAGTTCCTCTCTCACCCGGCAGGAACTTGAGCGCCTGCAGCATCTGCCGCTCCTGTGCAAAGTCCACCATGAGGTGACTCATGTTGTCGCTGACCTTGGCTTTCAACGACAGCCGGAAGGCGGGGGCCATGGTCACGCTGCAGTGAAGGAGGCAGAGGCAGCCTGCTGGCAAGCGTCTCGGGGAACCCGGGCCTGGTCATCTACGGTTTATGGGAAGGCCCTTCTCCCCTAGGCCCTCGTCCAGGACTCTGGGCTACGGCGCCCTCCTCACTGGGCTGTCCCCACCGTCCCGTGGGCATCTTACCCGTCTTTGATTTGCTTGGCAGCCTGGAGAGGGGGACAGAATACAATTCAGAGACTTGTCACTACCGAATCAAAGTTCCCCAGCACTGGGGGAGAATCCCTGGTCTTTCCTCCTGCTCATGGGTGCCCTGGAGAGACAGGACAGCAAAGCCAGGCCCCCGCCCTCACCCCCACCACCTGCCCAGTGCCCAGGACATACGGTAAAAATACAGGGCGCCCAGTGAAACTGGCATTTCGGATAAACCACGAGTAGGGCCCATGCACTATTTGGGATATATTTATACTAAAGAAAAAAAAATCACTGATAAATTTGAATTTCAGATCAATGACAACCCCTTTCTTGGTGTGCCCTGTGCCGTCTTGGAGATATACTTATGCTAAATATCGCATGGGTGGGTCATACTTATGCTACTGTCCACCTAGAAATGCAAATCCAGAGAGCAGTGGCACGACCATGGCTCACCCTAGCCTCTACCTCCTGGGTACAGGCAATCCTCCCGCCTTGGTCTCCCCAGTAGCTGAGACTCCAGGTATGCACCCCCATGCCCAGCTAATTTCTTTTTTTTTTTTTTTTTTGTAGAGATGAGGTCTCGCTATGTTGCTCAGCCTCCAGCGATCCTCCCACTTTGGCCTCCCAAATGCTAAGATCACAGGCGTGAACCGCAACGCCCGGCCTGGAAATTCAAACTTCACCGGACACACAGTCTTCTTTTTCCCCACCGGCAGCGTCAGAGGCGCCCACCTGAGGAAAGTCCTCGCTGTCCGTGGCCTGCAGGGTCTGGTTGGCTGTTTCCAGAAGCTCCTCAGAGCTCTCCAGGGCCCGCGTGCAGGCAGCCAGCTGGTTCTGTGGGCACCAAGCGCCAAAGGAGAGGACACCTGACCCCCGCCGCCTCACCCCCCACCCCGGGCTCCCGACCGCCTTCGCCGTCTGGGGTTCAATGTGCTTCTCAAGCTTCGGGTGGGAGAAGCAGCGCCAGGACCACCCAGCCAAGATGGGCCTGGCTCCAGCAGCCGATCAGAATCACCTGGGAAACCCCTTCCTTGAAAGACTCCCATGCTCAGGCCACACCTGAGCCCCTGGGCTGCAGCTTCTCAGGGGAATGGAATCTGGGCTGCCAGGAAATTCCCAGGAGGTTCGGATACAGCTGAACCGAGCCCAGCTTGGAGTCTGAGAGCCCCTGGGAGCCATGGGGGGTGTTTGAGCGGGGATGATACAGCGGGATCTGGGGGACCAGGGGGAAGGGCTGAGAAACTGGAGCCAGGAGGGGGTGGGGGGGGGAGAACCGAGCCAGACGTGGGGGCAGGAGAGGGGATTAAGAGGGGAAGCAGGTGGACGCGGGTTGAAGGGCCCAGGACCAGGGAGGAGCCGGAGACGCCAGGGCGCTGTGGCGGGGTAGGGGGGAGGCAGGGAGGGGACGTGGCCCACCCCCACCTGCAGCTCGTAGGTGCGGCTGGCGCGGTCCTGCTTGATTTTCATGAGCATTCCGTCCTTCAGCTCCTCCAAGAGGGAGAACAGGGACTGGAACTCCACCTCCAGGTCCTCCTGCACCTTGGCCGAGTTCGCCTGGGCGGGAAGGGCAGGGGCTGGGGAAGCCGAGGCCGGACGTGCCCGGCCCCCCGCGCGCGCCCAGGAGGCCGCGGCCCTCACCTCCACGTTGAGCAGCATCTGCTTGAGGGAGTAGATGAAGCTCTGGATCTCCTCGTTCTTCACGGCCAGCGTGGTGATGATCTTCCGCAGAGCCTCCTGTCCCCAGAGCGCGAGACACGCGCGCACACGCGCGCGCACGCGGGTGGGTCAGCCCCGGCCCAGCCCAGCCCCCCCTCTGCCTGCCAGGAATCCAGGGACTCGTGGGGGGGGCGCGGCCGTGCTAATGGCCTGGGGCACCGAGGGGAAGCCTTGGCCTGATCGAACTCACCTGAGCAGGGGGGCATTTTACAGGGGGGGAAACTGAGGCTCTGAGACACCCTCTCGGGAAGGGGCAGAGCCTGGGTCCCGAGCCAGGCCTGCTGGAACACCCAGCCGTCAGCCCCGAGGGACATAAGAGCTGGGGCCGGGGCCTGGCTTGGGGACAGAAGACCCTGGGGGAAAGGACGCTTGGGGGGAAACGGGCTAGCCTGGGGAAAGCACCGCCCAGGGCGGCGGCTAGCCTGGGGTCAAGGCTGGCCCAGGAGCAGGGGTGAGGCGGGGGAGGGGGTGCCCTGAGGGCGGGGCTGCCGAGCGGAGGGCTAGCAAGCAGAGAGGGGTCTCCTGGACCAAGGCGGACCTGGGAAGGGGGGACCCCCAGAGCCGGGGAGGGGGGGAGGGGAGTTGGAAGGCGGCGGGTCAGGCCCTGGGGGGGTCTCTGGGTCCCACCCGGGCCTCGCGTCCTAGCGCTGCCGCGTCTGTGGCGTGGGCACGACGGGGGGCTCCTCGGAGGAGGAGGCGCGGCCGGGCGGGGCCGGACACCGGGTCGCAGCCTGATGGACGGCGTGGGGGGTGGGAGGGGACGCGGGGGGGATGACGGGCGGGGGCTGCGTCCCCGGGGGGTGGGGGTGGGGGGGGCGAGGGCGGGGCCCGGCCGCAGAGCCGCGGGGCGGGGGCGGGAGGCGCCGCGGCGACACCTGGTCCCCCCGCCCCCGCCCCGCCCCCCGCGGGCCCCGCCCGGCCCTACCCGCGGGTCCTCCATGGCCGCAGCCGCGCTCGCCCCGGCCCGGCCCGCGGGCCCCGCGCGCCCGTCGAGGCCCGGAGCCGCCGCCGCCGCCGCCGCGGCCGGTCGCCACTGGCCCGCCGAGCGCCCGCCGCCGCCGCGCCCGCGAGCGCCCCATCACTGCCCGCAGCGCGCATGCGCGGCCGCGGCGCCCGCCGGGAGATGTAGTCCGCGCGGGGGCGCCGGCCCGGCCCGCCGGGCGCGCCGGGGACCCCGGGGGGAGAAGCCCCGGGCCGCGAGGCCCCGCTGCCTCGGCGGGCGCCGGCGCCGGGCGGGACCTCGGCGTCCCGCCGGTCGCCCCCCCGTGCCTCAGTCTCCCCGCGGCTCGCCCGCACACCGCCCGCGGGGCGGCTTGCCCTCTCCAGCCCGGGCAGCGCCGGGCCTGGCCGCCACGCCAAGGCCTGCGCCCACGTGGATGTTCAGCCTCCAGCGCCTTCCTTCTGGCCCCGGTCACAGCCGAACTCCTATGCATCCCCCAAAGCACTGGCTCTAATGTCTCCCAAAGAAGCCCGCCTGGCCGGGCGCGGGGGCTCACGCCTGTAATCCCAGCACTTTGGGAGGCCGAGGTGAGAAGAATGCCCGAGCCCAGGGGATCGAGACCCTCCCGGGCAACTTGGGGAGACCTCCTCTCTACAATAAATCAGAAAATTGGCCGAAAGCTGGGCTCGGTGGCTCAGCCTGTCACCCCGCGCCTTTGGGAGGCTGAGGTGAGTGGATGGCCTGAGCCTGCGGGTTCGAGACCCGCCTGGGCAACTTGGCGAGACCTCATCTCTACAATAAATCAAAAAAATCAGCCGGGCGTGGTAGCGCGCACCTGTCGTTCCAGCTCCTTGGAAGGCGGAGGCGGGAGGATCGCCGGAGCCCAGCAGGTCGAGGCTGCGGTGGCCCGGAGCGTGTCACTACCCTCCAGCCTGGGAGACAGAGTGAGACTCCAACTCAAAAAGAAAAAAGAAGCCCCCCTGCTGACAGCCCAGAATCCACAGGGCAAAGAATATCTGTGTCCAGTTCTGTGACCCTCATCAGCCAGGAAGGGCCTCAGGCCTCAGCTCTTCAGGGTCCCTCAGCAGTGTGGGGAGAGCAAGGGGGACCTTCAGGAAGTCTGAGAAAAAGCAAAAAGCCCCACCGCACGGGCCTCCCTGTGGTTGAGAAGAAGGCTCACCCTCCTGGGTCCTGGCAGAGAAAGGAGGTCACGCTGCATTTGCATGGGTGACACTGAGGTCTCTGTCTGCCATCTCCTCTCAAAGGTACGACCGCCTGGGGCTGGGGGGGGACAGGGCCAGGAGGACCCCCCAAGCCTCTCCCCAGACCATGGGAAGCCCCTCCTCTGAGCCTCAAAGAAGACATTTTGGGCCAGGCTCGGTGGCTCAGCCTGTCATCCCGGTGCTTTGGGAGGCCGAGGTGAGTGGATGGCCTGAGCCCATGAGTTCGAGACCTGCCCAGGCAACTTGGCGAGCCCTCATCGCTACAGTAAATAAAAAAAATTTAGCCGGGCGTGGTAGTGCTCGCCTGTTGTTCCAGCTCCTTGGAAGGCGGAGGCGGAGGATCGCCGGAGCCCAGCAGGTCGAGGCTGCGGTGGCCCAGAGCGTGTCATTACCCTCCAGCCTGGGCGACAGAGTGAGACTCCCACTCAAAAACAAAAAAAGGAGAAGACATTTTAGGTGGAACATAATTGAGGCGGGACCAGGTGTGGTGGCTCATGCCTGTCATCCCGACACCTTGGGAGGCCGGGGAAGGAGGATCGCTTGAGCCCAGGAGTTTGAATCCCAGCCTGGGCAACATAGCAAGCCCTCGTCTCTACAAAAAAATTTAAAAATTCGCTGGGCAGGCAACCCACTCGGGTCCCCTCCTGCTCTGGGAGCTTTTCTGTCTTCTCAACAAATCCTGCTTTCAAAAAAAATTTTGCTGGGCACAATGGCTCACACCTGTTATCCCAGCACTTTGGGAGGCGGAGGCGAGAGGATTGCCTGAGTCCAGGGGTTCAAGACCAACCTGGGCAACATGGTGAGACCTCGTCTCTACGATAAATTAAAAAAAAATTAGCGAGGTGTGGTGGTGCATGCCTGTGGTTCCGGCTACTCGGAAGGCGGAGGCGGAAGGATCGCCGGAGCCCAGCAGGTCGAGGCTGCGGGGGCCGGGAGCGTGCCCCTGCCCTCCAGCCTGGGCGACACATTGAGATTCCCACTAGAAGATAAATAAATTACATACATAAAAAATTAGCCAGGCCTGATGGCGCCGATTGCCTAAACCCCGGAGGTCGAGGCTACCATGAGCTGTGATCACGCCACTACACTCCAACCTGGGGGACAATGTGGGACCCCGACTCAAAAAAAAAACTGAGGCAGGAATCACGCCGCTTAATCCGCCACTCAGGCGTCTGCTGCGCCCCCCACCCGTCACCTGCTCGTCCATCGAGTCCCCCGACGCCCAGATGTGTTCGGAAACATCTCCGTTCACCGGGACACATCTCCCGCCCCCGCATCTGTACACACTGCCCTTCGGATGGGAAACACTTTGGGGAAACTGAGGCACGAGGTGACAAGAAATGAGGCCCGAAGGCTGTTCCCCTGGCCCTGGTGTCAGCCACATCTCCCCGCCAACCCCTCCCCCCCCCCGCAGTGGGGGCGGAGACTGTGGCAGGAAGTCCGTCAAATGGGAGGCGGTGGGGGTGGCCGGGTACATTCAGGTCAGGGGACCCGACGGCCCGGGATGGGGTCCCCGGGCGTGGTGCTGGCCCTCCTGGCGCAGTTCTGGGGTGAGTACCGGGACTCCCACTTCCCTCTCAGAGCCACTGTGAACGTCAGTCTCTTCCTTCTGCCGGATGGGGTCTGTCCCCCTCTGAGAGGCTCAGGCCCTCGCTGGGGTTGGCGGGTCCAGCCAGGGCCTTCCGAGGGGGCCCCAGAATGAAGCCCAGCCGTGTTCAGCCTCCCTGGTCTCCGTCCTCTTCTCCAACTTTCCTCCCTGCCTCTGGTGCCAGCCTGCTGGCTTTTCTCTACTTCTCTTTGGTCGTTCCTTTGTTTGTTTGTTTTTTGAGTCAGGGTCTCACGCTGTCGCCCAGGCTGGATTGCGGTGGCACGATCGCCCTCCCTGCAGCCTCGACCTCCCTGGCTCAGGCAATCCTCCCGCCGCAGCCTCCCGAGTAGCTGGGACTACAAGCACCACCAGGCCTGGCTAATTGCTTTTATTTTTGTAGAGATGGGGGTCTCGCTATGTCGCCCAGGCTGGGCTTGAACTCCTGGGCTCAGGTGGTCCTTCAGCCTTACCCTCCCGAGAAGCGGGGACTACAGGCACGCACCACCACACCGGCTAATTTTTTTGCCTCCCCACCCACCCGTGAAGCCCACCTGCAGCCCACACCACGCCGTCCCCTACCTACCCTCCTCCACTCCCTCTCTCCCCCTCCTCACTGGCTTTGTTGCCCAAGCTGGTCTTGAACTCCTGGGTTTCAGTGGTCCTCCTGCCCCGGCCTCCCAAAGTGCTGGGATTACAGGTGTGAGCCACCGCGCCCTGACTTTTCTTTCTCTATTTTCTTTCTCTGCTTCCTCAATGCACCAGGCTTGATCCTATAGCTTGGCCAAAGGCCGCCACCACTGACACAGTCTTCGAGCAGAAGCCTGGGGACCCTCCCCCCGTTCCGCTGTCCCAGCCCCCCAAATTCCAGCGGCTTGTATTTCTTCTGAGGGCAAACTTCAGAACGTGTGGAGAACTGGGCAGGGTGGCAGCCCCTGGAGGCCCAGCTACTCTCGGGAGGCCGAGGCAGGAGGATCGCTTGACCCAGGAGGTCGAGGCTGCAGTGAGCTATAATCGTGCCACTGCCCAAGCCTGGACCCTGCATCAAGAACCTGTCTCTGCCGGGCTCGGTGGCTCAGCCTGTAATCCCGCACCTTTGGGAGGCTGAGGTGAGTGGATTGCCTGAGCCCACGGGTTCGAGACCCGCCTGGGCAGTGAGACCTCATCTCTACAATAAATCAAAAAATCAGCCGGGTGAGGTAGCGCGTGCCTGTGATTCTGGCTACTCGGAAGGCTGAGGCGGAAGGATCGCCGGAGCCCAGCGGGTCGAGGCTGCGGTGGCCGGGAGCGGCCACTGCCCTCCAGTCTGGGCGACAGAGTGAGACTCCAACTCAAAAAAACAAAAACGAAAAAAAGAACCTGTCTCTGAAAGAAAAAGAAAAGCAAAGGAAAAAAAATCTATTGAGACTCTGAGCCGTTCTCTCCCGTTCCTGGCCTGGACCATGCAGTCAACCCCCCACTCCCCAACACCCCGTCCACCTCCCCCTCTCTGGTCAGGAAGTCCTGACCCCCAAATGCTGTTCGCACCACCGTGGTTGGGCGGATCTTCTTAGAACTTGAACCACATTTCTTTTTCTTTTCGTTTTTTCTTTTTTTGAGTTGGATTCTCACTCCGGGGTCTGGCTTTGTTACCCAGGCTGGTCTCAAACAGCTGGGCTCAAGCAATCCTTTCTCCTTGGCCTCCCAAAGTGTTGGGATGACAGGTGTGAGCCACCTCGTCCAGCCTTTTTTTTTTTTTCTTTTCTTTCCAAGACAGGGTCTCACTTCAGACATGGTTCACTACAGCCTTGAATTCCTGGGCTCCTGCCTCAGCCTCCCAAGTAACTGGTACTACAGGCATGTGACACCATGCCCGGCTAATTTTTTTATTTGTATTTTTTGTAGAGACAAGGTCCGGGCTGGCCTCAAACTCCTGGGCTCAAGCAATCCTCTCACCTCAGCCTCCCAACGTGCGGGGATTTTGAACTTGAGCCACCACGCCCGGCCAAGGGCAGAGACTGTCGCCTGCTTCTGTCATCACTGTATCCATGCCCACTGTCCTAGCACAGAGCCCGGCACACGCGAGGCAGGATTCGTGTGGCAGAGCCAGGGAGTCCACCTCAAAACTCAGAAGGCTGGGCGCGGTGGCTCATGCCTGTCATCCCAGCACTTTGGGAAGTCAGGGTGGGAGGATCGCTTGAGCCCAGCAGTTTGAGACCAGCCTGGCCACATAGTAAGACTCCCTCTGTACTTTATTTATTTACATATATATATATATATTTTTTTATTTTTTTTTTTTTTTTTTTTTTGAGTTGGAGTCTCACTCTGTCGCCCAGACTGGAGGGCAGTGGCCACTCCCGGCCACCGCAGCCTTGACCTGCTGGGCTCCTGTAATCCTTCCGCCTCAGCCTTCCGAGTAGCCGGAATTACAGGCGCGCGCCACCACGCCCGGCTGATTTTTTGATTTAGTGTAGAGATGAGGTCTCGCTGCCCAGGCGGGTCTCGAACCCGCAGGCTCAGGCAATCCACTCACCTCGGCCTCCCAAAGGCGCCGGATTACAGGCTGAGCCACTGAGCCTGGCTACTTATATTTTTAATTTTTGAGTTGGAGTCTCACTGTCGCCCAGGCTGGAGGGCAGGGGCACGCTCGTGACCACTGCTGCCTCAGCCTGCTGGGCTCCGGCGATCCTTCTGCCTCAGCCTCCCAAGTAGCTGGAACTACAGGCACGCAGCACCACGCCTGGCTCGTTATTTTGATGTATTGTAGATGCGAGGTCTCGCCAAGTTGCCCAGGCTGGTCCTGAATCCCTGGGGCTCAGGCCATCCTCTCGCCTCTCTGCCTCCCAAAGTGCTGGGATGACAGGCGTGAGCCACCACGCCCAGTCCTGTCTCTACTCAAAGAAAAAAGACCCCCAGAAGAGTAGATCGAGTGATGCCCATTTTGCCGACGGAATCATTGCGGCTTGGCGAGGAGAAGCGACCTCCCAGGGGTCACACAGACAGTGAGGCTCCAGCCCTGGCCGCAGGGTCCCCAGGGCAGTTGATCACACACGTGCCCGTGCTGAGAAGGCTCTCACCCGCCTCTTTTGTCCCCAGCCCTGCAAGGAGCCACCCGCCTGCGCGTGCAGCAGCGATCCACGCCCCTGGAGGTGAAGCAGGGTGATCGGGCGACCCTGGAATGCTGGGTGACCCAGGCGCCCCCCTGGGAACGGCTCCGGGTGGGGTGGACCAAGGATGGAGACGTGCTGTGCCAGCCGTACGTCACCAATGGTAGCCTCAGCCTGGCGGCCTGCGGGCCCCGGGGACAGCTCTCCTGGCAGGCGCCCGGCAACCTCTCCCTGAAGCTGGACCCCGTGCGTGTCAATGACAGCGGCCACTACGTGTGCTGGGCGGTCATGGAGATCCCGGAGCTGGACAAGGCCGACGGCAACGGGACGCAGCTCCTGGTGGACCCAAGTATGAGGGGCGGAGAAGGTTCTGGAATCGTCAGGCTTTTTTTTTTTTTTTTGAGTCGGAGTCTCACTCTGTCCCCCAGGCTGGAGGGCAGGGGCACGCTCATGGCCACCGCGGCCTCGACCTGCCGGGCTCTGGCGATCCTTCCGCCTCAGCCTTCCAAGTAGCTGGAATCACAGGCACGTGCCACCATGCCCGACTAATTTTTGATTTATGGTAGAGATGAGGTCTCATCAAGTTGCCCAGGTTGGTCTCGAACCTGTGGGCTCAGGCAATCCTCTCACCTCAGCCTCCCAAAGTGTTGGGATTACAGGCTTGACCCGCCGGGCTCCGGCGATCCTTCCGCCTCAGCCTTCCGAGTAGCTGGAACTACAGGCGCGCGCTACCACACCCGGCTAACTTTTTGATTTATTGTAGAGATGAGGTCTCAAACCCGCGGGCTCAGGCAATCCACTCACCTCGGCCTCCCAAAGCACGGGATTACAGGCTGAGCCACCGAGTCCGGCCTTTTTTTTTTTTTTTAAGTGATAGGATCTTGCTCTGTGGCCCATGCTAGAGTGCAGTGGTGTGATCGTAGCTCACCACAGCAACCTCCTGGGCTCAAGCAATCTTCCCGCCTCAGACTCCTTAGTAGGTGGGACAACAGGCACCACCACACCCAGCTGACTTTTCTTATTTTTTTGTAGAGTTGGGTGGTCTCACCATGTTGCCCAGGCTGGTCTCGAACTCTTGGGCTCAAACGATCCACCATCCCTCAGCCCTCTAAGTAGGTGGGACTACAGGCACACACCACCATGCCCCGTCTATTTTTAACTTTTTGTGTAGAGACGAGGTCTCACCGTGTTGCCCAGGCTGGTCTCGGACTCTTGGGCTCAAGCGATCCTCCCGCCTTGGCCTCATATTAAGCTGGGATGAGGCGCCCGCAGGGTGTATTCTCTTGTAACTGGCTTCTTTCCCTCAACATGATGTCTGGGAGGTTTGTCGATGTGGGTGCAGGTAGCTGGGTTCGCTATTTTTCCTGGCTGTAGAGTATTCCGGCACGTGACCATTCCACCACTGTCAACCCTATCGGTGGGCATTTGAGGGCATTTAAGAGCTTTTGGCTCTTACAGGTAAGGCATCTGCGAACAACCCAGGGCTTGGCCTTTGGTGAGCATATGTAAGCATTTCTGTCGTGTCAAGGACAATTCTAGAATCTTCAACGCCAAAAGAGCGTCTTGTACAACCAACCGGGACAGAAAATCCAAGGCTCTTAGAATTAGAGCTTGTCAGCCGGGCTGGGTGGCTCAACCTGTAATCCCGCGCTTTGGGAAGCCGAGGTGAGTGGATCGCCCGAGCCCGCGGGTTCGAGACCCGCCTGGGCAACTTGGCGAGACCTCATCTCTACAATCAATCAAAAATCAGCCGGGCGTGGTAGCGCGCGCCTGTAGTTGCAGCTACTCGGAAGGTAGAGGCGGAAGGATCGCCGGAGCCCGGCAGGTCGAGGCTGCGGTGGCTGGGAGCGTGCCATTGCACTCCAGCCTGGGCCACAGAGTGAGATCCCAATTCAAAAATAAAGCAATAAACAGAAAAAAAAAAAGAGCCAGGGTCTTGCTCTGTGGCTCAGGCTGGAGTGCAGTCGTGTGACCACAGCTCACTGGAGCCTCCGACTCCTGGCCCCGAGCAATCCTTCCACCTCAGCCTCCTGAGTAGCTGGGGCTGCGGACCTGAGCCGCCATGCCTGGCTGATTTTACGTTTTTTTAAAATAGAGATCAGGTCTCGCTCTGCTGCCCAGGCTGGTCTCAAATTCTCAGCCTCGATCGATCCTCCCGCCTCGGCCGCCCAAAGCTCTGAGATCACAGGCGTGGGTCCCGGCACCCACTGATTCTTTTTTTGCTAAGTGACAGAGTCTTACTGTGTTGCCCAGGCTTTCAAGACTTTATATAGACTCTTAGAATTTTGCAGTCTCAGCGTGTGTAAGCACAGAGCATTCCAGAATTCTAGAGTCCAGAATGGAAGGCCGCCGACTCTCAGAGCCAGAAGGGACTTTCTAGGTCAGCGAAGCTGGTTGCCTCATTTTCCAGATGAGAAAACAGAGGCTCACCCAGGAGGACCAAGACGTGCCTAGTCGAGGCGGAAGTGCCAACGGGTTGCTCCAGAGCCCGGCTCCCGTGCCCCCCCCATTGTGCCACGACACCCCCTTATGGGCCAGCCCTGGGCAGAAGGGGGATCCCAGCGGACCCACGACCTGGGGGCTCCCGCCTCCCGGGCCCGTGTGCAGCCGCCGGGCAGAAAGGAGCCCCCTGGACGTGCTCCCCCCCCCCGTCAATTAGCCAATTAGCAATTAGCGGAGGCGGGCGGAGAAGGCCCAGGCTGCCTCGGCCGCGGCTGCCAGGGAGAAGCAGGCCTGGCTGCTTGCAGCTGGCATCCCCGCCGGACCGCAGCCGGGCAGCCTCCAGGGACCGCCGCCAAGCTCAGCGGCTGCCAGAGGAGGGGGTTGGGGGGCGGACCTTGTCTTAGTCACCGCGTGAATTCAGAGTCTTTGGCCCTGGATTTGTTTGCACAAACCTTGGGCTCAAGCCACCTGTCTTGACTTGCGGGGAGCCTGGGCCAGTAACTTGACCACTCTGTTCCTGTTCTTGGTCGTACTTTCCTCGCCAGGTCGAGTGAACTTAGAGTTGTTCTCTCTAAGTGGGTCTTACAGGGCCCGGAACGGAGTAAATGCTCAGTAAACAGAAGGGGTTCTTTCTGCTGATTCGCTGGGCGTGGTGGCTCACGCCTGACATCCCAGCACTTTGGGAGGCCGAGGCGGGAGGATCGCTTGAGACCAGCCTGAGCAATATGGTGAGATTCCTGTCTCTATAAAAAAAAAAAAAGTAAAGCCGGGCTTGGTGGCTCAGCCTGTCATCCCGCGCCTTTGGGAGGCTGAGGTGAGTGGATTGCCTGAGCCCGCAAGTTCGAGACCCGCCTGGGCAGCGAGACCTCATCTCTACAATAAATCAAAAAATCAGCTGGGCGTGGTAGCGCAAGCCTGTAGTTCCAGCTACTCGGAAGGCTGAGGCGCAAGGATGGCCGGAGCCCAGCAGGTCGAGGCTGCGGTGGCCGGGAGCGGCCGCTGCACTCCAGACTGGGCAACAGAGTGAGACTCCAACTCAAAAAAAAAAAAAAAAAAGTAAAAAGCCAGGCATGAGGGTGTGTCTGTAGCCGCAGGTCACTGGGAGGCTGAGGTGGGAGGACTGCTTGAGGCCAGAAGCTCGAGGTTGCCGTGGGCCATGATTGTGCCACTGCACTCCGGCCTGGGCCAAACAGTGAGACCTTGTCTCCAAAAAAAAAAACAAAGAAAAAAGAAAAGAAAAGAAACACGATGTTGATCTCGTCGTGTTCGCCCGGGTGCGGACGTGTCTTTCATGTTTTTTCTGAGACAGGAAGTGGGGCCAGTCGAGGTGGGTAAGACTTTTGGTCAGGTTTGGCCTCTGCAGCTGCCAGGCAAGTAATTTAGGCTCTCTGAGACTCGGTTTCCCCCTCTGTAATATGGGCGTGGCACACAGGAGAGACTCAGATTCTATTTTATTTTTTATTTATTTATTTATTTTGAGTGGGAGTCTCACTCCGTCGCCCAGACTGGAGCGCAGCGGCCGCTCCCGGCCACCGCGGCCTCGACCCGCCCGGCTCCGGCGATCCTTCCGCCTCGGCCTTCCGAGGAGCCGGAATCACAGGCGTGTGCCACCACGCCCGGCTGATTTTTGGTTTATTGTAGAGATGAGGGCTCGTCGAGTTGCCCGGGCGGGTCTCGAACCCGCGGGCTCAGGCCATCCACTCACTCAGCCTCCCAAGGCGCGGGGTGACAGGCCGAGCCGCCGAGCCCGGCTTTTTTAGAAGAGGAGCCCGAGGTTCAGAGGGAACTCCCGCCTCGAGTCCCACGGCCTGGCAGGGGCCGAAACCCTGCGGGCCCACGTGGGCGGGAGGCCGGCCGGGGGGCAGACCCCTCCCCGACTGACGCGGACCTCCTCTCTGCAGATGGGCCCCGGCCGATCGGCTTCCCAGGTGAGCCCCGGCGGCGCGCCCCGGCCCCAGCGCCCTCCCCGCCCCGCCTCTGCGCCCCCCCTCAGACCGCCCGCTCCCCCCCCAGGACTCCTCTGGGCGCCGCTGGTGGCCGGGGCGGTGGCCGCGGCCGCGCTGGCCGCCGGGATCTGGGGCTGCCGCCGTGGCCGTCCGCGGAGGGACTCAGGTGAGCCGCTGCCCAGGGGCCGGCGCGTGGCCAGGGGCGGGGGGTGGGGGGAGCGGCGGGGCGGCCGGGCTCCCACGGCGCCCCGCGTGGAGGAGGTGGGGCCCGCGGCCGGGGACAGAGAGGGACCGCACGCCCCTGCCCCCCGGAGGGCGGGGTCGCAGGGTCGGGGAGAGGAGATCCCGGCCCCCCCACTCGCGGGTTCTGTTCCCGACCAAGCGCCCAGAGGCGGCGGCGAGGGCGACGCCCTGAGTGCCTGTCCCCTCTGGGTCTGCCCCCCTTCCCCAGGACATTCACTCTACAGCAACGTCCTCCCCAGACCCCCGGGGGTCGCGAGGAAGAACCAGGCCTGGCCGGGGAAGGGGCTGGACACGCCCAGGGCCGGCCGGAGGGTCCAGAGCATCTACTCAACCTCCTTCCCCAGCCGGCCTGCCGCCTGCCGGCCCCCTCCTGGGCCCAGCCGCAGTCCCAGGCCTGGCCACCCCGGCGCTCCGGCCGGGGTCTCTCCTGGCCCCCGCCCAGCTGGGCAGCCTCGGCCCACGGGGCTCCCCAAAGGCAGAAAAGAGCCAGGCGCCCCGGGAGACACAAAGGGGACCCCCTGTGGCTACATGAAGGCGTAACTGCTTCTTAGGGGCACCCAGAGCCCAACATTCTCATTTTTAAAAAATGTTTTGTGAAGCTGGGGTCTTGCTAAGTTGCCCAGGCTGACCTCAAACCCCTGGATCCTCTCGCCCCGGCCTCCCAAAGTGCTGGGATGACAGGCGTGAGCCACCACGCCCCGCTGTCCTCCTTTCTGGGACAACATATCTCCCTCCTGCACCCAAAGAAAACCCAATAAAGGCTTGTAGAGAATGCCGGGCTAGGACTTGTCGCGATTTGGGAGTCCCAAAGAGATGTGAGGCTTCATTCGGGGGCCCCAGAGCCCCCAGAGATGGCTGGAGTGGCCCCCGGTGGCCAGGGAGCTCCTATGACAACGTGGTGGCTCCCCCACCCCTACACTTGTGGGGACACGTCCAAGCAGCAGGGAAGGCGTGCCCCCCTCCGTCTCGGAGCCCAATCCTGCATGGGAAGACCCCCCAGCCTGGCTGGGATCCCCCTGGACAGGGGGTGGGGGGAGGGAGGAGAGGGAAGTCAGGGGCTCCCTGGTGTTGCCCAGCCCCTGGGGTCTCCTGCCCGACGGTCACCTTGAAGTGACACCAGCTGGGCCTGCTCCCCTCCCCCACTCCTCCGTTTCCATGGGGACAGATGTCCTTTCTGCAGATCCAGCCGGGCTGCCGGGGCGGAAAGGCGGGGCTGGCCCGAGCGCCCGGCCTCGTGGGGTTCTCGTCTTTGTATCCGCCGCTTTCTCCTGTCCGGGTTTTTGGGGCCCGCCGAGGGCTGGCGCCTCCGGACGGCCCATGGGTCCCTCACCCTAGGTGGCCATTTCACAGCCGGGGCCCGGGCCGGCCGGAGGGGCCGGGGTCCACGGGGAGTCAGCGGCCTCGACTCCTGCAGCCCAGAATGGACACTGCACGCGACAATCACTTATTTATTTTCGGGGCTGGGGAAAGGCTTCTAGACACAATGCTGGCCGGTCTCCGTCGTCAGGGGCTCTGCATGACAACCGGGTACAGGAGGGCCAGGGGCTCGGCGCCCTGCACGGGCAGCGGCCGTGAACTGTAGTGCAGGACCAGCTCCGGCACGCTGGGGAAGGGTCCGCTATGCTGGCCCAGGACCACCTGGTTCTCCCGTGTCCGTGCGAACTTGAGATGCAGGAAGCCCTGGCTGCTCCTGGGGATTGGGGTGGGAGGAGCCCTGATCACCCCAGCCCCACCCGCGCGCTCCACCCCCAAAGCCACCTCCCGCGGTGCCCCGGGCTGGGCAAAGACACCCCCCACCTCCCTGGAAAGTAGTGGTTTGGTGGCTGGGTGCAGTGGCTCACACCTGTCATCCAGCACTTTGGGAGGCCAGGGCGGGAGGATCGCTTGAGGCCAGGCGTTGGAGACCAGCCTGGGTAACCTAGCGAGACCTTGTTGCTACCAAAAATTTCAAAATTACCCAGGCGTGGCAGTGCCTGTCGTCCCAGCTGCTCGGGGGGGCTGAGGCCGGAGGATCGCCTGAGCCCAGGAGGTCGAGACTGCGGTGAGCTCTGACGGCGCCACTGCACTCCAGCCTGGACCACAGAGCTGGTTTTTTGTTTGTGGTAGAGGTAGGGTCTCACTGTGTTGTCCAGGCTGGTCCCAAACGCCTGGCCTCATGCAGTCCTCCCACCCCGGCCTCCCAAAGTACTGTGATGGCAGGTGTGAGCCACCATGCCTGGCCTCTCTCCACACTTTTTTTTTTTGAGTCGGAGTCTCACTTTGTCGCCCAGACCGGAGTGCAGTGGCCGCTCCCGGCCACCGCAGCCTCGACCCGCTGGGCTCCGGCGATCCTTCCGCCTCCGCCTCCCAAGTAGCCGGAACTACAGGCGCGCGCTACCACGCCCGGCTGTCTCCACACCTTCTGACCCCTTGTTCTGTCCTCTGGGCTCCTGCCTGGGCCTGGGATCCCTTTCCTGGCTCTCCATCTCTGGTGGTTGAAGGACCTAGAACCTGGTAATCATCTAATCGTTATGAACATAGCCACTGTCCTCCAGCCTGGGCGACAGAGTGAGACTCCGACTCAAAAAAAAAAGAATTATTGCAGTACCACCAGGAAGTGCCTGGTATGGTTAAACTCATCTTACAGATGGAGAAACTGAGGCCCAGAGAGTGGCGGAGTCGGGATTTGAACCCGCCTCCGAAACTCTCTTCCAATCTTGTCCTTTTACATTTCGTACTAAGACACGTAGTAGAATCCTAGGAGTGGCTTATAATGACACACACTTGGGACCTTCGGGACAGAAGTGTGTAAAAAAAGGGTCTCAAACGCAAATGTTTTCAAAGGCCACGCTGAGATTGCAGCTTCAGGCAGACACAAATGGATGGACTTCAACTTCTGGACTAGGAGAGGCCGAAGGAACCGTAGACACTTAGTCCCCCATCTTACTCAGGGCATGGATCTCTTGTATGGTTTCTGCTCTGTCTTGCATACCTCCAGCCATGGGGTGCTCACTCCCAGTGGGAACCATGCTGGTAGCCTTCCTAGAAGCCCCGCCCCTGACCCTAGGGATCCTGCCCACTATCATTGAAGCCATACCCTCTGTCCTGGAAGCCCCGCCCTCTGTCCTGAAAGTCCCACCTTCTGTCCTGGAAGCCCCGCCCTGTCCTGAAAGCCCTGCCCTCTGTCCTGGAAACTCCGCCCTCTGCCCGGGAAGCCCCGCCCTCTGTCCTGGAAACCCCGCCCCCTGTCCTGGAAGCCCTTGTCCTAGAAACTCCGCCCTCTGCCCGGGAAGCCCCGCCCTCTGTCCTGAAAGCCCCGCCCTGTCCTGGAAGCCCCAATCTCTGTCCTGAAAGCCCTGCCCTCTGTCCTGGAAACTCCGCCCTCTGCCCTGGAAGCCCCGCCCTCTGTCCTGGAAACTCCGCCCCCTGTCCTGGAAGCCCCGCTCTCTGTCCTGAAAGCCCTGCCCTCTGTCCTGGAAACTCCGCCCTCTATCCTGGCAGTCCCGCCTTTGTCCTGGAAGCCCCGCCCTCTGCGCTGGAAGCCCCTCCCTCTGTCCTGAAAGTCCCGCCCACCGACATGGAAACCCCGCCCGCCTTTGAAGCGCCCCCCTTAAAAGCCCGCCCATCGTCCTGGAAGTTCTGCCCTCCATCCCGGAAGCCCCGCCCACTGGCTGCCGGAGCCGACCCCTCTGCTCCCAGGCAGTCAACCCCGAAGGGCGCCGCCTGCAGGGCTGGGGCCTCACCTGAGGGTCAGGGAGCAGTCCCGGGGGCTGGTCTCGCTGAGTCGCACGAGGTAGCTGCCCTCCTTGCAGAGCGACAGCAGGCTCTCCGCGTCCGCCCTGCTCAGCGGGCCGTGAAACCACCTGGGGTGGGGACAGGGGTCTCAGGAAGGGCCCCCCCCACACGCCGGGGCCCTCGGTCCGTGCACAGCCGGGCAGAAGACCGAGCACACTTCCCTGGGGTTTTTCTTTTCTTTTTGGAAGTAGAGTCTCACTCTGTCGCCCAGCTGCAGCCTCCACCTCCCGGTCTCAGGCGATCCTTCCGTCCCAGCCTCCCGAGGAGCTACGACTACAGGTGCCACCACCACGCGTGGCTAATGTGTGTGTGTGTGTGTGTGTGTCAGAGTCTCACTCTGTCACCCAGGCTGGAGGGCAGTGGCACACTCACGGCCACCGCAGCCTCCACCTGCTGGGCTCCGGCGATCCTTCCGCCTCGGCCTTCCAAGTAGTCGGAACCACAGGTGCACGCCACCACACCTGGCTAATTTTTGATTTACTGTAGAGACAAGGTCTCGCCAAGTTGCCCAGGCGGGTCTCCAACCCGTGGGCTCAGGTCATCCATTCACCTCGGCCTCCCAAAGTGCTGGGATAACAGGCTGAGCCACTGCGCCTGGCGTGCTAATTTTTTCTTTCTTTCTTTCTTCTTTTTGTAAATACGAGATCTTGCTAAGTTGTCCAGGCTGGTCTCAAACAATTTTCTTTTTTCTTTTCTTTTTTGGGTTGGAGTCTCCCTCTGTCGCCCAGACTGGAGCGCAGTGGCCGCTCCCGGCCACCACAGCCTCGACTGCTGGGCTCCGGCGATCCTTCCACCTCAGCCTTCCAAGTAGCCGCAATGACAGGCGCACGCTACCCCACCTGGCTAGTTTTTGATTTATCGTAGAGACGAGGTTCGCCAAGTTGCCCAGGCGGGTCTCGAACCTGCGGGCTCAGGCACTCCACTCACCTCGGCCTCCCAAAGCACTGGGATGACAGACTGAGCCACCGAGCCCGGTTCAGTTTTCAATCTTCTTTTGGTAGAGACAAGGTCTTGGTATGCTGCCCAGGCTGGTCTCGAACGTCTGGGCTCAAGCGATCCTCCTGTCTCGGCCTCCCAAAGTGCTGAGATGGCAAGCCTGAGCCTCCGTGCCCGGCCTCTCTGCCATTCTTTCTTCAATGTTTTCCTCTGAGGTGCTCACAGACAGGTTAGCAGTTGCGAGCAAGGTGTCAAAGACATCTTGAAAGAAAACTGAAGGCCAGGTACGGTGGCTCACGCCTATCACCCCAGCCCTTTGGGAGGCCGAGGTGAGACGACTGCCTGAGCCCAGGGGTTCGAGACCAACCCGGGCCACTTGGCCAGACCTCGTCTCTACAATACATCAAAAACTTAGCCGGGCGTGGGAGCGCGCGCCTGTAGTTCCAGCTACTCGGAAGACTGAGGCGGAAGGATCGCCGGAGCCCGGCGGGTCGAGGCTGCGGTGGCCGGGAGCGGCCACTGCCTCCAGACTGGGCGACAGAGTGAGACTCCGACTCAAAATAAACAAATGAAACTGAACAGAGAGCAAACTTCCACCCCATGCCTGGGTGTTTAGTGGTCAGCTCTGTATCACCCACCGAAGGGGCTCGGGACTGCCTGTGCTCTGGGGACTTGGAGAGTCCCTCCCGGAGTGCCCAGGCCGGAGGGACACAGAGGGGACCCGGGGTCTCTCGGCCCGTGCTCCCTCGCCCAGCCCATGTTCAGAGCCCACCCAATTCTTGCCGCCCCTAGTTCCATCCTAAGGCCTCCTGGGTGAGAATGCTTCTGTCTCTTGGCTCTTAGTCCATAAGCCCCACCACACGAAGGGAGGAAAGTCCCCCTTGGCTCTGTTCGAGCCAGGCACCGTCTGGGGGGATTTGAGCCTGGGGCTCAGAGAGGTTAAGCGACTTCCCCCAGGCCGAACAGCCGGGAGATTTGAACCCAGAACCTGACACCAGAGGGAAAGGGACCCCTTCGGATCCCGCTGCGTGCCTAGCTGGGTGTCTGGCACCCAGCGGGCGCCCAGTAAAGACTAGGTGAAGAAATGGATGAAGTGAAAGAATGAATCAACGCCCCCCCCCGTCCCCCGAGTCTGGGGATAAAGTTTCTGCATGATAAGTTGGAGTCTGGCTGATTAGAGGTTCAGCGGGGCTCTTCCACCCACAGCTTCCCCACTCACGGCTGTTTCTCCAGGGGCAGGGTCGGGTCCACGCGCTCTGCGGGCTGGTGGCTTCTGGGCGGGGGTCTCCGGAGCTCCTTGGCTGAGCCTGGGGTCCTTTCCCACTCGGGACTGTCAAACTGCACTAAAGTGGGGGGGTTGGAGAGGAAAAGGTTAAGTCCAGCCTACCTTGTGGGGCGGGGCAGGGGCGAACCAATGGAAATTCAATAGGAAGGCGGGGCCAGCTTGAGGCAACCTATCAGAGCCCAGAAGAGGCGGGGCTGCCTCTAAGGCAGGGGTGGGATTGGCGCAGGAGCCACCCATGGAGAAGAAAGGGGTATGTTCATTCTCGAAGCTGGTGGCCTGGAAGGGGCGGGGCAGTGGCCTGGAAGGGGCGGGGCAGTGGCCTGACAGACCAATCAGAGCACAGGGGCGTGGCTAGAGGTGGCGGATTAGAAATCTCCAATTAGGGTCCCTTTCCTACTCCTGAATTCCCTCCTGGGGTCATAAATCCAGCAAATCACCCCAGCATACATGCCAAATACCTTCCCAGTCATACAACTTCTGGGACAAAGCGTTTGCACGACTCTCCCGGGTCCCAGTTATTCTATTTCCTAAAGCTGATTCTATCTCGATGCCTTTGACAGAAGAGGAAACAGGCTCACCGAATGTAGCTGGGAATTGACCGTAAGTCGTTCGAACAGTTAAAGACTACAAATGCCGCCCTCCCCTCCCCGGAAGCAAACCACGCTCCTCTCCCTGCCCTACACCGGGCGGCACGAGGAGGTTCCACGCCACACTAAAAAGCACTTCCATTTCTCCCGGAAGGAAGAGGTGACGGCCGGCAGTCATTCACACTTTAGTATGAAGTCGCACGCGACCAAAGCGGCAGGCGATTGGACTCCAGGCTGCCAGCCGAGACAGGGGACCTGACCAGAGGAGGAGACAGAGGGACGGGGGCTTTCGGATCTCAAGGACGCACCTGCAAACGCCCTGGAGATGTGGTCTTTCTTCCACTCCCAGGGCTGGTCGTACTCATCCGCCGGCCGTTCGTCCTCCGGGGGCATCCGGCTCTGTCGAGGCCGCTGCCCGGGAGGCAGCTGACCCGTGTCCCCTGCCTCTGGGTCCTGCTCTTCGTAAGGCGTGTCATACAGCTGCACCGGCCTGCAGGGCAGTTCTGGGAGGCCGGGGACAAGGGTCAGCTCCCGCCGGCCCCTGGGGCCCGGTCGCCTGTCCCCGGCCCGGCCCACTCACCGCTCACGCCCCGCAGGGCACCGTAGGGCTCCATGTAGCCACCCTCCGGGGGCGGGGGACGAGGCTGAGCGTCGAAGGGGTCTGAATACTCCGTGTCGACTTCCGGCTGCGGCGAGAAGGGAGGTGGGGAGGCCCGGCCTCAGCGGGACGAGCCGGGCCCTGGGAATCTCTGCTGGCCGGTCCCAGCCCCGCCTGTCGGGGCCTCTCCTCCGAGCTGTCCCTTTCGGGGGGCGCCAGGAGGGCGTCGCAGGTAGACCTGCTCTCCTGATCCTCCCAGGCCCCAGTTTATGGGCCAGGAAACCAAGGCACAGAGAGGGTGAGTGATTCCTGCAGGGTCACACAGCTTGTAAGGGAGACAAAAGAGTTTGATCCCAGGCTGGCTGGTTCCTCTGGGCCCCTGCCTCCTCCCGCCTGCTTATTATTGGGCTGTTTTTATTTTATTTTATATTTCTCTGAGTCAGAGTCTCACTCTGGGGCCCAGGCTGGAGGGCAGGGGCACGCTCCCGGCCCGCGCAGCCTCGACCTGCTGGGCTCCGGCGATCCTTCCGCCTCAGCCTTCCGAGGAGCTGGAACCACAGGCGTGCGCCACCACGCCCGGCTGATTTTTGATTGATGGTAGAGATGAGGTCTCGCCAAGTTGCCCAGGTGGGTCTCGAACCCACAGGCTCAGGCCATCCACTCACCTCGGCCTCCCAAAGGCGCGGGATGACAGGCTGAGCCACCGAGCCCGGCAAGGTTTTGGATTTGTTGCAGAGACGAGGCCTCCCCGGGTCGCCCCGGCTGGTCTCGGACGCCCAGGCTCAGGCAATCAACCCTCTCGCCTCCGTCTCCCCAGGTGCTGGGATGACAGGCGTGAACCACCGCACCCGGCTTCTTTTTGTTTTTTAAAACAATTTTAGCAACGCTAAGCCGGGCTCGGTGGCTCAGCCTGTCATCCCGCGCTTTGGGAGGCCGAGGCGAGGGGATGGCCTGGGCCCGCGGGTTCGAGACCCGCCCGGGCAACTTGGCGAGACCTCATCTCTACAATAAATCAAAAATGAGCCGGGCGGGGTGGCGCACGCCTGTGGTTCCAGCTACTTGGGAGGCGGAGGCGGAAGGATCGCCGGAGCCCAGCAGGTCGAGGCCGCGGTGGCCGGGAGCGGCCGCTGCCCTCCAGTCTGGGCGACGGTGAGACTCCAACTCAAAAAAAGAAAAGAAAAGAAAAGAAATGTCATCACTCTTCCTTTCCAGAGACAGGGTCTTGCTCTGAGGCCCCGGCTGTGGCCCGATCCCAGCTGGCTGCAGCCTCGACCTCCCGGGCTCCAGTGCCCCGGAGCCGCGGGGGCTCCGGGCTCGCCCCCCATGCCCGGCTCCTTTTTGTGGTTTTTGGAGAGACGGGGTCTCGCTGTGCGGCCCCGGCGGGGCTCGAGCTCCCGGGCTCCGGCGACCGCCCCGCCTCGGCCTCCCCGGGCGCTGGGAGCACGGGCCCGCGCCACCGCGCCCGCCCCTGGCCGAATCTGGCCCACCCGGGGCGGCGCGGCCTTGGCGCCGCCCGGGCTCTCTGCGAGCCTCAGTTTCCCCTCCTGTCCGCCGGCCGCGGGGCGCCGACCCCGCGGTCGCCGCAAGACGACCGCCCGCAGGAGGGCCGCGGGGGTCGGGGCGCCGGGACGGGTCCCCCCCGGAGCCCCGCCCGCGGCGCACGCACCTGCTCCCCGGGGCTGCCCCGCCGGGCCGCCTCCACCCTGACCAGCCGGTGCTTGGGCGAGTCGAGCTGGGCGCCGCCGGGGGGCGCGGGCGCGGCGTCGTCGTAGGGGTCCTCGAAGTCCAGGTCCTTCTGCGCCTGGTAGGCCCGCAGGAGCTCGCCGTCCGAGTAGTCGGGGGCGGGCGGCGGCGGGGGGCGCCGGCCGCCGAAGCTCAGGTAGTCGCGCAGCCGCCGGGCCATGCGCGCGCGCGGGGGGCGCCCGGAGCCCGCCCGCGGGGCCCTGGACGCCGGGCGCGGGCCGGGCGGGGCGCCGCAGACGCGCGCGGGGGGCCGCCGCCGCCTCCGGGAAGCCCCGGGGTGCGCGCCCGCCCCGCACGCCCCGGCCCGGGGCGGGGCTCGATCCCGCGGCCCGGGGCCGGCCGCCGCACAAAGGGCGACGCGGCGCCCCCCGGGGACGTCCCCGCCGGCGCGCGGCGGCCGGGGCGGTCGGGGAGGGGGCGCGGCGGCCGGCCCGGCCGCGTCGGGGGCGCAGGGGGCGGGGCGCCCTCCGCCGCCTCCCGCCTCCCCGCCCCGCGCCCCCCCCGCCGCCGGGGGGGGCCGAGCCGCGGCCGCGCCGGGGGGGGCGCGAGCGCCGCGGGGCCGCGGCCGCGGACCCGGACCCGGACCCGGGGCCCGAGGTGGCCGGCGCGAGCCGGGGGCGCGGCGGCGAGGCTCCGGCAGGGACGGGCCGGCCGGGCGGGCGGGGGAGGGGAGCCGGCTGGGGAGCGGGGCGGGACCCGCCCGCCCGAGGGGGCGGCCCTGCCCGGCGGAGGGGCGCAGGGGCCGCCCCGAGCGCTGACCTTGAGCCGGGTCCGGGCGCCGGCCGGGCCGGGGGCGCGTCCGGGAGGTCACTGGATCCGTGGACGTCGCGGCGGGGGGAGGGGCGGGCGGGCGAAGATCTGGCCTCCCCTCCCCCAAGAGGGCTCTTCTGTCCCCTCCCCAGGGGACTCGCTGCGGGCGGGGAGGGGGCCGGCAGCTGGCCCTGCCAGCGAGACGGTGTCTGTGTCGTCTGTCCCTTTGTGGCTTGGGGGGCGAGAGCGGGTCCCGCCTGTCCCAGCTGCCTGCTGGCGGCTGCAGCTCTCTGGGCGCGGGGACACCGGAGGTTTGGGGGCTGCGAGGGGCAGGGGGTGGTTATTCCAGGGCAGAATCGCTGCGTCTTCGCCCCACCCCCTGGGGTTTCCTCAGTTTCCCCTGGAGTCGGAGAGGGGTGGTCAGGGAAGCCCCGGGCTTCCCTCCCGCCTCCTCCAGTGGGGCGGGGGGGACCGCTCGGAGGGGAGGGAGGGTCCCACGGAAGTCAGAGCCGGGGCCGGCGCGGCGGCTCACGCCGGTCATCCCAGCATTTCGGAGGCCGAGGCGGGAGGATCGCTCGAGCCCAGGCGTTTGAGGCCGGCTTGGGCCACACGGCGAGACTTCACCTCTGCAAAAACAAAAGCAATTAGCCAGGTGTGGTGGCGTGTGCCTGTAGTCCCAGCTGCTTGGCAGGTCAGGGGGGAGGACCGCCCGAGCCCAGGAGGTGGAGGCTGGGGTGAGCCGTGATTGTGCCCCTGCACTCCAGCCCGGGGGACTGACTCAGAAAAAAAAAAAAGTCAGAGCTGACATTGCGGTGACCGGCTGCGACCCCCCCAGCCGGTCGAACTGCGGGCCGGAGCTTCTGATAGGAAGGACCACCCACCCAGCTTCCTCATTTCAGTGACGGGGAAACTGAGGTACAGGGAGCACAGGGCTTCACCCAGGGCCACCCGCAGCCCATTTCTGCCTGGGAGGCCACCCCGGGGCCTGGCCTGGGGTGTCCCCGGAGTCTCTTTGTGGAGTCGGGGGTTCCCCTCTCCTCCCCCCTCTTGGCCCATTTCCCAGGCGGGGGGGCTGGGGCCCGGAGCCAACAAGGCAAAGCCCCTGAGGCAGCAGGGGGCTCGGCCCTTGCGTCCCTCTCCCTGCACCGGCCTGGTCCCCCAAGACAGACCTGTTGAGTGTCCTCCCTCCCGAAGCAGACTGGCACGGCCCGCCCCCCACTCTGCCCCCCCACGGGGATCGGCGACGAGACGGCCTCTCCAGGGACCCCGCCGGGAGCACGGCGGGTAATTGTCCTGCTTTCTGTCAGCCACGAGGCAATTCCCGGCTCCGGGATGAGCCGTCGACAGATCTCATCAAATCCCAGTCTTCTCCCTGTCGGGTAAACACGCGGCGTCTGATATAAATATTTGAAAGGGGCCTTCTAATCACAGGCCGTGCCGGGCCTGGCAATCAGGGCCCCGAGGCGAGGCGGAATCAAACGGCGTTTGACTTCCCTGCGCTTTTGAGCTGGCTTCTCCTGGGGCCCCCCCCCCCGAAGGAGGGGGGGAGGGAAGGGGGTGGGGAGGAGCTGGAGCGGGTGGGGGAGAGACCCAGTCCCACGAGCGCCTTGGACGGGCCAGGTGAGCTCCTGGGCTTTGGCTTCCTGGGGTAGCAGCAGGGACGTGGACTGGACGGGGTCCCCCCTTTCCTGGAACTCGTGGTCCCAGCGGCCCGTGGCTGAGGGGTCTCCTCTGGGGTGGGTGGGGCCCAGAATCCCAGCCCGCCTGACCCCGGGGGGAAAGATGGTCTTCTCACCTGGGAAATGGGTGCATAGCCGCCCGTTGCTGGGTGCTTCCCGCCAGGCCCTGGGGGGGCGCAGCCTTGTCTTCGCAGCCATAACCCACGTGACCTACAATCCATCCATGTACGGTGCCCAGGCCACCGGTTTTCAGCACGTTTGTGAGGATGTGGAACCCTCACCTTCCAGAACATTCTGTCACCCCAAGAAGCAGCCTCGGACCCCATGAGACGATTGGCAAAAAAAAAAAATTGTTAGCAGAGTTGGGGTCTGGCTATGTGATCCAGGCCGGTCTTTTTTTTTTTTCCGAATTGGAGTCTCACTCAGTCGCCCAGACCGGAGTGCAGCGGCCGCTCCCGGCCACCGCAGCCTCGACCTGCCGGGCTCCGGCGATCCTTCCGCCTCCACCTTCCGAGGAGCCGGAACTACAGGCGCGCGCTACCACGCCCGGCTGATTTTTTGATTTATTGTAGAGATGAGGTCTCGCCAAGTTGCCCGGGCGGGTCTCGAACCCCGGGCTCAGGCGATCCACTCACCTCGGCCTCCCAAAGCACGGGATCACAGGCTGAGCCACCGAGCCGGGCTCAGGCCGGTCTTGAATGCCTGGCCTCCCAAAACACTGGAATTACAATGAGCCACCACACCCAGCCTTTGTTTCTATTCATGGCTGAGCAGTATTCCATTGTGTGGCATACAGTAGGTGCTCAGTATATGCGTAGGAGGTTGGGACCTCAGGAAGGAGCCAGCTGGGTGTCGCTGGCCAGGGCCATGCCTACACGGTCCCTGTGCCCTGGCTTCTGCGGCAGCAGCCCTGGGTCCCTGAGCCTGGAGGGGACATGGGGTCCAAGGCCCGAGGACAGGAGGGACCAGGCGGGGTCAGACAGGGCGGCTGCTGGTGGGGCCGGACGGCTTCTAATCCGAGGGGGGAGACACGGCCCTGTCTTCGGAACTCCTGGTCTGACAGGGAGGCCGCATGCGCCCTCGGAGCCCCCAGACGCAGCTCTGCCTGTCTTAGTTCCCGGTCTGATGGCGGAGACGTGGCGGTGCCCGCAGAAGCCTCCGGTCTGATGGAGGAGGCATGGCTCTGACTTCAGAGGCTTCCAGTTGGATGGGAGAGACATGGCCCGGCTTTTAGGGGTCCCAGCCCAGTGGGGGAGACATGGGTCTAGCTTCGGGGGTCTCTAGTCTGAGGGGGGAGGTAAGGACCCACCTGTAAGGCCCCCTGGATCCCGTCTGACAGAGGAGACACAGGCCTGCCTTCAAGTGTCCCCAGGCTGATGGGGGAGGCAAAGTCCAGCCTGTAAGGACACCTGGTCTAGCAGAGGAGACATGGCCCCGATTTCTGGGGTCCTGTCTGATGGGGGAGGCCTGAGCCCCCTTCAAGGGTCCCTGTCTGATGGGGGAGGCAAGGTGCAGCCTGTAAGGACCCCCAGTCTAGCAGAGGAGACATGGCCCCGATTTCTGGGGTCCCGTCTGATGGGGGAGGCCTGAGCCCTCCTTCGAGGGTCCCTGTCTGATGGGGGAGGCATGAGCCAACCCTCCAGAGGCCCGAGTGACGGAAGGTTCCGTCGGCAGGAGGGGCCAAGAAGGAGCCTGGCAGCCCTGAGGATTCGAACCTCGGCCCGTCCTCACCGCCAGCCCTCGGCCCAGGAGCCTCCCCCATCTGGGCGGCGGGGCGTGCGCCGGGGGCCTGGAGAGCCGGACGCAGCGCCCGGGACCCGCAAGAGCTTGGGGCGCGGCGACCCCCCTTCTCTGCAGCCCGGCTCGGCGGGCTCTCCGCCCCTCCCGCGCTCGGCAGCTGGGTGGCCCCAGGGGACTTGATGGAGGAGATCTCGGATGAGGCCTGACAGCTCCGAAGACAGGATGACAGTCACAGGATGACAGTCGCGGGAGGGAGGGGATGGGACCCTGGTGGGGGAGGGTCAGGCCCCGGGGGGGGAGGGGGAACAGATGTTGGGGGGGCGGGGGTTCGGCCCCGACAGGCCCCAGGGTGAGGCTGTGCCCGTCCTCCTGCTGGCTCAGCTCTGGGGACCCCCGCGGCGGGATCGGGGCCAAGAGCAAACAGTTCCTGAGATACAGGGAGAGAGGACAAAGCTTTAAAGCTTCTCAGGAAAATCAGAAGGAAAAATAAAAATTCGGCTGGGTACGGTGGCTCACGCCTGTCATCCCAGGGCTTTGGAAGGCTGAGGCGGGAGGATCACTTGAGCCCAGGAGTTGGAGGCTGCAGTGAGCTGTGATTGCACCACTGCCCTCCAGCCTGGGTGACAGTGCAAGACCCTGTCTCGCCGGGCTCGGTGGCTCAGCCTGTCATCCCGCGCCTTTGGGAGGCTGAGGTGAGTGAATTGCCTGAGCCCGCGGGTTCGAGACCCACCTGGGCAGCGAGACCTCATCTCTACAATACATCAAAAACTAGCCGGGCGTGGTGGCGCGCGCCTGTAATTCCGGCTACTCGGAAGGCCGAGGCGGAAGGATCGCCGGAGCCCAGCAGGTCGAGGCTGCGGTGGCCGGGAGCGGCCACTGCCCTCCAGTCTGGGCGACGGAGTGAGACTCTGACTCAGGAAAAAAAAGTGATGTGACCATGGCAGCCGTGCCCTCAGTGCATGATCACAGGCCCTTCAGTGTCACGGGAGTGGGTCTGTCGTGGCAGGAGTGGCTTTGTTATAAAGGCGAGCTGTCTCTCCCATGCACCGCCCCCCCCCCGCTGTCCACATCCAGGACGGCCCTCACAGGACGCCAGCGTGATGCTTTCGGTCTTCCCAGCCCCCTGAACCACAAGGCCAATAAACGTTGGCTGTCTGCCATCTACCCAGTCTGTGACACTGAACAGCAGCAAACAGACTTAAGGGCTTTTGGTGCGATGCACGTAGGCTGGGAACTGAGGGTGACAAGCCCCGTGAGAAACTGAATTTGGTCAACAACCACGGAGTGCGCTCAGAAGGTGCTTCCCCTGTCGGGGCTTTGGATGAAACCACAGCCCCGGCCGGTGTCTTGACTGCAGAGAAGGCAGGAGCCTGCCTTCAGAAGCCGCTCGTCTGAGGGAGGCGGCGAGGTCCCACCCTGAAGCAGGAGACCTGGCCCAACCACGCCTGGGTCTCTGTGGGTTTTTGTTTTTTTTGAGTCGTCTCACTCCGTCGCCCAGACTGGAGGGCAGTGGCCGTTCCCGGCCACCGCAGCCTCGACCTGCCGGGCTCCGGCGATCCTTCCGCCTCAGCCTTCCGAGTAGCCGGAACTACAGGTGCGCGCTACCACGCCCGGCTCATTTTTGATTGATTGTAGAGATGAGGTCTCGCCAAGTCGCCCATGTGGGTCGCGAACCTGCGGGCTCAGGCAATCCACTCACCACGGACTCCCAAGGCGCGGGATTACAGGCTGAGCCACTGAAGCCGGCCTCTCCGTGGTTTTCAGTCTCTTGATTTGGGGGTAATTTGCTGTGCTTAATGTGTCACGCGTAGCAGCAGATAACAGATACAGGGAAGAGGGCGGTACACGCCTCCTGACGGCACGCTCCTCAGAACTTGAACCTGCGCTATTTCCGGTCATGATCACCACCTCTGGCATACATCTATATTATGTATATGGTCTCGCTCTGTCTCCCAGGCTAGAGGGCAGTGGTGCAATCACCGTTCGCTGCAGCCTCCAATTCCTGGCCTCAAGCAATGCTCTCGTCTCAGCCTCCCAAGGACCTGGGACTACAGGCACAACCATGCCTGGTTGATTTTTTAAGTTTTCTGTAGAGATCCTGGGCTCCAGCGATCCTCCTGCCTCGGCCTCCCGAAGTGCTGGGGTTGCAGGTATGAGTCACTGCACCTGGCCTGTAGGGTCTTGAAATGAACGATACGTATCTCCTTGAAACTGGCAGTTCTGTTTCTCAGGGTCCCTTCTGAAGAGGTATTTGCCCGTGCTCACAAGAAAACACCCATGAGGAATTCTGTCCTGACACTGTGGGTAGCAACAAAATCACGGGAACAAACCCAATGCTCCCAGCAGGGCCGGGCTGAGCTCTGGCACCAACGATAGAACGTGCCTCAAAAGCCAGACCCAGGCTGGGCACAGCTATGCCCACCTGTAGTCCCAACTACTCAGGAGGCCGAGGCGGGAGGATCGCTTGAGGCCAGGAGGTCGAGTCCAGCCTGGGCAACATAGCAAGACCGTGTCTCTAAAACTAAAAAAAAGCAAGAAAGAGAAAAGCCCAGACCCTACGCCTGGCGCAACTTGGAAACAACTATTACGGATATTTGTGGAATAACCAGAATCCGCTAACAGGCCCTGCCCTGGGCCCTTCCTTGGACACCCACAGCGAGACACACCCAGCTGGGTGGGTGGTTTCTTTTTATTGGTTGGAGCCCTCTGGGGTGGCTGGGTTTACCCACATGCTCCAAACACAGCCCACATGTCCAGGAAGGACCTGAAGTGACGCAGATGCCCAGGAGGTCACAGGCCTCACAGTGCCAGGTTGGGGGGCAGGGAGCGGGTTCCCGAGGTGCTGGGGCTGGGGAGGGCGAGAAGGAAGCACGTCCTGGGCCGATGCCCTGGCTGCCCCACGGGCCTGGTGGAGGCTGGTGCCTGTCCTCTGTGGCTGTGGTTGGTGCTGAGGCCTCCTGCCCCGGCCTCCACGTGGCTGACGCCGGCCTCGTGACCTTGAGACTGGGAGGGCCCGGGTGGGCCGGCTCAGTTGCTGCTGTTGCTGTCGTCGCTGTCCAGGTACGCGCCCAGCTGGCTCAGGGAGGAGGCGGCCGGTGGCAGGGGTGCAGGGTTGGCCACCTTCCTGCTCTCGGGGGCGCCTGCGGGGAGAGGGAGGGTCAGGCCTGCCACCACCCTGTCCCTGTGCCGCTGGGACAGGTCGGGAGTGCCAGGCCGCTGGTGCTTGTCCCCAGACCTGCAGGTGACGGCGTGCGAGGGGTCGGCCCCTCTGGAGGGCGCCTAGGCGGACCCATCGCAGAAAGACACCTGCACACCCCTTGACCCAGCACCTCCACTTCTGAAATCCGAGCCCTGGAACCCCCAGCCAGGCAGCAAACGGGCCGGCTCGGAGTCTAACAGCAAAATCTGGACTCCAAGCCTGAGGGGGCTTCTTCTCCCACCTTGGTTGTGTGGTTTCTAGCACGTGTACCTCTCTGACCCTCAGTCTCCGTCTGACAAGTGGGGCCGTCGGGGTACTGAGACAACGGCGCCCGCACGCTGAAGGCTCTCGTGCAGGAGGGCCCACTGCAAATGCCCGGCACGGAGGAGCTCAAGGATGAACCCCAAACCTGGGTGCTGACCCCGCCTGGGAGGTGGGTCCCATCAGCCACGTTCCACAGGACGGGAAACTGAGGCCCAGGGAGGGCAGTCCCTGGGCATGCCGCTGACGGGGCAAGTGGAGGCGTGTGGGTCCGTGGCTGGCAACAGGATCCTGGGTCCGGGTCCTGCCCAGCTGGCAACGCCCACCCCAGCCCAGCCCTAGACGTTGTCGCCCCCAGAGAGTGTCAACTACGTCACAACAGAGAGGACACAGCCTCGCGGAAGGGCAACCCAGTGTCCCTGGCGATGGGAGATTGGGGCGGGGTTCTGCAGAATTTGAGATTTACTTCAGACACACTTCTGTGGAATGTGGGTCTTAGAAGCAAGTGCTTGATCCTTCTGTAATTGAAAAAAAAAAGAAAAGAGGCCAGGCGCAGTGGCTCAGCCTGTCATACCAGCACTTTGGGGAGGCCAAGGAGAGGACTGCCTGAGCCCATGGGTTCGCCTGAGCAACTTGGCGAGACCTCGTCTCTACCATAAATCAAACAATAAGCTGGGCGTGGTAGCGTGCGCCTGTTGGTCCGGCTACTTGGAAGGCTGAGACAGAAGCATCGCCGGAGCCCAGCAGGTCAACGCTGGGGTGGCCATGAGCGTGCCCCTGTACTCCAGCCTGGGCGACAGAGTGAGACTCCAACTCAAAAAAAAAAAAAAGTAATTAAATTAAAAAAAAAAAAGAGAGAGAAGAAGCCGGGGCGGTGGCTCGAACCTGTCATCCCAGCACTTTGGGAGGCAGAGGCGAGAGGATTACCTGAGCCCAGGGGTTCAAGACCAGCCAGGGCAACTTGTCAAGCCCTCATCTCTACAATAAATCAAAAAATAAGCCGGGCGTGGTGGCGCACACCTGTAGCTCAAGCTACTTGCAAGGCTGAGGCGGAAGGATCGCTGGAGCCCAGCAGGTTAAGGCTGCAGTGAGCCACGATCGTGCCACCGCACTCCAGCCTGGGCGACAGAGTGGGACTCCGACTCAAAAAGAAAGAAAGAAAGAAAAGAAACAGCAAGCAAGCAAAGACCCGCTGTCTTCCCTCCGAGGCCACCGCCTGGCCCTGGGGTCGCCCGTCACCCCCACTTTCCCACGGTGGCTGGAGAACAGCTCCAGGAGCACGACTGTCCCCTGGTGGCGCTTGGCGGCATGGCGCCCAGCTCGGGGAGCCGGGGACCCAGGGACCCACCTGGTGTTGGGGCCGGGCCCCGCGCGGGGCTGCCGTCCCGGTCAGCCTTGGCCTTCTTCACCACGACCAGGCCGGACAGCGGGGGCCGGCCGCCCAGGCTGCTGACGCTCTGCTCCCAGACCTCCACCTTCCTCTTGGCCTTTGGGGCCTGTGGGGGACAGGGGCGCGTGGGGTCTGGCCGACCGATCTAGGCCCCTGCTGAAGCAGCCAGAAGGGTCATCACCTGTCCCGCTCTCCCCGCTGCACCGGCCCAGTCCCTCCCTGCTCTAAACTCCTCTGTGGCTCCCCAGCACCCTGGGCTCGGTCCTCAAGGCCTCTGCCCACTGCCATCCCTCATGACCCGCCCTAGCACTTAACCAGCCACACAGAGGCTTCTCACTCTCTTTCCTCATTCATTTGGCAAACTCCTACGCATTCTCAATACCCAACCCAGACTCTCCTCCTCTGTGGAGGCTCTCCTCACGGCTCAAGGTTGCACGTCCGTGCCCACGGTGCCCTCTGCAGCCTGTCTGCTGTGCCCCAGCTACGCTGCGAGCCCGTCACACACACTGCTGGATCTGCACTGCCCCAGACGATTCTTGGCACGTAGTAGGTGCTCAATCGGTGTGTCCGAGGAAGCCAGGAAAAATGGAGGCTCCCAGGAGAGGAGATAAGGGGAGCCCGAACGGGGTCAGCCCCTCCTCCAGCCCCAAAATCACGCCCCAGGGGACTATTCGATCTGCTCTGTGTTTATTTATTTTTTACTTTTTCTTTTGAGCTGGATCTCACTCTATCCCCCAGGCTGGAGTGTAGTGGCTCGATCATGGCTCACTGCAGCCTTCATCTCCTGGGCTCAGTCGATGGCCCTGCCTCAGCCTCCCAAGTAGGTGATACTACAGGCGCGCACCACTATGCCCGGCTAATTTTGTAACTGTGTGGAGATGAGGCCTTGCTATGTTGCCCAGGTTGGTCTGGAACTCCTGAGCTCAAGTGACCTTCCTGCCTCGGTCTCCCAAAGTGCTGGGATGTCAGGTGTGAGCCATGCTCCTGCCCCATTCTATATTTAAGTGGAGGCATTGGGAACCACTGAGCTAAGAGGCAGGTGGGAGCTCACTTGGCGGTGGGTGGGGAGGGGCGTCAGGAAGGTCAGGAAGGGGTGCCAGGAAGGTCTCCTTAAAGAGGTGACTCAGAGCCGGGCTCGGTGGCTCAGCCTGTAATCCCACGCTTTGGGAGGCTGAGGTGAGGGGATGGCCTGAGCCCGCGGGTTCGAGATCCGCCTGGGCAACTTGGCGAGACCTCATCTCTACAATCAATCAAAAAATCAGCCGGGCGTGGTAGCGCATGCCTAGAATTCCAGCTACTCAGAAGGCTGAGGCGGAAGGATCGCCGGAGCCCGGCAGGTCGAGGCTGTGGTGGCCGGGAGCGGCTGCTGCCCTCCAATCTGGGCGACCGAGAGAGACTCCGACTCAAAAAAAAAAAAAAGAGGTGGCTCAGGGCTGACATTAGAGTGGGAGACATGAGGAAGGACTCCAGGCCCAGGGGATGGTGAGGGGTAGCCCCGAGGTGGACGCAGCGGGAACTGCAGACAGGGAGGAGGACACGCAGCTGTGTGGGTGGGCTGGCCATGGGGCCCCGTGATGGCCACTGAGCACGGATAGGAGAGGGCACGGTCATGCACCCAAGGCTTTGACACGGCCCCCAAGCTGGTCCAGGGATTCGCTGACGTTCTTTCCCGTGATAACACGACCACGGTGGCCGTGCCAGGCAGAGCGCTGCGAGTGACACGGATTTTTTTCCTGAACTTGTTCCTCTGGGAGGTCCTCATCACCAAGAGATGAAACCAAGTACGGAGTTCATGTGGGATGGGGGTGGAGAGGCTCACGCCTGTCATTCTACCACTTTGGGAGGCCGAGGCAGGAGGATCATTTGACTCCGTGAGTTCAAGATCAGCCTTGATGGCATAGCGAGACCTTGTCTCTACAAAAAATTTTCAAAATTGCAGGTGTGGTGGCGCCTGTAGTCCCAGCTGAGGCGGGAGGACGGTCTGAGCCCAGCAGGTCGGGGGAAAAAAAGAAAAAGAAAAAGAAAAAAAAAAAGTCTTGGAGGGCTGGGCACAGAGCTCACACCTATAATTCCAGCATTTTGGGAGGCTGAGGTGGGACAAGTGCTTGAGGTCAGGAGTTCGAGACTAGCCTGGCCAACACAGTGAGATTCCATCACTACAAAAAATATTTTATTTCATTTATTTTTTTTTTGAGTTGGAGTCTCACGCTGTCACCCAGACTGGAGTGCAGTGGCACACTCCCTGCCACTGCAGCCTCAGCCTACTGGGCTTCAGCGATCCTTCTGCCTCAGCCTTCCAAGCAGCTGGAACTACAGGTGCATGCTACTACGCCCAGCTAATTTTTGATTTATTGTAGAGACGAGATCTTGCCAAGTTTCCCAGGCTGGTCTCGAATCTGCGGGCTCAGGCAATCCACTCGCCTCAGCCTCCCAAAGTGCTGGGATTATAGGTTGAGCCACTGAACTCGGCCTACAAAAAATATTTTTAAAAATGAGCCAGAGCCAGGCTCGGTGGCTCAGCCTGTAATCCCAGCGCTCTGGGAGGCCGAAGTGAGTGGATTGCCTGAGCCTGCAGGTTCGAGACCCGCCTGGGCAACTTGGCGAGACCTCATCTCTACAATAAGTAAAAACTTAGCCGGGCGTGGTAGCGCGTGCCTGTAGTTCCAGCTCCTTGGAAGGCTGAGGCGGAAGGATCACCGGAGCCCGGCAGGTCGAGGCTGTGGTGGCCGGGAGCGGCCGCTGCACTCCAGTCTGGGCGACAGAGCGAGACTCCGACTCAAAAAAAAAAAAAAAAAGAGCCAAGAATCTGTAGTTTCAGCTACTCAGGAGGCTGAGGCAGGAGGATCACCGGAATCTAAGAGTCGGAGGCTGCAGTGAACTATGATTGTGCCATTGCCCTCCAGTCTGGGCAACAGAGAGGGATACTCTTTTTTGGGGGGTCAGAGTCTCACTCAGGCTGGAATGCAGTGACACACTCACGGCCACCCCAGCCTCAACCTGCTGGGCTCAGGCTATCTTTCCATTTCAGCCTTCCAAGGAGCCAGAACTACAGGTGTGCGCTACCACGCCCAGCTAATTTTTGATCTATTGTGGAGACGAGGTCTCAACAAGTTGCGCAGCTGGTCTCAAACCTGTGGGCTCAGGCAATTCACTCGCCTGGGCCTCCCAGAGGGCTGGGGTGACAGGCTGAGCCACTGAGCCTGGCCGGAATGTTTCTTCTTTTTTTTTAGACCGGAAAATATAGTTCATTTAAATCTTTTTTTTTTTTTTTTTTTTTTTTGAGTTGGCGTCTCATTCTGTTGCCCAGACTGGAGTGCAGTGGCTGCTCCCAGCCACCGCAGCCTCGCCTGCTGGGCTCCGGCGATCCTTCCGCCTCAGCCTCCCGAGTAGCCGGAATTACAGGCGTGCGCTACCACGCCCGGCTGATTTTTTTATTTTATTGTAGAGATGAGGTCTCGCTGCCCAGGTGGGCCTCGAACCCGCGGGCTCAGGCAATCCACTCACCTCAGCCTCCCAAAGGCGCGGGATTACAGGCAGAGCCACCGAGCCCAGCTTATAGTTCATTTAAAAGTAAATTAGAGAAAGAGAGAGAGAAAGAAAAGAGTCTCCTCCCCAAGGAAGGGAAGGGGGCCAAAGCCAGGAAACATAGTGACAGCCATAGCTCAAACAGCACATGGCCACAGCAGAGTCTACTAAGGCAATGGCAGCAATGGTCTGGCAATGACCCGCTCCTGTATCTTAAAAAAAAAAAAAAAAAAAAAAAAAGATCTTGGCTGGGCTCGGTGGCTCAGCCTGTAATCCTGCGCTTTGGGAGACCAAGGTGAGTGGACTGCCTGAGCCCACGGGTTCGAGACCCGCCTGGGCAACTTGGCGAGACCTCATCTCTACAATAAATAAAAAAATTAGCCGGGGGTGGTGATGTGCACCTGTAGTTCCGGCTACTTGAAAGGCTGAGATGGAAGGATGGCCTGAGCCCAGCAGGTCGAGGCTGTGGTGGCCGGGAGCAGCCACTGCACTCCAGTCTGGGTGACAGAGTGAGACTCCAACTCAAAACAAAAACAAAAACAAAAACAAACAAACAAAAAACCCCACCTTGGTTCTACATCAAAAGGTTAGTGGGAAAGAACGTACAACCCCCCTCATTGTCTTCTGACCCCATGAAAGTCTCAGCTGGGGCATGGCTGCCTCTAGGACTACATCTCCCAGCATCCTCTATGGCTGGAAGGAGTCAGGTGGTTGCATTTGACCAATCAGATGAGAGCACAAGGACGCGCTCACCCCACCCCCCATGTCCTTCCCTGTCCCCTTCCCACTGACCGGGGCAGAGGTGGCCCTGAAATGGCATCATCCTAGGGACAGCAGAACCCACCGTCCCTGCCTCAGTTGCTTTGTGGACTGATTTGAGAGAAAAGCACCTGCCACATTTATGTGCCTGTCACTTTGGGTCTCATCCAGCAGCTGCACTTGTACTTTTTTTTTTGAGTTTGGAGCCTCACTCTGTGCCCAGGCTGGAGTGCAGTGGCTGGAGTGCAGTGACCTGCTGGGCTCAGGCGATCCTTCCACCTCAGCCTCCCAAGTAGCTAGGACTACAGGTGTGTGTCACCAGGCCCGGCTAATTTTGTGCTTTATTGTTGAGACGAGGTCTCGCCAAGTTGCCAAGTCAGGTCTCTGAACCCTGGGCTTGGGCAATCCTCCGGTATCGGCTTCCCAAAGTGTTGGGATGACAGGCGTAAGCTGCCATGCCCGGTCCCAGGCCTGTATTTCACTGAACACAGAACACGGCTGTGTTTAGAATGAAAATAAAACGCTTCTGGTGCGTCTAAGATATCTTCTCTGATTCCCACTTTCACCTCCCTCTTCAGTGAACAAACCAGAGTGGCCACGGCCCCCTGAGATAAGGCAGTGGTGGTGGGACACACCAGCCATCCACCAATGCCCCTTTCTCCCTCCATCTAGCCGGAGGTGTGCCAGGCACGGGCCAACTGCAGCCTTGTGACCAAGTTGTGGCCTATGTGGGGACAAGAGGAATTGGGGTGGGCCACCTCTGAGGCTGAGCAGACCTCCACACACCCTCTCCCTTCCCTTGGCTGGTAGCTGAGGCTGCGCTGAGCCCGCTGTGATCACAGAGCATAATCCAAAGCTCCCGGGGATGGAGCCTGAATGACCCCATGGAGCAGAGCTGCCCGGAAGTCCTAGGCTGTCACGCCAGCACTGGCCCATGACAGAGTAGATTTCTATGAGGGGCAGCTGTGCACGGTGGCTCATGCCTATAATCCCAGCACTTTCAGAGGCCGAGGTGAGAGGACTGCCTGAGCCCCCGGGGTTCAAGACCAGCCTGAGCAACTTGGCGAGATATCTCTACAATTAAAAAAAAATTTCTATGAGGGGGACCCCAAAAAACCTGAAATTATATTTTGGAGGGCAGGCTTCCTGTAGTCCAGGCATCCCCCCTTAGGTAAGTGTTCCAGGAACCCATCGGCACCCGTGGACCAGCTAGTGGTGTTGTGAGAGGCTGCGTTCAGCTTCAGTGAATTTTTTTGGAGATTCTTTCTGTGCATTTGACCATTCCATGATGGGTGATTTATGAGTGCACCTGCCCACAATGCACTGAGCGTTCAGTCGTTTTTGACCAAAACCGCACGACTCCCATGCCCCACCCACCCTATTCACCCAATCTCACCCCGAGCAGCTTTTTTTTATTTCTCTGGATGAAAAAAGCCCTCAAAGGGAAACATTTTGCCGATGTGGAAGAGGTGAAACAAAAAACGGCAGAAGCACTAAAAGGCATCAGAATGGATGAATTCAAAACTGTTTTGAGCAGTGGAAAAAGTGTCTTGATAGGTGTATTGCGTCACATGGAGAGGACTTTGAAGGTGACTGAAACTTACACATGAGAATTTTTTTTTTGAGTCAGGGTCTCACTCTGCCACCCAGGCTGGAGTACAGTGGCACACTCACTGCTACCCTAGGGTTGACCTGGGCTCTGGCGATTCCTCTGCCCCGACCTTTCAAGGAGCCGGAATGACAGGTACGCGCTACCCCATGCCCGGCTAATTTTTTTTTTTTTTTTTGGTTGGAGTCTCACTCTGTCACCCAGTCTGGAGTGCAATGGCCGCTCCCGGCCACCGCAGCCTCGACCCGCTGGGCTCCAGTGATCGTTCCACCTCAGCCTTCCACGTAGCCAGAACTACAGGCGCGTACTACCACGCCTGGCTGATTTTTGATTTATTGTAGAGATGAGGTCTCGCCAAGTTGCCCAGGTGGGTCTCGAACCTGTGGGCTCAGGCAATCCACTCACCTCGGCCTCCCAAAGCGCTGGGATGACAGGCTGAGCCACCGAGCCTGGCCCGGCTAATTTTTAAAAAATTTATTGTAGAGACGAGGTTTCGCCAAGTTGCCCGGGCTGGTCTTGAACCTGCAGGCTCAGGTAATCCCCTCGCCTCAGCCTCCCAAAGTGCCGGGATGACAGGCTGAGCCACCGAGGCCGGCCGACACCTCCTTTTGCAAATAAAGTCTGACTGACACACGGCCCGGCCACTTAGGTAACAGGGCCGAGTGCAGGAGTTAGGGGTCTGGTCTTTTAGGGAAAGCCAAGCTGACCCCTGGCTTCAGCTGCCTCTGCCCAGCCGGAGAGCCCACGGGGACTCAGGCTGTGCCGCTCACCTCGTCCAGGATGGCCGTGGGGTTGGGCCGGAGGGCCGGCCGGGGCAGGGCAGGAGCGGCCTCGTCCTCTGAGTCAGAGTCCTCAAGCAGTCTCCGTTTCCTGGCTTCCTCCAACAAGGCCCTGTGGGACAGAGTGTGGGGACTTGGGGTGTGCTCAGCAGCGAGGGCTGGTGTCCAGGAGGGTGGCCAGGGAGGGCCTGATTACCCTGTTTCTGCCCCCATTGAGTAGGGGTAGGAGTGCTTGTGTCTGTGGGAGGTGGGGGGAGCACTGCAGGCATTACTTTTTATTTGTGAGTTGGGGTCTCACTCTGTCGCCCAGGCTTGAGTCCAGAGGTGTGATCATGGCTCACTGCAGCCTTGACCTCCTGGGCTCAGGCGATCCTCCCTCCTCAACCTCCCAAGTAGTTGGAACCGACAGGTGACACCACGCCCAGCTGATTTTTTTTTTTTTTTTAATTCCTTAATTTTTTATTCCTGGTACCACTACCACACTTTACAGGGCAATATACCTGATGTAATGAAAAGAAAAAGAAAAAGACAGAGCTACAACAGATAAAAAAACTCAGGAAGGTACATCTACTTGACACTACATTGCATTAATCAATTGCTGTACATTTTGCAAACTGTGGCTGTGACAGTCCTGAACAAAAAGGGTTTCCTGTTTCAGAGGCTGTAACTTTCCTGATGACGGATCATCGTTCCTTCTGTGGCAGATTTTGACGTTCCTCTAACGCATTTGGGGCAACGG